>VYZX01013464.1:126296-257787 GCA_013401335.1 Brachypteracias leptosomus
GACTTGTGTATATTCAATTTGCATAACTGATCACTAACCCAGTCTTCATTGACTAGTGGAGAGTCTTCCCTCCTCCAGGCTTTCTCTCCTACATCCAGGCTCTGGAGTTCACAAGGGCTGGTATTAGGATTAAAGACCGAAGAAAGAAGATATTCAGCAACTCTGCCTTCTCTGCATCCTCGGTTATCAGGGCTGCCACCTCATTCAGCAGTGGGCCCACACTTTCCCTATTCTTCTTTTTACTACTGATATATTTGAATAAGCCCTTTTTGTTCTCTTTTACTTCCTTTGCCAGTTTTAGTTCTAAGAGGGCTTTGGCCTTTCTTGTTGCTTTCCTACATGTCCTGACAAATTTCCTATAGTGACAAGTCCCTTCTTCCATGACCTGTAAATTTCTTTCTTCCACGAGATTTCCTTCAGAAGCTCCTTGCTCATCCATGCAGGTCTCTTAGCATTTTTTTACTCAAGGGAACGCACCTATCTTGGGCTTGGAGGAAGTGGTATTTAAAAATTGACCAACTTTCTTGGGCTCCTTTACCCTCCAGAGTCTTAGCCCATGGGATTCCTGCAAGTAGGTCTTTGAAGAGTACAAAGTTAGCCCTGCAGAAGTCCAGGGTTGTAATCCTCCTTATTGTCCTGCTTCTACCTTGTAAAATACTAAGCTCCACCATGTCATGATCACTGTTGCCAAGGCTGTTCCCAACCTTAATGTCCCCAATCAGTCCTCCTTTATTTGTTAATACAAGGTCCAGCAGTGTGCATCTTCTCATTGGTTCCGCCACTACCTGCCTTAAGAAGTTTTCATCGATGCACTGCAAGAGCCTTTTTGACTGAACATGCCTAGCTGTGTGAGCTTCCCAACAAATATCAGGGTGATAGAAGTCACCCATGAATACCAAGGAGTGTGATCTAGAGGCTACCTCCAGTTGTCTGTAAAAGGCCTCATCAACATCTTCTTGGTTTGGTGGTCTATAGTAGACCTCCACATCAGTTTCACCCCCCTTTGCATGTCCCTTAATTCTTACCCACAAGCTTTCAACCTGTTCTACCTCCCCCCCTGCATAGGACTCAACACATTTCAGTTGCTCTCGCACATAAAGAGCAACACCACCGCCTCGCCTTGTTGGTCTGCCTTTCCTAAATAGTACATCATGCCTCTTAAGTATTGTGTCCAATTTTGGGCACCACAGTACATGAAGGACATTGAGATGCTGGAGCAGGTGCAGAGAAGGGCAACGAGGCTGGTGAGAGGTCTAGAAAACATGCCTTATGAAGAGCTGCTGAGGTAACTGGGGCTGTTTAGTCTAGAGAAGAGGAGACTGAGAGTGGACCTTATTGCTCTCTACAACTACCTTAAAGGAGGTTGTAGTGAGGCTGGTGTTAGCCTTTTCTCCCAAATTACTAATGATAGGACGAGAGGAAATGGCCTCAACTTGCGTCAGGAGAGCTTTAGATTGAATATTAGGAAGAAATTGTTCGCTGAGAGAGTGGTCAGGCACTGGAACAAGCTTCCCAGGGAGTTGGTGGAGTCATCCCTGGAGGTGTTTAAAAAATGAGTAGATATAGCACTTGAGGCTATGGTCGCCAGCAGACCAGGTGCCATATAAACTTCCCCATGATCAAAGAACCCAAAATTCCAACGGTGGCACCAGTCTCTGAGCCACGAGTTAATCAGGTGTGTTTTCCACCCTCTTTCAGTGTTTTTCCCCCACCACTTGAGGGATTGATGAAAACACCACTTGCGCACCCGAGCCTTCAACTAGTTGCCCCAGTGCCTTGAAGTCCTTTTTGATTGACTTTAGACTTCTCTCTGCAACCTCATCATTACCAACCTGGATAACTAACAAAGGGTAATAATCAGAGGGCTGAACTGAGGCAATGTCCAAATTTGCCCATCCAGTCAGCAGGTTCAGGAGCTGATTCCCAGTAAGGCCCTGGAGGCAGAAGTAGGAGTGGTTACTGCTGATTTCACTTCAGAGCTGTCTCTGGGGCAGAGAAAAATTCAGTTAACACCCTCCCTGTCTCCCCCCCAGGCTCCCTTTGCCTGCCACATTTGCCTCTCCAGACTTTCTCCCTCACTAGCTGAAACCATTTAAAATGTCATCATCTCTCTGCTGGTCCTAAATTGGCTATCTGATGTGGTTTTAATGTTCTATTTCCTATGCCAACCAGCCTTTAAACACTTTCCATTAGCTTGCAGGGCTGACAGCCTCACATCTAGGGTGAGTGTTGTTACCTAATGGTCAGAGCACAGGATAGTAAGTCGGATCCTCCCCAGGTCTGATTTGCTTTGTCCCCAAGGACATGACCCTTCCTTTTTTGCTCCTGCTTGCTACTCCATAAGACAGGGCTCACAAAATCAGCCTGTTTCCACAGTGTTGTGTGTGTTTTGCTCCCACCTGACTCAGTTTGGGCATTGTGGCTGCTGCATCTCCACTGGGCTTGAAAAGGGCTTGACCCTTCTATGCTTGCATTGGCTAGCTCCAGAAATGCCCACATAAGCAAAAATCTTTGCTGAAAGGTAGCAAATGAAATTAAATTGCTTGTGTCTGCTCCCCCATGTCCCCTTTCTCTTTCTTTTGAACTCTTGGAGTTCAAAACATCCAGGAAATCATGGATTAAGCCCTTTACAGGCATAGTTTCATCTTGGGTTACCTCAACTGCGTGCACTGCCTATTGCCCTCACATTATTCCCTGTTGCATCTGGTGGCTCATTGCAGACATGCTGGGGAGCCTCCCAGCTTCCTGGTTGCTTGTTTGGGAACTGGAGTGTGTGTAGGCTGTAGGGAGGAAACAAATCCCCCTGGCCGGAGCAGGCAGCAGGAGTGATGGTGCCCCAGGCAGCACTGCTGCTGAAGGGGATGACTCTTGCTGCGGTTGTGATGGAGGGCAGAGCCACTCAAGTGTGGCTGCCTTGCAGCACGCTGCTGACTTGGCCTGCCAAGGAGACCTTCAAGCCCTGATGCTTTGTTGTGAAGGCATCGCTTTGCTCAGCACACCCCGAGCAAGCCCTGCAGCTGCCTGCGTGCTGCTCTCACCCTGCATCCTTGTGTAGGTGACAGGACCTGGCAAGACATGGGAGTGCAGGCAAAGCTGCAGGAGGAGCCGCTCCTTTTGTACTGCACCTGCAAACTTTTGTAAACATGTTGCTAATGGGCTAGAGCGAAAATCCTCTGAAAAGTTATTGTGCCCAATTTGGAGACTAATTTTGGTCATTAAGGTGAGAAGTGAAGGTTTTTAATGCTGCTTTAAGTGTAAATCTCAAGGCAGCTCCAAGGATTGGAGTTGCTGATGATCTCTCCTTGATTATTATTAGTGGTTCTAATCTTTCATGTGGAAAATGAACAGAAATGACACCCTTTTGTGTCATATCTGTTGCTGATTTCTGTGAACTCTTCTTGTTAGACTGTGCAAGGGAGATTCCCATAGTGGCATCATTCTTGGGTGGGACGGGAAAGAGGACTGAGAGTTGTTTAATATTGCTGTCTGTTTAATTAGATGTTGACATTGCTTTCTAACTACTGACATATAAAGTTGCAACTCCCATCAGGCTAATAGCATCCTCTTCTTGGAGCCTTGCTCTGTCTTTACTTTGGTGGCCAGTGTAGAGAAGTTCTGAAATGGATATAGCTGTAATCTTGACCACTGGAAGGTCTTTCCCACCGCTAGAGCCTTAAATCAGTCTGGTAGGCTGCACATACCCAGTGATGGTCTGCTCCTCAGTATTCAAGAGCAATGCAAATGGGCGGGAAAGAAATCCCAGAAAAAGAGCATGTGTGGTCCTGACATGGGATGTTTTACACCATTACAAACAATTCTGTGTCTGAGATTTTCCAAGCAGATGATGTTTTGGGGTTTTGTCAGTGTTTGGGTGCTGAATGGACCCAGCTTTTGCAAAATATCAAATAGTCTGCCTTTGAAAATCATCCTGTTGCAAATGTTTCATACTGAGCTCCCTTATGGCTGTGTTTTCTATTCTGTGCATGTCCCCTGAAGGTCACAACATGGAGCAAGTGTGGAATTTCCTTTAGAAGTAAACATAATTGCTAATTACACTTGGTAATGGGGAATTAGTGGATGAGTTGGGTTGATTAATGGACTTAGGACAAAAAAGTTTGGGAGAAGGAAGAAGTTAAAATGATTACTTGCTTTTTTATTTGTTTGAAGAAGTTTTCCTGTTGCCAATGCCTTCATTAAATTAGCAGGGAGTTATCTGTGCAGATAGTGTGAAAGTGTGAATCTACTGAAAGGACAGGGTTTTTTTTCTTGAAATGGGTTCAAATCAAGTTCAGAAGGGGTAAACTGACGCTGAATATCAGGAAATATTTCCTGGTGTCATGGTGTAATAGAGTAGAAGAATCCCTCATGTCTGTAAAGGAAATGTTGTGTAATTTATAGGAGAACCAGGCAAAGCACGAGAGGGCAGAGTCCTGGCGCTAGCCCTGCAGGCATCTTGGTGCCCTCTGCCTTTCATGGTGATGCGATGTTACTGGTGCCAGAGTAGGTGTATATAGGAAAAATCTACTTCATGCAACAGGATTGTGAATTGAAGTGAAATATATGAACAAGAGAAACTGTCAGGGTGCCACGGAGATGTCGTATAAACCACTGAACTGTGAAATGTGTATTTGCCTCCTCCTCTTCCACATAGTGTCATTCGGGATGGTCTGACAGTTAAGAAAACAATAGATCTGCTTCTCATTTACAGCAACACCACTTTAACATGTTCTCACGATGCAGCAAGGCCTTGAAATGAGTGTAGCTGTAATCTCGGTCCACTTAAAGTTCTTCCCCACTGCCAGAGCTGAGTGAAGAGGCCTTAGGAAAAATAAGATTGAAGCCTGGACTGTTTAATAGTCCATTTGTACAGCTGACATGAGATGCCCCCAAGGGGGGTGCCTTGCGCAGAAGTGACGGGCCCTTTCCAGACAAAGAGAATCATTAATGTTGGCTGTGGCGATTTGCAGAGCTGATCACCCTTTAGTTTGATCTTGTCAGGCATAAGGCATGACTCTGTCCCTAGGGAAAAGGAATTTCATTGGGCTATCTCAGCATCCACCATCCCTGTTCCTAAGTTGCTCCAGATGATTGCGTTGGGCCCCGTGAGGCAAGCTGGCTCTTAGAGGGATGGAGCTTCTCATAGGTGTGCCGCTCCTTACTCTGCTCTCTGCAGCTTCCCTTATTTTTGCCTCAGTGTTTGGGCTGGGGGGAGGCTGTCTCCACTTGCTTCACCTGTAGGTCATTGCTGTCCTCAAATGACACATGAAATCTGCTTTGCAGAGTGAGCACAATGTAGGCTGTGAAGTGTGTTTACATGGCTAATTGCTATGGATCCCTTTGCCCTTTGTGGTAAGAGGAAATCAAGGACTGTGGGCACATGTGTGTGCTTGTGACTCTTACATGGGCTTTCAGGAATTCATTGAGAGTCAATGTGGGATGTCACTTCCCTCTCCCAGTAACAAAATGGGGACAATTGCCTTGCCTCGCCTGATTGTCCCAGTTCCTGGAGTAATTGTCCTGCTTCTCCTGAGTATTTATCCTGTTTCTCCCATCCCCTTCCTCTTAGATTTTCCACTGTTTGCATTATACTCCCACCAGCCTAAGCTGCAGGGTGAGGCAGGCTCTCATTTTGGATTTGATTCCCAAACATTAACGTGCTTCTTGCTCTTTTCTGTCTCCTGCAGGTACCTGATCAATGTCACCTTTGAAGGCAGGAATTTGTCGTTCAGTGAAGATGGATATCAGATGCATCCCAAATTGGTGATCATCCTTCTGACCAAGGAGAGGAAGTGGGAGAGGGTAGGACATGTTTGGTAATTCTCAAACTGTGTCAGGGAAGAGGATGAAGGAAGGCTCCAGGAGAATAGCCCCCCCCACTTGCCTATAATTCTTATCAAGAGCTGGAAATCTCCTCCTTGCATCCTGGACCACTAGTATCTCCAATATCCAGGCTGCTGTCTTCTCCATGCAGGATGCCGTTACATTCTTCCATTAGCGTGCATAAAAAATTCATCAACTTCCCTTCTCTAACCTCTGAACATAAGTTTTTCTGCCTTTCAGAGAAGAGACCTCCTCTGTGCCATGGGTTTCAATGATAGAGACAGAAATTGTTTCTCTGCATGGCTTGGAGGCAGTGAAGTTCTGTATGCTAAACGACTGTGATTGAGCTACAGCCGCACTTAGTAATATATGCCACTGTTAACTGTGCTTGATATATCTGGCCAGTGTCATTTGCAATGGAATGGTGCATTAAGTAGGATGTGTACATGAGATCATACAAGTTGTTCAAGGATCCAAATTTGCATACTTCTGAATAATTTGCATGTAACCCAAAGCACCATTTTAGAAATGGTGTGGATTTCTGTGTTAGTGCAAAGCTTTGGTTCATTTCACCTCCCACATAAATGTCAGTGGTCCAGGCTCAGAACAAGCACTCCCAAAGGGTTTGAGTTGAAGAGAAGGGGTAGTTTGCAGGCTAAGAAAATAAGAAATAAAAAAGTGATGGGGGTGAGAAGTCAGTGAAAGCAAGGAGAATTCAGCAGAGCACTCAATAGATATAGATATAGATATAGATATAGATATAGATATAGATATAGATATAGATATAGATATAGATATAGATATAGATATGAAGCAGAGATTGGTCTGGATGTGGTCAAGTGTATGGCTTAGAAAAATGCCTCTTTGTCCCACCAGGCACAAAATGCCTTCTCTCC
Source organism: Brachypteracias leptosomus (assembly GCA_013401335.1). Classification (NCBI taxonomy): domain Eukaryota; kingdom Metazoa; phylum Chordata; class Aves; order Coraciiformes; family Brachypteraciidae; genus Brachypteracias; species Brachypteracias leptosomus. The sequence goes on from VYZX01013464.1 coordinate 133,013, forward strand.
TTGGTTGCTTGTTCTCTGCATGGACTTGCAAGTGGCCTACATGGCAAAAGCCAGGAAGAAATTCATGGGGAAATGAAAATGAAATAGGAAGCTGTCAGGAGAAGTGCATTCAGAAGACGGGAGGAACAATTTTTGAAGGAGGCAGAAGAGTCATTGCATTAGTTCCTGGCAGGCACCAAGGTCTCCCAGAAGTTGCAGGAATCTGGGGAGAGGGTGAAAGGCCTCAGTCTGCGACTGGATTCTAGGAAGACCCACCTACCTCATGGTCTTGGCACTATGCACACCAGCTGAGAGTGTATGGTCTGAGAAAGTCAGAAAAGGTCTCAGTGGGAATGGAGTGTAAGGAAACATGGCATGGCATCAACATATATAGACAAATCTTGGACACATTTGGAGGCATACTGGCTGGATATTGCACAGGGCAGGCAAGGCTCAGGCTGCAGAGACTTCACATCAGGATCTGTCCATCACATAACTTCACTAAAGCCCAGAAGGCAAAGTCCAGGACTATTTGTTCCTAGCTGGCACCAAATTTATCCTCACAGAGAAAAACTCAATTGTCAGAGCAGGAAAATGAAGCAGTAGGAGCATGAATCCTGCTACGGATTATTAGCAGAGCTAGCTGTGGGGAATCTGTTGCTGGAATGCTTTGCAGACTCTGGGCAGGCACAGCTAAATGCAGTCCTGCTTTTATCCTGCATGTCTCATTCATTACCCTGTCACAACCTCAGTGAGGGTTTGGGGACTTCCATGAGTGGTAAGAGGGGTTGTTCAGTCTCTGAGAGCATATCCGTGGTCTCCCAGATGAACCAGACAATTAGTAGAAGGGATACTGGCAAGCTGGAATGTTGGGGTTAGACCTGGAGCCTGCCTGAGCCTTGCTGTCTGTGGGGACTACTTGGCATCCATTAAACCAGAAGAGTTCTTCATTTTGTAGGAGCTGGGGCTGGATTGAAATGAGATTATTATTAGTGGTATAAAAAGCCCATAGTGCTTCCTTAACACAAATGTTTTACCTTGAAGTGAGTGTCTTGCTCAGTGGGAAGATCAGATTATTATAATCAAACTCTGAGCTGTTTGAATTTTACACTAGCAGGTTCTTCCTGGAAAACACAGAAGTCATCTCTGACATGCTGTGGTCACAGACAAATACTTTTCCTACCTGGAACCTCATAATATTTTTCTTAATTTTCTCAATTCAGTGGAAATGCAAACATTAAAATATAAGGGTGAAACAGAATTCTTTGGCAAAGAACATAATTTTGTTCTGTTTGTAGAGAGTCAGGCAAAACATAATGCTGGCCCTTAACAGCAGCTCCCAAGCAATGCCTCAATATAAGCCATAAATTATTCATATATTATTAGCACGCAATCCTAATACCTTTGTAAGCGCAATGCTTTGCAGTGTAAAATTATCCAAACTCACTATTTTTTTGCTAAATTAGCAAGGTGCTTTGTCCTGGCAATTTCTGGGCAATATATAGAAGAAACTGCACAAAGCAGAGAAGAGTTTCCAAGTCACTCAGGTGATAGGAGATGAGGGAGAAAAGGCCACATGGGAAACACCAGTTCAGTCCACTTGTGTATGTTTACTATAGCACAATCTTTAATTACATTGCTGAATACTTTCATCCATAATCAGATGCTGTGCCTGGAAGGAACATCAAGAGGTCATTTAGTCCCTCCCTGTGCCCAAGGGAGGGATCAACTAGACTGAAATTATTCCTGACAGATGTTTGTCTCACCTGTTCTGAGAGTTCTTTGATGCTAGAGATCCTGAAGCAATCTATTCCATGGCTTCTTTCTCCTTACCCTGGAAAGCTTTTCTAATGTCTAATCTAGATTTCCCTAGCTGCAGTTTAAGCCCATTACTACTTGGCATCTCCCTAATGGACATAGAGAACTATTTATCCTCTTCCTCTTTTTATCTTCCATATGTATGTTTGAAGGCTTCTATGATGTTGTCTGCCAGTCATCTCTGCTGTAGATTAAACAAGAATTTGTTCAGTCTCTCTTGGTAGGTCATGTTTTCTAGTCTTCTGACCATTTTTATTAGTCTCCTCTGGATTTAGTGACACAGTTTGCTGTTCTGTACAGCTTGGTGCAGTTGATTCTTGAAAGATGGCAAATAGATTGTGAGAAATACATCTGATGGTGTGTATATATATAAAGAAATGTTTTAAAACAGGTGTAAAGAACTCCATTTTCAGAGCAGAAAAGGTGCAGACAGTGACTGAACAGTTTCAGGGTTTCAGATCTGTGAATTTTTTTGAGATTTTGAGTTTTCATCCCAATTTGGGAAGAAGTATCTTCAAAACCTCACCAGTTATTTCAGAACAGGGATTAGTTTTCCAGAAGAGCTACAGTTGTCCCTACATTCTGATGATGATAAGTCTCCTCCTGCATCCTTCAGACAAACTGAAACCTTTTAGGGCTGGCAATCATGAAAGAACATGAAGAGCAACCACTTTCTGGAAAGGGACAGTAATCTGAGCTCTTCTGTTCTTGTAGCCATGAGTAGTGATTCCTCTTGTGATAAGCAGATGTGCTGCATTTCATTCATTTCTCTGTTCTCTACTCCTTTGGGGCAAAAGGCTGCATGCTTTACCTCACTACCTTTTAATTGGCTAGTTAGTACATTTTTTTGCTTTACTTGCCAGAAAGCCTAGGTGTGTTTTGTGTGCCTAGATGCCCCTGTTCTGTGCAGATGGGGGTGGTGAAGAAGGTCCACCCTTATGCCTCATGAAGGGCCCCACCTCAAAGCAGCAATGAGCAGGGGCCAGAGTTCTCTTAAGGTGAGCCAGAGGATTGGTACTACACTAGATTTTGTGTCTGTGGGTTGTGATGTTTTGTGTGGGAAGAGTTTTCACTCAGGCTTTTTCTTGACTTTACCGATTGCCTTTCTCCTCTGCTCTCCTATAATCTCACATATGATCAGGACTTATTTCTGGTTTCATGATCCCTTTGTGAGAGCTGGCAAGTGCTTCTCTCAAGCTCTTGCTCACATTCACCTTCCCTGCTGAGGCAAGGCACAGCAGTCTTGTTCCATTAGCCCCCAGCTCCTCCTGTCTGCTGCCTTCACTTTCCTCCAGCAAATCTGGGAATGACACAAACATTACTCTCTCAGAGGCCCTCTTTGGGATTCTTTTCTTTAATTTCTGGTGACTTTTGCATCTCTTCTATCACTAGGTTGTTCTCACTTTTGCTGATGCTTCTCTGCCTCCTCCATTACATGTATCACTGGGGATTCAGAGCACCTTTCCATGTGGCTCATGACAGCAACCTCTCATGCCACCCCACAGAGCCCTTTGACTGAAGACTTCCTAGGGCATCTCTTACCACACATGCTCCAGTAACTCATGCTCCTGTCTGGATGAGCAAAGTCCCAGGTGATGGGTTTGGTCAGGGTGCCACTACAAGCCATCTTAGAAAAGGACAGATGGGAAACTTATGCTGAAAGACTCATCCTCACTGCTGCATGTGCTAATCCTCTGCCCCAATCAACCCTTACCCTCCTCAGCAGATAAGATGTTTGCCTGCTGCTGCTCCTATAATTATCAGTGTTTGACTTTTGAACTCTTGAAAATCAATTAGCAGCATCTGTCCTGCTTCCTCTGGCCGTCGATATGGCTGTGAGGCAGGCTGCTCTTAGCCTGCTCCCCTACAACATTAGTGCTCCCTGGGAATGTGGCCATTTGCTGTGACATGCTGTCAGCTGTTTCAGTGACTGCAGACTTTCAATACTCCCTAATGCTGAAATAAGGTGAAAAATGGTCCCACTACTCTCTGCTTTACGGACTTTCCAGAGATGTGTTCAACCTCAATTGTAGTCCACATAAGGTGAGTTAGCAAATCTGGGTGATGCTGTCCTCTGCTTGGGACAGAGCAGTGTCATGCCTATCTGTGCTTGGGAAAGATTTCCTCAGGATGTGGGAAGCAGTTAGAGAAAGGAAAGAAGAATTTAGAAAAGAAAAATGGATAAATAAAGTTTGTTTTATCTAAAAAAAAAAAAAGAGGAAGGAGAACAAGATAAGTCTTTGGACATCTAAATCATTGTGGTCAGCTTGTTTTCATGTCCACAGTAAGCAGAAAGGAGAAGAAGTCTTGCTAAATTTTCAAGCAGAAATATTTTAGTTAGATATGTAGGGAGCTGTCTAATTATTAGCATGGCGAGACATGGTGAGGCTCATTTGCTGGTAAGGCTCATTTGCTGGAAGACACATAGAAAAATATCCAACAGTGTGGGGTCTAAATCTACCTTGTCCTGCCTCAGAGCTGGTGGATGCAGTAAGCGATCTCTTGTGGTTCTCTGCCAGCCTACGTTTCTGTGATTAGATGAACAAGATGAACCTGAAAAGTGTCTCATAAGGGAACCCTTATTTGATAGGAAGGAAAAACTGGGTTATGGACAAGCTGATCAGCAAAAACTTCAAGACTGGTCCAGTGAGGACATGATTTCTGCAAGCTTCTACCATGTACCTTTTGTATGAGCAGGCAGTTGGTGCGTGAAGGCTATTGTGGATGGCTGCAAACAAAAGCCCTTATGAAGGCACTTATCACCTCCTGCATCCTGCAGCTTTGGAAGTCTGATGAACACCACTGTGGTGGGTTTACCCTGGCTGGGTGCCCAGTGCCCACCCCTAGTCCCTCTATCACTCCNGAGGCATTGAAGAGGCTGTAGCTTTTGAAAATGATGCAGCCTTCAGGCCTGGTCTCAAGTCTTTATGTCCATTAGAAGAAATATTCACTGTCATTTCTTTGTGTGCTTCAATGTCCCAATGGCAGAAATGGCAAGAGAGGAGAAGAGGACTGGAAATCTGACCAATATTCTTGGCTTTTAGTAAGGATCTGTATAGTATTGGCCATTCTGTGAAAACCCAATATGAATCATGTACCTATTATGTTTCCCAGCAGAAGAAAGAATTTAGATTTCTTCATTTACTTAATTTTCTAAAGAAACTCTTTAAAAATCAGAGGAACAAGAATGTAGGGTTGTGAGGTGAAACCTGCAGCTGTACAAATCCATCTGATGGCCCTCCCCTGCCTTTGGAAAGATGACTAGTTCATTTGGGACAGTTTCCTCCCTGTATTGTCTGCTGCTGACCTGAGCAAGCCTTTCTGATCGCTTACACATGCATGCACAGGTATGCTTGCCTCCCTGGGGTGGAATTTATTGCCTTTGGTCAGGTTCTGCTCTGTGGGGGGGGGTTTGGCACCTTGACAGCATGTCCAGGGACTTCAGATAGGAAATGTTTTTTATCCTACTGACTCGTTTTATGGTGAGACAAGATTGGATTGTTTTTGCCAATCAGTCTTGTTTTGCTAATTTCCCTGTGTACATGGGGATTTATGACTCATTGTCCCTGGGGAGAAATGGCATAGGAGTTTGTTTAAACCTACTCAGAGTTACTAACTGATTCTGTTCCCATAGAACCAGATTTTAGAAAGATATAGCTTCACTTAAGGCAGATGAGCCATTCTGGATTTAAGCACATATAGCTGAAATTAGAATGGGAGTCTGTAAATGCATTTCCCTCCCTATTTGTAAAGTGTACTTTCTGGGCATTTCTCTAAGAGGCTGTAATTTTCTGAATCCCTTGTTTCTCATTAGACAGCAGAGTTGCATCAAAGAATACATATTTTATGAATACTCCACTCCCAAGTGAGTGTCCCTTAGATACCTGATTTAGGTCACATCTGATGGCTCTGTGGCTGACCCTGATTCCATCAGACAACCAGATGGCTTTATTTGTGCACCTATTCTGCATCCACTGTCAGGATTTGGCCTGACTTCTCACAGTTGCCCAGGATGCAACTGTGTGTATTTGTGGCTAATTATGGCCGTGTTAATCTTACACTGACTCCTAAGGAGAAAGGCAGATGCAAGTGCCACACAAAGATTTCCTTATCGGGCAATAAATGGAACAACCTTTCTGAAAAAACCTCCTACGTAAATCTTGTGGACATGCTGATCAAATGGTATCTTTGCTGACTGATCGTATCAGACCATTAGATTAGATTAGTGCATCCTGCAATAATGAGCTAGTCCATCTCTTTGACGAAAGAGGACACTAGCTGGGTATCTTCTCCTAACCACTGTAAATTATGTCAGTATAAGCTGTTTGCTCTCTTTGCCTCTTGCTGAAGCAGTTCCTGACTTTGTTTGCTTGAATTTTGGCGTGTATTTATATGATTCATGAGCCTGCAGAAAAATATTCTGGCTCTTCTCCACCAGACCCTACTTCTTGGCTACCAGAGGGAATTCTTACATTGAAACAATGACAGCTTCTTGGAGAAACCTTGTCCTCTAATGCAAATCAGATATTGGAAAATCTGGAGATCTTTATTAAGCTCAGGCTGTAGTTAGAATGCCTCCTACCATGTATGTGCTGGTTTAGCTGATGAGGGTGATAGTAGCTATCTGACCTTTACTCAGGTTGCCAACCTCACTCCTTGGACAAGGCAACCCTGAGGACTGTGCCCAAGGTACTAATGTGGTAACACCATCCAGCCATGGGAGAAGATTGCTCTTGCCTTGGTTGAGTTCTGGATGAAAGCTCTAGTCTGGGGCTTTCTTCCAGCTGACTCACCCATGCCAGCCTGCGAGAGGGTGTCATTGTTTCCCCTTGCTGCATGTACATGCAGTCACCTCTTGCATGTCATTATTGCTGTCCCAAGAACCCAGTTATGGACTTGGGACTCTGCTCAGCAGGAAGCTGTGTGAATGCTAACCAGAAAGGTGGCTCCTACCCCAAAGTGGTTACACTTTAATTAGAAGACAAAAGGCAGCAGATGGGTACAGATGGACCAACGTGGGAGTACAAGGGAACAATCAGACAACATTAATCAGCATAGTAGGCAGCAGGCTTTACACACCAACTGCCTCACTCTTGTGAAGGCTTTGATAGGCAGTGGAGAATGATAACTAGCTTTGTGCAAGCTTATGGAGGCCTCATCGAGAGTGTGAAGGGCAGATGGAAAAAAGCAGTAAAGGTGCTTTTGCATGCTTGGAGAGCTGCAGCTGAGAAGGTGCAACAACTCAAAAATACCCAGTGCTGCTGGAAAATTTCCAGTCTTCTTAACATCTGAAGGCATAAACTGAACTTCACAGAGAACCAAAAAAACTGTGGTCAAACTATGTGTTGCAATGTAGCACCACCTCTCAGTGCAGGGCTGGTGCCAGAGCCACATTCCCTCTGGTCAAAAAACCTCCTGCTTACTGCCAGCCTGGAGGTTTCTGTGACATGTCAGATATTGCCACGTATCCATGTTCCTTTAATCATGAGGGTTTAATTGACTGTGAGAATGTTATCCCAGCATGTTAACAATAAACATCCATATCTTAATTCAGGTGATAGATGAGCTGCTGCAGGAAGATGAGCTTTCAAACACAGATAGAGAAATTAAATATTCCTATGACAATGAAGTATCAAGGATCCATCCTGTCATCCCTGAGCAGTCCACAACATCATTGAAAAAACAGGATGGGAGGTTTGATTTAGTAGAAATGAAAAAAAGAAACATATCTGTTGATTTGTATTTTTGGTGAATGAAAACAAATTCATATTTCTTTTTAAGCCCACACAAAATGCTTTTCTGACCTGGAAAAAAAAAAATCAGGTCATTTAAATGTAGTAAAAACATTTTGGAACACAGGCCAGTTTTGATAGAAAAATGTCATGTGAAAATAAAACTTTCTAAAGCTTTTATTTTAGGCATTGCCGTTTTTAAGCAAAGCATGTCACTGTGAAAAGTCTAAGTGATATATGCAGACATTCTAAGAATCCCCTCACTGACACTCTCTTTAGGCCAAAACTCTTCTGTAATTTTGACCTGAGCACAAGAATTACTTTTTCCCCAAACTCCATTTACGAGCAAACTATTTATTAGCCTAACAGTAATTGCTCCAGCTGTATTCCACTCAGGAGTGACACGGGCAGGTAGTGTGTCCTACAACACCGAATGGATACAGCTTGGCAAATTTCACTTTCCCCTTCTTTGTCCTCAGTCACATACTGGAAATCACTTCAGGGAGTCTGTAGCAGCCAGAAACCACACGGGTTGCCCCAGTGCCATTGGAAGAGGCAGTTTATTTACCATTGCTTTTGCTGGCCTGTCTATGCAACGAAAAGACAGCTGGGGAAAGCATGGGGATTTGGGTGGCTTTAAGATTTGAAATTCATGAAAAGATGAGGGCAGAGAGGAAGCAGCCAACCAAACTGAGTCTGGAGAAAGTGCTAGCATAGCTTCTGCTGAAGGAGGCTCACAGTGAGTGAATGTGCCCCGGGTGCCTGAGGCTGTGTTTTCATCTGTTCAGTTGCATTTGCTTAAGACTGTCTCATGTTGGCAATGTCTTTGCTTGGCCTATGAATCCTTTGCTTTTTCTATTTTTACATTTCCTGAATGTTATTAACATCGATTAACATCACCTTTTGCTTTTGATTTTGTTTTTCTCCTCCTCTTCCTCATTTTTGCTAGGATTTTGGAAGTTTGCTTTTCCTGGAGTAGAAGCATGGCCACATTTGCTTCTGAGTGCATTTGAAGTAATTTTTTCATAACATGAAATTGCTCAGACTTTTTTTTTTTTTTAGTAAGGAATAGCTTGTTTGTTGTGTCTTTGGCTTGGTTTCTCTTCTCTGGTGTTGGTTCTGGCCAGTGTTTCTGTACTAAGTTCTCACACACTCCTTGCTTTGGGTTTGAATCCTGATGGTGTATAGTTGACTTGGCTTGATGCTGACCTGCCTCTTGGCAGTATTTTTTCCTAGACCAGGACAGTCTTTTCCCTTGTGGTTTTCTCTGCACTGTTATGTGTTAACTTTTCTGCTACTTTTCAAAGGTATCTCAGTGTTAATACTGTGGTTATCACTGGAGCTACTGTGTGCTTGAGTTACCCTCGCTGCTCATGAACTCTGGCATGCGTTTAGTGTCATCAATTTGAGCATGCAATATGTTCAGCATCTTTTGTTTTCCCTCTGTCTGCACTCTGTTTTCCCCAAGTCTGTAATTTTTTCAGACTGCCTTTGGTAACATTAGATCCAGGCACTCACTCTTTTGTAGCCTTGTACTGGTGTCTGAGTTTCTGTCACTATTATTTGGCCTTTCTTCCTTGTGAAAGGCTCTGGCATTTAGTGACCTGGGTTTATTTCTAAAACATGCTGGGGGTTGTACTGTCTTCTGCTGAGTCAGCAGTTTGCCAGACTTATTTAATTTCCTTCTGCTGGGCTAGTTGCATTCTGCAATGTCTCCCACCATGCCAAGCCTGGAAGATTGTTTGACAGCCTGTTTTTGTTCTTGTTTAAGCTTTCGACTTGGTCTGCATTTTGTGTGACAGTTTCTGGTGCTTATTTCCCTTAGGTTTATTTCCTCAGTTCCTGTACGTGATAATGGCTTACATTTCTATTGTTCCTTCCTTCGAGAAGGATCCTAAGCACTTTGCAAAATTAACATACAGGCAACATTTCACTATGAGTAATGTTCAGCCACTTGTATGGTGGAATGGGGTTAGGCTGTTTAATGATGCAAAACGGTGCTGCACAGCCATGTAGGGTAGGACAGAGGAGTCTCAAATGGAAGAGGATGAGGAATTTTTAATTTTGTCCCCAACGTCTGCTTTTGGGGAAAATGACACAGATCATTACGGACCAGGAGTGATAAGGCCTGTGTCCTTCCCTTTCCAGATGATAATGCCTGAGCCTCAGTATTATGGTGGGAGAAATGAATGAGTCTGTGAAAAAAACCATAGTTTGGGATCAATGGAAATATTCATTAATTTTGGTCAGATATTGAGGATTTATTTTGGAAGTTTTATTGCTGGAAATAAAAACTGACATTCTGATGCTTTCCTCACAAAAGCCTTTAGATACCATTCACAGAGGTGATGTGGAGGAAGAAATGGTAGCATCTTCCCCCAGATCCCAGAACTTTGTTAGCCAGACAGTGAGGACAGACTCCTAGGCAATGGAAAAACTGCATTCAAGCCCCTTCTGCCTGATTCAGAATGGAGATTTAAACTGCACTCTCCATGCTGTCTCAGGAACGAGGTCTAGCCTTTGAGACTGGGATTTTTTTTATTTTATTTTTTTCATTTTTCAATTGAAACTAGTTTGCCAGTGAGTACTCAAAGTGTCTCTGCAGTTGTTTGTTTGGATCCAAATTTCCATCACTTTTATTAATCATGTCTGATAAAGAACATGATTTTTGTGTGTATGTTGAGTGGACAAGTTTGTTCAGTGGAAAATTCAAAAGAGCAAACAAAGCTGGGTTTAGATTAAAGCAGTACCTTTAATTTTTTTTCCCCTGCATTGCTCAGACTTTACTTTGAAAAATAATTTTTGCACAGCTTAATCAGAACACCATTTTGATTAGTGTTGGAGCATGCAGAGCCAGCCCTTATGAGATTGGGGAACCTGTGCAGCAGGGTAGCTTGCCACCCGTCACATAACACAGAGTGCACATTGCAACGTTACTGCTAATAGGTGCTGCAGATCCTTTTGTTCTCCCAGCAGATCCACCCTGGTGTTATGTAATCCTGTGATTTTTTTGAGAAGAAATACTGTTGGTTAGTAAATCAACTTGCATTGGGTGCAGCACTGGACAACAGAGGTGTACTGCAAGTTTTCCAGTCTGAGCAGTACCATGTGACAGTCTCATCATCCAAGCTGGGAGATTTGGGAAAAATAGACAGAGTCCTTTCTTCTGCAGTCTGCTGCCTGAGATCAGCTCTTGCATACTGAGTTTAACTGTTTGCTCCAAGCATCATCTGAATGTTTTAAGAATTCAGGATTGCTCAGGTCACCTCTTTCTGGCCAGTGCTTTACTTTTGTTCTTTTTTAGAAGTGGGAGCTATTTGCTTTCCTTCTTAGATGTGTGCTCATTTTTACCAAGGCCAGAGTTCTTTGTATTGCTGTATTTAATTGTGTTTGCTTTGTAAAGACTGCTGGGATTATGGCAGCACCTTATTTCTGTAGCTTTTCTGCCTCTGGTAGGGGCTACCTGTGGACAGCTGCTTTCCTTGAGCTTCTCCTATGTATAGATCAGCCTGCATTTGTAGTTTCCACCAGCTTCACGCCTTGTCCCTTTATTTACAGATGGCTGCTATTTGAGGTCTTGGCTTTTGGGATGGCTGAGGAGCAGACCCATAGAGATCTGTGTGTGTCTGTGTTTGAACAATTGTTCTCATCCGTGCTCTGTCTTCTGTATTTGGTCCCAGAATCAGTCCTGTGTGTGTATATATTTTCCTGCTCATTGCTCAGACACCTTGCTCCAGCCTGGGACTAATGGAGACACTGTCTTACAAATAAAGATTAAAAGAGTACAGTCTAGTGAAATCTTCAGTAAGGACTTTCTCCATTAAGAAGTCCCCTGTCTCAAATAAACACTCTGAAGTATTCCCAGGGTTTAGCGTGCAATGCTACCTGAACTTTAGCTAAAACTTGCTTTCTTTGGGTAGCCGGTGTCTTACTGGACTCTTGCCTGGTTGCTGAGGATAGATTTTTCTCAAGTATATGTTTTTGCCAGATAGGAAGTATGATAATTTTCTGCAAGTGTTTGAAAGGAATAATCAATAAGAAAAAGAAGGACTTCTTTAGGACAATCCAAGTAACTCTAATTAAAGAGTAATAGGGAGGCAGGATCTAGAGCAAAAGTTTATTTAGATTGCATATCAGGGATCAGTGAGTTCTTTTAGAAGATGCAAAACAGTTGTCTGATGAACATGCTGGGAGCCTGATTGCTGTGGCTGTTGACTATGGGACTGGACAGACTAAATGGGAGGGAGGTGGAGAGGAACTGACTAGAAAGACATCCACCATTTTTTTTTTATTTTCATTGTTCTATGTCTATCTGTGTGTTGCTCTGGAGGGCAAGCAGCACAGCACCCCTGGGGGAAATTCTCCCTCTCCCCTCAGCTGCCCCGTCTGCCCTCCTACTAGCAGGAGTGTGGAAGAAATTTCCCTTGCCTTCTGCTTGAGAAGAAGGGGGCCCACTTTGTGTTGTGACAGAGGGAGAGGGCTGAGAAACCCCTCACACCCTGAGGAGCCCACTGGGTCTCTGTGCTGCCTGCCTTGCACCTGCACGGGTGGAATTTTCCAGGAGCGTCCCTCTTCGCCGCCACCATCGCTTTGCAAACTCCAAGAAGCGCAACTCATGAAAATGCATTCTTAGCACACAGCTGACTTGGTCAACATCTGGTTTCCAAAGAGAATGCTCTGAGAGATTTGAAATTGCTGCACTGTGGAAAAAATGACATGGAGTAATTATAGATACCTAACAATACTATTTAATTTCCTCTGTCATGTCTTTCCTACATAGTATGTCTGGTAATGCTTCAGAGAGCTGAATAATTCTGACAGAGGGCAGTGAGAGGGGTAGGTAAGTGAGAATAAAAGTCTTCTGTGATTTCAGTTAGGATCTGAAATGAAGGAAATGTGAGTGGAGGATTAGATGTTTTCAAGTGCTACTCCAGAAAGGGAGACCTTTGCCTTTTTTGTGCATTAGCTATGGGAGGAGGAGGAGGAGGATCTGGAGGATGGTGAGGGAAGCTGAGGAAGACAGGACCTCCGAGCACAGACTCATAGAGCAGGGGGAGCAGAGCACAAAGCATCACTGACAGCAGGTGTGCTGCTTGGCCCCACTTCTGCTGAGCAGGCTTAGAGCTTGGGACCACAGGAAAGGGAGGTAAAATTTATAAGGTTGGACCTGTGACCAGTGGTGAGATTAATTGCTCCAGGAGGCAATTCAGAGTGGCTAAAAGTTAGATCCTTGCTCAAAAGCACGCTCTGACACAGAGGGCCTGCAAAGACCTTCCTCAACACGCTCAAGTGAGAACAAGCCTGGATCTCAGCAAGGTCTCCTATATGCTTCAGAAGTGCTGTTGCTCTGTTGACACTGCAGTCCAGAGGTTCTGCATAGGCTATGTGTCCACAGCCAAGACTCCTCTTGGCAACACAGAGCCTGCTGCATTGATGACCTAAGAAGTCATTCCTAAGAAGTGAGCATATTCCTTGGGGGCTGCTGCAGCAGAAAGGGCACTGCAGGGGACCTTAAGAAGAGGCTCAAGGGTTAAGCAGGAGGACTGATGTGGAGGTCAGAACATGGTTTAGGAGAAGCTTTTAGAGACCAAGTGGCACATGTGAAAGAGCACAGTGAAACATCATGCTAGATGTTCTAGCATCAGGGTAGGGGCGCTCAGGAAAGTGAGCCTTGTGGACTGTTGAAGCTTTCTGTAAAGCCCAACACCAGGAGAAGGATGTTATGGGGGGGCTGCTGTTTGATTTGGCCTGCAATGCAGCCATGGTTGCAGTGGATAGACAAGGATGCAAGGTGAAGATGAAGCCCACGTCTCAAGCCCCTGAGATGTTGTGTGCTACCTTTCTGCCCTATGCCAGGTGCTGTGTCTCACCTCAGTTGCAGTCTCTGAGACAGTTGCAGCTGTGCAGAGGTGAAGCTGAGGACTTGTCAACTGGTATTATTTCTACTGTTAAATTGTTCCCTGAGGGCAAGATCTTAGTATCATTTCATTTAGAGAAATGCACCAAAAGGGGTATAATGAAGTTATTCATATTATGAAAGTGTAACTGTTATCCTGGAAGAAGCACTGGTTAAGGCTCCTTTTTCTATCACACTCTTTGGGGCTTATCTCAGTGATATGTAATCTGAACAACCCTTGATGCTGATGTGTTACAGTACTTAAGTAAAGACCTTGGGAAAGAGGCCTATATATTCAAATGTATCTATTTGAGTCACTCTGCCCAAAAGCAATTTGTATTGAGTTAACTTGCAGAAAATTCTTTTAAAGTTTTTTTTTTTGAAAAATTACTATTTCAGTTAAAATATGTTTTTGATATAAGGTGCTTGTGAGACACACTAAATTTCTGTGAGAAAGGTAAGAAGTTTGAGAAGAGACACTCCAGAGTCTTTTATTGCTACAAAGGGGTACAAATTGATTTTGGATTTTTTTTCTTAAATTTTTGAATACTACTCTGAAATTTTTGGCAGAAGAAGAGATCAATGTCAGGGACCTCCTCTCATTTATATTCAAATGGATATTTCTGTGTGTTTCAGGAAGCCAGAAACACAAAGCAGATGATTCTGATATTAAAAAAAGAACATATTCTTAGCCAGTGTACCTCCTTCAGAGGAAATTACCATCTATCTCTACTCCAGAAGGTTCTTCAATGATAAATGCAAAGCTGTGCAGATGCTGAAGGAATAACCAAACCTTGATCTGTGAGGAAATAGCTAGAGATGGTTACCAGTACAAGGTCAAGACCTTGGATGAATCTGAAGCTGTGATCTCTTTCCCTGTTAAGGGCTTATGAAGGGTGTGGTGAGCATGGGCACAGTTGTGTGGCAGGAAAAACACAGAAGTTATTGGAACAAGGTATAAGAATTAATGATAAATATTTAGACAGCATCAAAACTTTGCAAGATGGTTTCTAAAAATTATAGCAAAGAAGAGGTGTTCTATTCTTGAAAAGCCTTTCTCAAAGGCCACTTAGACACCATCCTCTCTAGTGTCATGCAAAGCTTGTGTCTTTTTCTTGCTGCTTTGCACTCTCTCCCACTTCCTTATTCCAGAAGCTGCTCTGTTGCTGCAAATCAGATTATTCTCATGTATACCGATGCTGTAAAATTGGTACTGCAGTTCCTGACCCAGCCCCTTTTCCTGGGATCTAAGCACCATCTTTGTCCTCTGGTGGATTGAGACAGCAGTCCTTGTCTGGTTCTTCATGTGAAGTGCACATGCCCTGGAATTCTTTTCATGATCTCCCAACTTTGTCCCTTCAGACAGTGCTGGGCAGGATACTGGTGCAAAGCTCAGCAAGCCAAAACATGAAGATAACCAAGAAAAGCAAGAAGGGACTGGAAGGGGAAGGGTTAAAATAAATAACTCTCATAAGATCAGTGTTGAAAGCAGATTGACTGCATCCTTGATTACAAGCTTGGATTTTGGGGAAGAAACTAAACTATTATTTCTGCTTAGAATTTTGCTGTCACTCATCATCCATTTCTGCAGCACTTTGCAGAGCAGTGAACTGAATACTAGCATGTAGCCAGTCAACTATCTACCTTCAGCATAATACTGATAGTGCTGGAAACTGGAACTAGCTTCAAGGATTTTCTGACGTCACCCTGACCTCTGTAGAAAGGAGAGACAGGTCACTAGCCTTCTAAGATCGACTCTAAGAAAGCTATCTTTCAAAATGGATGAGCTCTTTCTTTATCTGCTCGCCTGCCAGAGAGCTTCCTTGCAGGGGAAGGTGGTTGCTGAGTTGCCTATGCAGAAGCAGATTTGAAGACCTCTGATATTCTTCACCTGTTTCAGCCTAGGTTTGGGAACAAGGAAGCCATGAAGGTTGTAATAACCAGGATTCAGCTGCTGAGTCAGACACACGTCTTCTAACACCTCCATTCTGCGCCCTTCAGCTACAGGGTAGTTTGAGGTAATTGCTTATCTACACAAGGGTTCTTGGTCTGAGGATAAGACCTCCACATGAGTATGAGGGGCATCTTTTTGGTAGTTTTGGAGACTGAGGCTTGGCTGGAAGAGGTCATAATGGCTCAGAAAAGCCCTAGACAATGTTCCAATTTGCCTATGAAAGGTTCCTAGATGAACCTCCAGGTACTGAGAGTACCTGGACCTCCAGGTACTAGGGTGTCTCATCTAGTTTGTATTGGACATGCTGGCAAGAAATAGCACCCTAACTGGTTAAAAACAACCCTTTTGTTTTGATCTTACTTGTCTTTTTTGCCTTTTCTACTGCAGTTATTCTCTCTCTTGCTACCAGGTGCCACTGTGCAGGAGCTTATGTCTAAGTCATAGTGAGGTTAAGCCATTTCATTCAATAATACTCATGCACTGACCCTGCAGTACATCTCTTACCCAGTGGTAGGCCTATCTTCTTTCATGTGTCTGGTCGGCTGAAGTTACTGAATTTGTTCTCCAGAGCCCTCTGTTGCTTTGCATCCTGAGTATTTTGTAGCTTTATCCTTCAGCCTGGATTGAAATTAGCTAGGTTAATTGAGCTAAAAATCTGTAGATTTGTATATGTATCTTACCAGTGCTCTGATCTTGACACAGGGTGCTAGATACTGATACTGTCTTCTATGCCCTTGGTAAAACACAGACGAAGGTTGCTGACCTTTAAGACAAGTTGCACTGATTGCCTGTTTGCTGAGGCTGTTTCTGAGGACAATGGTAGTATAGGGAGGTGTTGGATGTATTTCTTCTTTACGGGATGTGGAGGTCTCTAATGTCATTTTCTGACCTTGTGTTAATTGGAAGTGTTTCCATGAATGTTTTTCAATTTTATTGCTATTGCACTTGGAGAGATTGAAATAATACACAACACAGAATGGGAAATAAATAAAACTAATGATCTTATGAGGTTTGTCAAATCATATGTCTATGGTGCCTGGAGCCTCCTTGTTGGCTAATAAACTATTTGTCCTTCTTTCCCTGGCTTTTCTTCTGGAGAAAGTGTTCTCACAAGATCTCTTGCTTACACACAGGGAGCACCAGAAATACTAAGGAACTGTAGGCAGGGCAGTGAACATTGGACACACACTTCAACTGGAGGGGGTGCAGGGAGGTAGGGAACAGAGAAATGTGGAATATATGAAGTAACGTAGCAAAGCTGAGGGATTTGTTGACTCCTTTGTTAATCAAGAAGTCAAAAGTGAAGGGATCAATCAGAAAAAGTGGCCTTTATCTGGGTTAGAACAGTGCCTCTATTTTCCTTAAGACTGATGACTGATGGGCTGTGGACAGTTTATTCCAGGAGAAGTCCCAGGAAATGGGACTTGATTGATAAGGAAGGAATAGCACAACAGCCTGGGAAGCTCCTCAAGACCTTGTGTTGCAGCAGTGCATGAGGTCAGCTTTCCTCTTTCTGCTGGTGCAGCTGCAGAAAGAGGAACCTTCTGGTTTATGGATGGACTGGTCTACACAGGCTACTTTATCACCACTTGTTGTTGAAAGGGGTGCTTCATGTTGTGGAGACAACAATTTCCTTCCCATTCATATCATAATCATCTAGAGATACATGCAGTTGTGTAGCCATGGCTATGGAAGAAGACTTTGGACCAAAGCTCACAATAATGTCCCTTACCTCTTGCAGTTTGCCACATCCAGAGGAAATCCCTAAACTGTTTTGTTGTAGTTCACTAACTTTCTGTGGTGATCCCTATTCTAAATCCACCTAGGGGAAACAAAATTTTATTTACTTGGATTTCCATCCTCAGTCTTTTGACAATCTAGTTTACAAAGTGGCATATTTCTGTGATAAATCAGTTCAAGATTTATTGTCCAAGAATGAAAATTTCCTCCATACTCCCATTCCCAGCAAATTTATTTACTTGAGAAGAGTCTTGACGTTTTGCAATTCTCTGTCCTGAGCCATGCTAAGTATCAGTGATCTTCTGACCTGTGGCCTTGGGCAAATGTCCTTGGCTTATTACACATTTTGCAGGAACAGCTTTTAATGCAACATTGTAAGGTGCAGCTACCTCTGCAAAGGCAATGCTCAATTGCTCAAGGTCCTTCTGCTAGTACCCCTGAAGTCTGTGATAGGTGGCATGTGGTATAGACCAATTCACTCCTTTATCTTTAATCTGTGCAAACACTCACCATGAGAAGCTGAAGGAGAGCTAGAGCTGTCCTTGTGACAATTTCCCTTTCCTTCCCTTCACATAAGACTCAGAAGCCAGTTTTTCCTGGCTGCTGAGAAAGAGGCACTTGGAAAAATGACAGCTGAAATTAAACTGTGGCAAGAGAAAGGAGTGATAAAGAGGAGTACTTTTTGAAAGAATATGTTAAATCCTAAAGATCTCCTTCAGTCCAACATGTCTGCCACTTAACTTCATGGTGAACACAGATCAGGGGGCTTTCACTGGTAATCAGAAATAGTGGGTTTTTTTCTGCAGGTACTAAGAAACCTCTGCTCTATGCTACAGGCTTTTCTGTTCATTGCTAGGAACGTAGCACCTCCCCAGCAGGTTATGAGTTCTTTCTGTTTTAATATTGGCAGTAAATGATGTGGGAGACTCCAGTGTAGTTCAAGACATAATGTCCCATTTTCTCAGTAACAAGGTAGGACTGCTTTTGCTTATGCTCTCTGGAGAGCAAAAAGAATTTGATCTCCAGGCTGTCATTCCAGGCTCCTCCTTAGATGCTGAGAACAGTCAAAAATGCTAGTGGAGTTATTTAAGTGTCCAGTGATTTGGACTCAGAGGACAAGGCCTCATCCCTTGGATATTTTAGGTGTGTGGTCCCCTGGGGCCCAGGAAAAGAAAGAAAACTTTGTGCTAGAGACGAGCATTTTTCTGGCAGAATTTTGTGTTGAAAGCTGTGTTCTTTCAGAGTTTCCCTTAGGCCAGGACAGTCAGCAGAGGCAGATTTACTTGCAGAATGGCTTAAACATAATTAAATCGGCAAGCCTCCCCATCAGTATTATGTCTTTAGGGAAAATAGCCCAAGTTTTCAGTTTTGGGGTGATGTTTTTTTCCATCCTCTTTACCATCTTGTTTTGACTGCTGTTTGGGACTTCTGTTCAATGGCCAAAGATCTCAAGCAGCCAAAATGCCAGGTGTGAAAGTCTGATGCAGCAATCTTGTGTCCTACTTGCCACTTCTCACCACCCAGGCTAGCCTCTGACTTTTGCCTGCTGCTGCACCTAACACACCAAATGTAAGCCCAGGAGCAAACCTCAACATGGCTGTGAACAGTCAATGATTGGCAATGGGCAGGAATCTCACCTGTTTACCCAGTGTTTCCAGGAGTTGCACACTTCAGTGAGGTACCTGCTACTTTTTAAAGGCTCCAGATTAAAAAATAAGACTTTCTTTCTTTATTTCCTGGATAATGAACAATTTGACTCTCCAGGCATCTTGTATTGTCTGCTTAATTGTATCTAGTCCTCCACATGCTCATAGTTTAGAAGTTCTGCCTTTTGGGGATCATAATGATCCAAAATACTCTTATTTGGTATGTATTTGACCCAAAGTTTCTTCAAAAGCTTAAAATTATAACAAAAATCTTAAACAAAAAACCAATTAGAATTTAAGCTTACTAAGCATTTTTCAAGTTATATTATTGTGAAGAAAAAACCTACCTCTTTTAAATGAAAATATATGCTTTTTAGTGTTCGGATAATTCTATGTTTGGTCAAATTTTAGCTTCACCCTTGTTCAATGGTATAAATGTCTTTTTACATCCAAGGAATCTACCTGACAAATAGAAAAGTTCTGAGTGATTGTGAGTGAATGTTCCTCGAGATTGAAGATGTTCCTTGAGATTTCTTCTCATTTTCTCATTTTGAATGCACATCAGCTGTGGATCTCCTGAGAGAGCTGCACCTAGACATGTGATTTTCTGGAGAGTTGTATTTCATCTTGAAAGCAGTTATGAAGTTAAAATGCCAGCTATGGCCAACATGCATGGTGAATTGTAGTGAATGCATGGGCTTGTTTGGTTCAGGAGACAGCCTTCTCTTCCAGATCCATGTGAAGACGTGTATTGTTAAGTAGGAGATTGAATGTTGGCAGCTGATTTATCTGTATTTTTTCTTAAATGGTAATTGACAGAGAAGACCCTAGGATGTTTCATAGTTTATTGAACTGGCTAAAAATGGCAGCTCTTAAAAAAGCTGTAAAGTCCATTGAGGTTTGGGGCAGTAGAGTGGTTGGGATGCCATAACAGTGCTGCTGGGGCCACAATGTGTTCTCATCCTTACCGGACTCTAGTCCAAGGTCTTCTCTGCAGTCTAGGAGCTGGCCTCAGAGGGTGTGGGCTGCACTCTGAGGAAAAAAGGAGATGCTGTTTTCATCCCAGAAAGTAGGAAGAAAGAGGGCCATACTACAGGAATTATACCACAAGGCAACAAGGAGGCCTTTCCTGCACTGTGCATGATTTCCTTTGGCAAGGGGAAGGCTCTACTAGATTTTTCTTTTTTCCCCTCTCTCTCTCCCCTTACTTCCTTTTTTTTTTTTTTTTTTTTTTTCCCTTCCCTTCTCACTAGCTGGGTTTCTAAGAGCAGCCCAGCTGGGATTGAGGTAGAGCTGCAGACTGGCCTCTTGTGCACTCTCCTAAATGCCTTTTCAAGCAAGCTCCATAATTGATGAGCACCTGGGTCCTTGTCTGCACTGAAGAGCACACATGGTATTTAGTACATGAAAAAGCTATTTTGCCCATCAGAGCTCATCTCTGGAACAGCAGTGTTTCCCCAGGATACCAGTTAATTGTTCTCTCAGTAGTTATAGAGGAACTTCCTTTCTCTGATGGTCTCAGCTGCTTGACTTCTTCCAGCCTAGAGCTTGTGCCTTCTCCCAGTACATGGCTGATGACTTCCACTTGGCACAACAGAGCACAGTTCAGACTCCTTCTCCCTCCAGGGGGTTGCTTCCTGACCACTGCTGTCCAGCCTGTCCTCTGCTACAAGCAAAACAAGTGCAGCAGGCCTCAGGTCATCTCCTTGGTTTCCATGACTGGATCATTTTCCTGAAACATTACACAACTTGTTGCCAGCCTGGGATTAACTGCTTTTTATTGAGGTGGAAGACGCACTGACAGTTGTGGGTGCAGAAGTGAGCGAGAAGTCCGGGTTGCAATGTCTCAGGGGAGCTGGAGAAGGAGATGGAGGAAGAGTGGGTGAGAACTGTCGTGCCAGGGAGGGTGCAGGCCGTCAGCTTAACATCAGTCTGTGCTGAGCACAAAAGTGGGATACAGTAAGCAGGACTGAGTAGATGGGAATACTGCTGAGGAAGACAGAGGCATATGGACAAAACTAAATGTGGAGTGGGAGGAAGGACCGAAATAGTTGAGGTGCTACAGATGAGGTCTAAGGTGCACTGGCTGAACTGCTTATTGCTGTCAAGGGCTAAAATGGCAGAATGTGCTGCAGGCCAGGACTGTGGGACAGGAGGTCTGGTGCATGTTAATACCAGTCTCTATTCTGCTGTCAGAATGACAAGGGAGACTTGCACAAGGGCAAGGGTGCATGTTTCCCAAGACAAGTTAACAACCTCCTTTTTTCCTGTTGCAGCAACACATTACATGCCCAACCTGCCTCTTTTTCAAAGGAAATTTACGGAAAGGGTGTTCTGTGAACGCACTGCATTGGATCTGTACCTGTAAAGCTGACCTAGGCAGTTATCTGTGAGATGCTGGAGAAACATGAACGCCTATCTTTAAAAAAGAGCAGGGGGGTGGAGCAGAGGGGAAAGGAGCTTGAGAGTTGCAGATTTATGGAATGACTGTTGCTTAACCCTGTTCCTCAGAAAAAATACTAAATGAATTATCAACCAAATTCCTTGTCAGCATCTGAACAATAACAAGGAGATGTATAAAAGTCCACCAGGTTTTGTTGAGAACAAGTCATGTCAGACCAATCTAATATCTTACTGTGACAGGGTAACAGGCATTGTGGACAGAGGTGAAACTGAAGGTGTCATCTGCTTTGACTCTGGTAAGGTTTTTTACCACCTGTCTTATCACACTTTGTTAGAAATCTAGAGGAGCAAGGTCTCAAGGAGAGCTAATAACAAATGCATGCAAAACGAGTAAGAATGTCAAAATGGAAGGAAGCACAGGCTGGGGTTCTGTGAGGTTCTGTCCTGTGCTCAGTTCAGTTCGATGTTTTCTTTAACAGCCTTGGTGATGGATGGAGAATTTGCATATCAACATTGAAGATGACAGCAAGCTAGGAGGGACTATGAATTCATTGGAGAACAGGCATAGAATTCATAATCATCTTGGCAAATTTGAGATACACTCTGCAAAAGTGGAATGTAATTCAACAGAGACAAGAACAAACTATTGTACCTTGGCAGGAATAATGGACTACATAAATACAGTGCAGAGAAAGATCAACTAGATCACAGCTCTACAGAAGAGGATTGGGGGTAGGATAAAAGACGTTCACAAGCTGAACATGATTTTGTGTTGTTGAGAAAGAAGCAAATGCTGTGCTTGGATGTATAAATAGGAATTTAGCCTGCGAGGCGCATGATGTAATCTTTGTGCTCTACTGGGTGATGGTAAAGCTGAAAAACTCTGTGCAGTTCCATGGATAGCATTTCAAGAAAGATCTGGACAAACTAGAACGATTCTGGGGGAAGTAGTGAGAATAATCAAGGGTGTAGAAAATAAGGCATACAAGCAGTGACATAATGAGTTGGGATTGTTTAGTTGTAAATTGAGAGGGCTGGGGAGAAAGGGGGAGAGACTGGACAACAAGTAATGAACTCTGAATCTCAGAACATCCACTTTTGCAGAAATCCCTTTGACAGCACTGTGATGGCATCAGTGACTGTGTCGGTGCTCTTACCTGTCCCTTATGGAGGAAGCATTTCTATAATGGGGCTTGTGTGATTGGAAGTTCAGGTGATTTCATAGAATCATAGAATGTTTTCAGCTGGAAGGGACCTCTAGAGGTCATCTGGTCCAACCTCCCTACAGTTCCTTTGGACCATGATCAACACAATGGCACTGAAGGCTGTCACAAGAAAGAAAGGGAAAAGGGGCAAGGCAGGGCTCATGAGGAATCTTTCCAACTTGAAATAGGTGGGTACACCTAGGCTGAGAGGTCACTTGTGTGCAAGAGCTGGTAGAACAATTCACAATGTGTGCTGTTTGCCAGCCAAAGCCTTCAAGTTGAGGTTGAAAGGTTGGCAGGTCATCCTCTGCACAGCATCTGTAGCCCTGGAAAAGGAGTAAAGGCTTCATATTATCTCTCCTATTTCTTTCCTTAATCCAGGCATTGTTCTTTGTTGCCTTACTTGGCCTTATCATTGACCTTGCCCTTTTATTTCATCTGCATCTTCTGTATGTATATATCTGTCTGTCTATCTATCTACCTCCCTATCTATCGCAGTGTACATCCACAGTGATTTAGCTTGTCTGTCTGTGATACTCCCCCAGCTTCCACTTCTCTAGACTTCTTGTATGTGCCTTCTGTCCTCTTCCATCTGGGCTGCTGTAATTCCCTTGGACTTCCATATCTCAACCCTTTATCTTTCATGTTAGTGTCTTGTATTAGGCACTGCGAAAACACCTTCCAGAGGTGAGTCTCCTAAGTTATTAAAGGAGATGGTGCACACTACGAGTAGATATGGAGAGATCTTGGGGGCAATGAAGAAGTGAAATACCTGCATAATGAATGGCGCTTGTAACTTGCTGTGTGACCAGCTGTTGTAAGCTGGGCTTGCAATTCTTGCAGACATCATGGCTGAAGAGAGTTTGAAGGCTGAATCTCAAAGGAACTAGGAAACAAATTTATCCTTCTATACCTGAAACTGTATCCTGTTCATTCCTAGTTTTAAAATTCCAAATTAAATCACCATATAATGCCTTGACATCTACTTTTTTTTGTCGTTGTTGCGTGTATATGTAGCCCAGTGTTGTGTGCAGTACTTTAAAAATATATTACTAGTCTGAGGCCCTGTGAACTCTTTGACTAGGTCTGTCTCGTAA
The DNA here is from genome assembly GCA_013401335.1 of Brachypteracias leptosomus. Lineage (NCBI taxonomy): Eukaryota > Metazoa > Chordata > Aves > Coraciiformes > Brachypteraciidae > Brachypteracias > Brachypteracias leptosomus. The sequence continues at coordinate 156,483 of VYZX01013464.1, forward strand.
TACTTAGGAGCTATATAAAACATCCTTGAAATGTGGAGGCAATATTTGGGCATGAAAGGACAAGTGTTTGTTCTTACTCTTTTGAGAAGATCTGAAATCTGTAGCTAGTAATAAAGGGGGCAGGCAAGAAAGCTCCTAGGAAGGCAGAAAGCAGAAATGCAGCATTTTTATGGATGAATGAGCTTTTATGCAGTTGCTTTTAAAAGGCAAAATTATATGGCCATTTGCACTGCCTCTTGATTGCTCAGTGCAATTCTTTATGCCGTATGTCATTTGCTGTCTTGTATTTAACTTTGCAAAATATTCTGGGATGCAGTTTGCACGAAGGCGCCTGTACTAACACATCTGTACTAACACATCTGTACTGTTTTGTGCTGTTAGGGTAAAATTTCTTCCAGGGGTGCTCATTAACTTCCAGTATTTTTTCCCTTATTTTATGCCATCCTGGGTTAACTGAGCTCTAGACTTGCATATGACAGATGGCTATTCGGTTGCAGCCTTTTTTGGCCCTTTTTCTCCCTCTGTCATGCTATGGCTGCAACACTAGCTTTGAAGGGTCGTTATCTAAATCATTGCATAGAAAAGTCCTTGGAAGCTAAATTCACTTCTGGCAAAAGTGGCTTCAATTCCATTGACTTTAGAGTAGGTTCACTGCTTGACGTCAGGGGGTAAGTTTTTGCAATGTGGGTATCGAACTGAACAATGCTAAGGCATAATGGAGTGGTTTCTGTCCTAAAAATGACCCATTCTTGGTTTGGCTTGTTGACAGTGATGCACTCCATCCTTGCATATTAAGAGCCCCCTTTTCTGTTTGTTTCTGTCTTGGGACCTTCTTTTCACCTCTTTGTTGTCTTCCTTCCAAATCCCTTTAGATCTGATTGTCTGCAATTGCACGCTCCCTTAAGCTGCATGTTCCACACCCTCTGTTCCCTCTTTGCAGCCATTTGTGCTGAGTTCTTGCAGCAGACATTGTTGAGACAAAACTAAAATAGCTATCCCAGGATGAACATTGCCAATAGGTCTTAGAAAGTTGTAGAAGATAAAGACCAAAGTCCACAAATGCTGTCTCACAGCTAATGCAGACTGAGACACTCTTATCTCCCTTATACCAAGGAGTGGAGACAGGGAGGACCTCTGGAAGCCTGGTTTACATTAATATTACAAACCTGAGTATTTTCAGCAACAAATATACAACTCTTGGCTGTATTTACAACCCTTCTGGAGGGGACAAGTTGTGTCAGCAGCCCCTGGGTTGGAGGGGGGACAGTAGAAGTGGAGGTTGGCAAAGCCTAAACTGATTGACTCTTATTGGCAAGGAACTATTTTTGGGAGCCAATGATGAGAACACCCTGTACTGCTGCAACTTTGGCTTTGCCTTGGAAGGTTATTATCTGGGTGTTTAATCAGAGCCTGTCAAATGCATGGAGTAAGCAGCTAGGGTATGTTTTGTGCTGGGATAGGGGGAAGGAGGGATGGAGAGAGAGGCTTTTGAGGTATGAATGGAAGAGAATAGAAATCAATTTCTTGAGTTTCTGCCATTTTTTCATTTGCGGTTAAATATATATAAATGATTTATATAAATTCAAGACAGACTTTTCACATCTCTATGATCTTGAAGTGGTCGGGCAGAGGCAAATCTGTGACATTGCAGACCTCCTATTTTCCCTCAGCCCAAGGGGTCCCTGAGCTCCCTGTGTACAAGTTCTGTTTGCAGAGATGACTTTGCCCTTGGTAGAGATGCAGCCATACCTCCTTGGGGTGAGATGTGGCAACTGTTTGTCAGTGCAAAACTATTCTAACCAGCAGTTTAGGAAACAGGCGAAAACGGGGGATAATTAGAGAGACAAAGACTGTCAGGACTGACGAGTTGCAATATGGCTATCATCCTCCATCTTGCCAAAAAGCAGCCCTGGTTAGTTTGATTCATGAACTGTGCAGAGCAAGCTTATGGTGATTTTGATTATTTGTACTACTGTAGTCTCTGAAAAGGCCTGTCATTAACCAGTGCTCCATTGTGCTGGGAGCTGCACAGAGTGACCAAGATGTTGGCTGGAGCCACTATACACTTACTGTGTGTCAGCTGAGAAAACATGGTCACATAGACAGATGGAGAGACAATGTACAGGGAATGCAGGCGAGTTAAGAACAGTAGTAAATGTGCAGGATTTTCTTGCTGTGCATACTTTAGGGCAAGTCTGTAAAGAGATGGCATATTTTATCCATTGATGGCGGTGAACATTTTTGCATTGATCTGCTAGGACAGTATGAGGGGAAAATGAGTGAGGATGTCTAAGTTTTGTGGACTATCACAGAATCACAGAATGTTAGGGATTGGAAGGGACCTTGAGAGATCATCTAGTCCAATCCCCCCACTGGAGCANCTTTCTCCCACACTACACTCTAACAGCTCAGTCCCCAGACTATAAGCTTACATATCACCAGCATGACTGTTGCAAATTATCTGTAGCTATCTGGGCAAAAGAGAGACTTGGGTAGAGTATGAAGAAAAGCAATGACATAACTTCACTGGTTTTCATGGGACCTCCTTCAAGAAGGTGGCCAAAATCGAAGAAAGCTACGTGGGTCTCTGAAAAGCTACTGAAGAAAGTGGAGCAGGTCAGCATTCACATCTTGTGACTGAGGGATTAGAGGCATCAAGTGGCTTGGGAAAGAGACACTTGATGCAGCTGAGAAGGGAAGCAAAGGAAGACTGAAAGTAAAGGAGAAAAATCATACCAGGCAAATGATCTCTGAAACAGGCTTTTGAGTAGATGTGCAGGGTGTGGGGGACTGAGAGGTGTTTTTCACAGCCAAAGAGTAAAGGTGTTAGAATAAGGGAGAGAGAGCAGGATCATGATAGTCTGTGAAGATCCCCATACTTCAGACCTGAATTGTTGATGATGGGGTGGAGTCAGGAATCTGGCTGTGTTCCCCTCCAAGAAGTCAGTCTATCCAGCAGCAGAGTTTGCTTTCCTACACCCAGGATTTGGAGCACAGAGCTCTTCTTCACTCAGTCCTGCTGTGCTACTTGCTGTAGGTCATCAGACTTTTGTGTTTTGAGTTACCTTGTCCAGTTTTTGTAAGACATGACTTTTTTCTCAACCTATAATATCATGGGCACCTATGACAACAGCTTTACAGTGTCACAGTTGCAGAAGTACAATAACCTCCTGCAGGAAGCAGAAAAAAATTCTTTGATGCAGGTAATTTCATGCATAGTGAGTGAAGCAGGCGACCCTGTCAAAAATTCCTGTTTATTCTCTATATTAGTGTCTGCTCTGATCAGAAAGTCTACGTTTTTTAGGAGAGACAGTTCTATAAAGAGAGAAATGAGAGACCCGGAAATATACATATATTTACTGCAGTGCTGACAGGCAGTGGTAATCACAGACAGGGAGAAGGTGATGAGTAGAAAGGGCTTGATGCCACACAGAAAGCAAACAGCATGGAGCCTGACAATGCAGCAGCCACTTTTGGGAATCATCAGCTGTGATGGCTGTGTGGGGTGAAAAATCCCAAGAGATTCCAACTGCGCAAATGCAGTTATGCTTTGACATGACATGATGACTATTTGTGGGAAGGATGTTTTAGTTTTCTGTTCTGCTTATAGAGAAATGGGAATGGATGGAAGGAATGGGCCAGTCTCTCATGTTCAGTGGTAGACACCACACTGGCAGAGCACCTTCATCTGCTGCTCTGGTGGATACTGCTGGCCCTTATCACTCTTCAAATTTCTGAGAGACAGGGAGCCTCTCTATGTAAAGCAAGAAAGCTGCCTAGGGAAGGAGGTACATTTCTTTATACTTATTGCCCAGAGTTTAGGTAAGAAATCATCCTTTCTCGCCTTCCTGTTGAGCACACTTGTTTGCCGATGTGCAGAGGCTGGATTTTTTGATGTTTATATACAGAGTGGGTACATTATTTTCTCATTATCAATAAGGAGCTTTTCCCCCAAAGTATCTCCCTTCCCCAAATGACACTGATGCGGAACAGGGTAAAATGGTGATAAAACCACCATTTCTTCTGCTGAGGCAGAAGAAAACCTGCAGAAATTCTGAAACGGGAAAAAGTGGCTTTGGCTGGTTGCATTAACTTTGGACCTAGAGCTTTCATTGACAGCTTGCTTCCTACCACAACTGGAATAGCAGCTGGCATCATTGTATCTAGAGGAGAAAATAAAAATGGTGAACCTGAAAAGGGACCTTCCTTGACCTTTTTGGCTTTCTGTGGAATGAAAGATCTGGGATATACCCTTGAAAGAAAAATCTCCAGCTCTTCCTGAAGCATCACCCTCCAACAGTTGCATGCCAGTGCACAGAAAATGTCCTAATCTTATCATGATAGGAAGGTCCTTCATGTCTGCAAGTGCCTGCCATGGGCTCTGTGTGTATACCAGAGTGTGCTCACAGAGCTCTGCAAGAAATTGGCTCTTTGTATTTTCCGAGGGCTCTTTAGCTCTTCTGGGCATGTTGGGAAGCATACAAACAATGTGTGGTTTCCTGGGGTATGGCATATTTTGTATAGCTATTACCCTTCAAAGTACAATCTTACATGGGTGACATAAGTGGCTGATTTTATACCCTATTCCTTGTAATATCCACTTTCAAACCAGTGTTTCTCAAGTAGACTAGAAAATATCCAAACTTTATTCTTTGATATCTCATAGAGACTTTTGAAATCTGTAATGCTGTGGGTGTACACACAAGTAATTCTTGCACGGGTATAGGATCCACAAGAAGGTAAACCTGGAAGCGGTTGTCAATATGATAACAGCCTCTGTCAAGCCACGTAGCAGGGAGGAGGGTGAGTGAGTGGGTGCAGGGTTTTGGAGAGCAACCAGCTGTCGCTCTTGGTACCTAGCTCAGAGCAGCAAAGGAGCAACCAGGACTGGGACTCAAGCCTGACCTCTGTCTGCGACAGACCCAACCACTCCTCAGAAAGGAGCCTCTAACCTACTTCTGGGCATTCAAGGCCTCTTTCTGGAGTGTGATAGACTAGGAGAACAATGGAGCAGCTAAAATTAAAAAGACAGCACTAGACTTACAGTTATTTAGCTGTGTCTTTGGTGTCTCAGTTAAAGGCTCTTTCCTCTACTAGTCTCCAAATAAGGCACATTCTTGGGTTTTGGATTTGTGCAGCTGTACTAGCATAGGCCTGTATTATATCTTGGGGTGAAAACCAACCTGCTAGGCTGGCTGAGTCAGGGAAGAGAAGGGGATGGTTGTGTTTCCAGCTCAAACTCTCACCATCATTGGTCTTCTCCCAACCCTTCAAGCCATGTCTCTGTTCTTTCCCCTCTGTGCCCTGAATACTGTAGCCAAATCCCTTGTGTGCTTTTCTGTATTTTCTGTGGTTTAGTGGCTACTTAAATATTTATTTATGTAGAACTGGCCCCATGGGAGTATCTTATGAATGCAGAGGAGGGGTATTGTAAGAGAGGAGGGAATGAGCAGTCCCTAGAGGTCTCAGTATTGTCTATTGCTGAGAGGCAGAAAAGGCATGAAAAAACCTAGTCCTAGAAAAAGATTAACATTCAGAAGAACACATGCACATGTGTGCACACAATTACAGGCATATAAATATAAACAAAAAAATGGCAATTGAACACAAAGAAAAAGAAAGCATTTGTACCAGTCAAGTGATTAGAGAGCTAGCTCCATTGAGAAATGGAATTTGTTTTCTGTTGACCCATAAGACACCAGAATTTTTACAGACCTGCCATCCAGAAAATGCTGCAGAAATAGGTATAAGAAGTAAGGAACAGTTGAGATGCTGCGTACAAGAACAGGCTACTATGAGTTGAAGGACAGGCTGTATATCATTTGGAAGATGAGTTTCCCAAGCTTTGCATACACACTTGAATTTGCCCATTGATTTAAATGCTAACAATCTCTTTGTAGATAACATGTAGGAAAATCTGGATTTTTTTTTTTTGCTGTTGTGATTGATATTGCTTGAAGTTTAATCATATGCAAGAGGCAGCTCAGCTTGTTGAATTCATTAATTGCTAAGGCGTAACATATTCACTTAATTGGATTCTCTGCTAGATAGAGACATATTTATATGTATTTGTGTATGTGCTTAGTGTATATATTTAGCTTCACAAAGACTGATAGTAATGGAACGTTAAGGTTGCCTGGTGAAATAATCAGCAGACTGGAAGGGATAAATGTTTAGTCATAGGCACGATCTTTTCTGTCACAAGAAGGGTAAGGCTTGGCTTACTGGATATTCTTGGCACAGCAGAGAAACAGGCAGGACTAAAGTTGGTACTGAGGCAAATTTACACTTGTACATGCTTCAGGCTGTTTGGGGGGCTGCTCTACACCTGGCAGGCCACCCCACCACAGTGCCTGTCTCATCCCCAAGGATGGCTGATCAGTGGGTCCTTCTCCAAGGCTGTTTCTCCTGCCCAGGTCTCAGGGGCTCTCCATTTCCTTGTGCAAGATAGCACTGCGCTGGTGAGCCACAGCTCTCAACTGCAGCTGGGGAGCATCCTTGGAGGAGGGCTCCATGTGTCTGTGGAGACCTACTGTATGGGGTCCTGAGGTGGCAGAAAGGCTGCCTCAGAGCTATGAGGGAGAGCTGTGGTCTGGGGCTTTATGTTGAGCACGGGGGGCAAGATGGGTCTGCTTCCTGGAGGCTTGAAGGGGCAGGGCTGAGCACCAGTGTGCCAGCTAGAGTATCACTGTGCTCTCTCTTCCAGGAAGGGTGTCTTCAGAGAGCCAGGAAAGACAGCTGCCTGGTCACTTGTGTCACTTCAGCTTCCAGAGCAGCTGGAGGGGACCCAAGAATGTGCTCTTGAGCTTTAGTTAATCTCCTGATCCCAAAGTAGTCCTTAGCGAGTACCATATAGAATCCTACTGTTCCTTTTACAGCTGTCACTCCACATGCCTGACCTGCTGTACTGCTGCTCCATCATTAATCAGCCCGATTTCCACTGCTGACTGCTGGCGCGCCTGGCCACTCTGCAGCAACTGTCACCCTTCTACGGCAAAGCTCCTTCCTCTGATGTGGGGCATGAGGGTGCCCTGGGGGCAGCCCTGGGCTGCACGATTTTCTCTGGGGTGGATGAGCTTAGGCATCTCCTTACTGAGTGACTTTCATCATTGCTCCCAGCTGTTAGATCCCTGTTCCCCTTGCAATATGGGATGGATTATTAAGAGCCTTTTATAGAGGGAAAACTGAGCTTCAGAAAGCTTCAGTGGCTTGCTTAACATCACAGAGTAAGCACAGGACAAGATTACAGCCAGCACTTGGGTCCCTTCACTCCTAGGTATTTGGGGAGAAAGCATCTGTGCTCTGCACAGCTGCTGCAGCTGCTTGGGGCAAGTTTGCCCTGTGAAACCCGGCTACGTGTTGCCTGTGCTGGCAGAGGCTTGCGATGGTAAATCCACACTGTGCAGAGCAGCGCCATGGGGATGCAGCAGCATGGCGTGGTGCAAGGCAGCTGCGGGAGCCTGGCAGGCTGCCTCAGCTCTCAGCTTAGCCCAGCTGGGCTAACGTAGCTAGATAGCATCTGGACTGTAACTGGCTTGATGTCCCCATGCCATCTACCCATACCTCGTGCTTCTACTTTAAGGTTATCCTTAAAGTCCTGTCTATACCTTCCATGCAGACCAGCCCTCTCTCTCCCTTAGCCTGTTACAAGCATATTGCTGCAATGTGAGAAACCTGCCTGCAGCATAATCTATCTGATTAGTGCCTTCCTTTCCTTTCGCCTTCTGGGCACCATGACCATGAGGGACGTGCCAGCTTCACCCTCTTCCACTTCTCTCCAAAGCTCCCCTCCAATTTGGCTTCTACTTTCTTTGCCTTGTTCAACCCCTTGGCAAGGTCAGTGCTGCTTCTTTTGTCATAAAGTGGGATTGCATAATCTCTACATTGATTGATTGGTCTGCTGTCCATCGCCATTTCTTTATTCCTCTCCCCTCTGTCAGTGCTTAGTGATTCATGGTTAGCTCTTTCTCCAACTTCACTAATGCTTTCTTTGCCTGTTTATTGTTTTTATAAGAACTCGTGCACATTCAAGCTGTATAAGCAATTACGTGCCAAAAATAAAAGAACAGTGATTTCATTTTAAGTTTGTGAAGTCAAGCTAGGAATGCCATTCGTTTCCCATGCCACCTTAATTCCACTCCTTCAAGTTTCTTTGCAGTACAAGGATTGAGGCAGGGACCCCTTGGATAGAGTTGCATGCACTCATTAATTAAAACTTGAATCAAAATGTCCACACACAAGTGGGATGGAAGAAAGGCCGAAAAAGAAACTGTAAACCTGCTATTTCCTAATATTTCAACCTAAATACAGTTCATTTATGGGAACTGCTTTATGGGTTTTGTTTTGTGTGCCCGTGTTTTATTTTTGAAGGGAAAACTCAAAATCTTTTCTGTAGAAATGTATTGTTCATTTTCATGCATGCTGAGCCTGCCACACTGACTCCGGCTTTTCAGCCTGGTGACTAACCTGTTCTTGTTCCACAGACAGCTTAAATTGGTTTGCCTTTCTTCTGCATTCTAAATAGTGGCGTGCAAGTGACTTTTTCACAAGGAAGTGCATTTAAAAGATAGAGGAAGACATGGATGGTTTGTCCACATTTTATGGACAGCCTGATTGGGCTTTTGCCCTTCCCTTGCTCTGCCAAAGCTGAAGTTTTCTTGTACCGACTGTGATACTGGTGGGGATGTCCCCACTGATTTACTGAGTTGATGGGTTTAGCCCTTAAAACATTTATGCTCAGATGCTATTTGGGCTATCTGCCAGGATTTCTCCAAGAAAGTGACAGAAAAGAAATAATGATTATTTAACAGTTTATAATGCAGTTAAGAGTGAATGAAATTTGATGGGCCAAAGTAAAAATCATGTCCTTAGCCTCAGGGTTTTTTCCCTGTTGAGTTTCAAATGCCTGTTGCAAAACATGGAGATACTGGCTTTTCTTGGGGAACTGGCCTGAAGACTCTTGTAATGGAAAGTGCCAGAGAATTTAATTACAGGGTTACTACTTACTCCCCTTATAATAGAGGTAACTACACAATGCGCACATTTAAATACACATATGAAGTCATCCAGCTAATTCCAGACTGCAAGAAGTCATTCCACATGTGGACTTACATGTGGCACTAATCACCTTTAGCAGCCTGATGAGAGCCTTAGCTTCATCTTATGTCTCCAAGACTGCCTCTGAGATTGCCTATTCTACTTTTAGGCTGCAGAAAGGGAATGGCACAAGATCGACTTTGTGTTGACATGTTTAGGCAGAAAATGACAGATTAATCTTTGAACAAAAGATGTGCCTGAGGTCTATCAGGGCTGAGAGAAGTGGAGGATTTAATCTCTCTTAAGGCCATACTCCCAAGAAACAGTCCTTGGTTTAACCCTTCTAGCCTACCTGGGACTAGCAAATACAAATCTTCCTCTCTTCTTCCCAAATCACTGATTTCAAGGTTACCTCTCTTTCCATCCATACTCAGGTTTGATTGTACAGAGATGAATTGCAGCCCAGATGGCCTCAGCTGGGCCCTTGGCAGTTCTGCCTGGACTCCAAGCCCAGATCAGCTTAGGATAACTGCTGCTGGGGGTACCTTTGTGTGTGTGTGTCTTCACCTTTGTAAGGGGTGGGAAAGGAGCAAAATCTTGGGCAGAGCTGCTCCCTGCTGCTCACAGAGTGCTTACGGGCTCCATCCAGCATGGCAGTAATGAACACGTGTGCAATGAACCAGCTGTCTCACTGGTGGGCTCTATCCAAGGGTCGGGTCTTCTCTGTAGGGTGTAGTTAGAGCTGGCGGGTCTTATCTAATGCTCTGCCCAAACACAGCAGAGTGCAACGGTTTTCAAGCAAAGCCCAGAGCTTGGCTGTAGCAGTGGGTCAGGTGGGGGTCCTGCAGCTCGTGGACTCTCTTTCTGGAGCCTTCATCCACCAGAAGGGCTGAAGCATGAGCTCCTGGGGCAGGAGTCTGCCAACTGAGGAGTACAGACCACACCAGCTCCTGGGAGACCCTGGCTGGCCTAGCAGCGTCTCCTGTATGACAAATTGGTCTGCAGCAGCATGGACAGAAGTACCCTGGCAATGCTCAGTGCTGGTGGAGATGTGCAGTGCTGACACTGCTGTGGGCCAGCACTTCCTTTCAGGATAGAAGTGAGGGTATTGTTTGGGCACTGTTGAGATAGGGACGAAACACCCAGACCAGCTGTAAGTCAGTGGGATCTGAAATGGGGGTGAAATCACACCATGAGTTACTCCCCCATCCCTGTGGGTTTCTCCACTGGTTGCACTGGTCTTACTGCTGTGGTCGGTCCTGACATGGGGACAGCAGGGCAGCAGACTGGAGACATGATGGAGGCAGCAGTGAGGAGACAGGTCTGTGCAGTGGGAACCATGTCCATGGGTGCACACCAGTGACAGAGAGCAGGACCATGGGTAGGTGGGAGATGAGATGCTGATGAACTGAGGCATGAAACACCATCATTGCTATCTCCTCATGCAGGTGAAGTGGGAGCTGTCTGCTGCCTCTGCTTCTCCCCACTCCCATCCCCTCTTCCCTGTGTTTACTGGGGAGCACCTGAGTGAATAAAAGAAAGAGGGAGGGAGGAAAAAACTGAATAAGGGCAGGAGGTTATCTCTGTGCCTTCTTCATAGAGACAAGCAAGGGAGACTATGGATAAGAAAGGCTGCAAGGATGCCAGAGAGCAGCCCTCTTTACACAGGGTAGAGGGAAAGCAGCAAGGGTGTCCCTGGTTGCCCCTGTCTCACAGCTTTGCCTCCCATCTGGGTCCTTTGCAAAGCTGAGTGAAGAGACCTGGTAGAGAACCAGGATGCAGGGCAGAGCTAGTGTTTCTTCTCAGTTTAGAGATCTGATGGCAACTTGGAGCTCAGTTGGCTACCCCTTGGGATAGCCTCAGTGCAGTGATTGGGGCCCTCCACCATGTGCCAGATTTGTGGGGGGAGATGCGGATATGCACCCTGAAGATGTGGAGGTGGTGAGGCTGGGTGTGGTTATGCCAGTGTGAATCCAGGGCCAGGATCATGAGATAGAGTGCAATGGACAGGGACATCATTTGCAATCACCTGCCCAGAGCCCTCAGAGGTGGGAGAGGAGAGAAACGGGGCACACAGCTCTGTAACTACCTTCCCTGAAATTTTGCTGCGAACATGTGCAGTAATTCCTCCGGAGGAGGCATGTTCCTCCCCTTTTCACCAGTGAGAGAAGAGCTGAGGCCCCTGCATCTCTCTGTGGAGGGCTGTGCAGGTGGCCGTGCCTGCCTGTGCCTCTCTTGGCACATGTGCATCTCTGCATGGGGACAATGTGCAGCTGCTGTGTGGACAGGCAGTGGCTCTGGCTGGTTTATTCAGGATGAGGAGGTGTTTCACCTGCTGTGACATGCCCCAGTGAAAGTTAGAGGGTCTCTCTGATATTCTCAGAAATGTTTTGCAAAGTGGCGCCTTCTGTCTTGCTTGCACAGCTCAGAAAGCAGTGAGGTTTAGGCAACCCACCCCCTCTCTCTTCATGTTGCCTCTTCTCCTAACCCTGCCAAGTCCTTCTTCAACATTTATCTTTTCTCAGCCAATGAGTGATTTTTGCCTTCCTCTAGGTCTGCATTTTAAAATATTCCTTCAACCTCAGGTCTCGAGAAATGCTGGGAGAGATATCTGGTCTGTGTAAAAAGTAGGTGTCACTGCACAGAGGAACACACGTCAGGGTTTTGTACATTGCTGTACAGGACCCACTTACCAGCTGAAGCTCTAAATCATCTCCTAGACTGCGGTGTGAATTGGCAAGCCCATCCCTCCCTCTGTGCAACATGTTTTAGAGGGGGAAAAAAAACGTCTGAGTGAAAGAAATGAAAGCTCAGCAAAATGCAAACCCAAGCCCAGCACTCAACAGGGAAAGCCAAGGGGAAAAATCATTAGATAGGGCATTACATGCATGGACACGTACTGGATGCAGACACACACCTGCACAATGCGGATGCACTCCTAGAGACTGCAAAATGGTTTCATAAGACATTTAAATGCCTGTACATGCACATAAAAATACATTTTTCTTTAAACCTTTGTGACTCCCAAGCCCCCTGTGACACAAAACACACAATCTTACCAGTATCCCTGCTACATTTTTCTCTGCCCCAAGGTTCTGCAGAGGAAAGCAGTAGAGATGCTCAAGGTGAAACCTTCTTTCACCTTGGATGAGAAATGACAGGGGCAGTATAAGCTCCTTGGCTTTAGATTTTATTTCCCAGGCCAGAATCTGAATAGACTGATTGTGCTGGAGTTTAGAATATTGTATTAAGCACCCCTCTCCTCAGAGATGGTCATTTCAGAAAGATGTGATGGCTCAAAGGATGCAGCATTATTGAAATAAGAGCCCGAGTCAGGTGCTGTCACTGCCTGTTAGCTGGAGGTAGGTTATGTCAGATGGTACAGTCAGTCTGCAGTGTTTGTTAAGATAGAAATGTTTTTCTAATTGTTCTTCCAAAATCCTAACACGTGATTTGCCCCCTCTAGAAGTTATGACTTTCATAGAATCATTTAGGTTGGAAAGGATGTCTAGGATCATCAACCTTTGTCCAACATCTCCCTGACCCCTAGACCATGTCTCAAACCACCACATCTCATTTTTTTAATGCCTCCAGGGATGGTGACTCCACCACCTCCCTGGGCAGCTTGTTCCCATGCCTAACCACTCTTTCAGTAAAGAGCTTCCTAATATCTAATCTAAACCTCCCCTGGCACAACTTGAGGCCATTACCTCTTGTCCTATCATCAGCCTCACTACAACCTCCATTTAGGTAGTTATAGAGAGCAATGAGGTCTCCTCTCAGCCTCCTCTTCCCCAAGCTAAACACTCCCAGTTCCCTCAAGTGCTCCTCATAAGACATATTCTCCAGACCTCTCACCAGCTTCGTTGCCCTTCTCTGACCCGCAAGTTTGCTGAGTTACATCATCCAGCCTACTTAGATCACAGCCTACACTACCATGAACAGCTTCCTCTAACCTCTCCTCTCATGTCTCCTAATTATGCTTGTGCTGATTGCAGTCTGCATTTCCATAAATCATGGCTATGTGTACATCAGGTAGCACTGAGGACCTTGAACAAATATGTCCCCCTGCAAACCAAGCTGCTCCTGCATAAGCCAGCCTTGCCTGGATGAACTACTTCCTGGGCTACGAAGCTAACACTACCATCAAGAACAACATCATCTCCCAGAGGGAACAGTCAGGTGATCGTGGCTGGTTTTGTGCCTATAGTGATCTCTTGGTACCTTTTGGTTTGGAGGAATGATTTACCAAGGCAAACACTTTGGCATGCTCACAGCTCTGACCTTTCTGTGACACCAGTGGAGCTCTGTAGTTCACTGACTTTGCAGAAGCCAGAAGCGCTCAAAGTATATCTCATTAACCTTCTCAGGCTAATCATGGCAGGGGACTGGGCCTCAGCAACTGCAAAAAGCATATAAATGCGCAAGGAAAGAAATGTTTCAGCAAAAATGGCAAGAGCTGTGTAAATGCCAGACCTCAATGAGCTGGGGGACTGTGTTTCTGCAAAGAGCTTTTATTCCCAGAATGAGTTGTAAAGCAAGAGCAAGTACTTCACCCTGTCTGTATTCTAAGCTGAGGCTCTCTCTAGCATATGCTATGTGCTGGATAAATACAGAGGGAAGAAAATTCCACCATCTCCTGCAGCCTACATGTTTAATTGAAAGGCTAATAGAAGCAATTCCTGCTTCTGCAGGTGCAGTGAAGAAAGCAGCCTTCCCCAGGTGGTTGTGGAAGGTGAACTTGAGGTTCAGGAAGGAGTGTTGTTTCTGTGTTAATTAATTTTGCATGTGGAGCATTCACAATCATTTCTTGTCTGCTTTGGCTGATGTGGCTAATTAATCACCTTAAGTGGCTGTAAACAGGAGATTTTTGCTCTCTGTGGCATCTCTTCTTCACCTGTTGTAGACCAGCCTATGTAAGGATACAGAGCTGTACCATCACAGGAATTATATATTTGGTAATGGCTGTGATGGCAGCACTGTAAGTGTGAGAGTACCAGCTTGGGTGAATGCTAAGAGAAATATTCTATTCTCAGGGCACTGGAGAAGGTTTTGCTGCTGAATGAGGGAAGTATGAGCCTAGGAGCTGGAGATATCAGTCTTTGTGTTCATGTGAGTTGGCTGAGGCACAGAGATATAAAATGATTAAGACTGAGTTTTGGCATGTGCAAGCTGAAAAGTCAAGTAGGAGAGGTTTTTCACAGAGAAATTCCTCCTCTTGCTTCTGCTTACTTAAGGCACCTGGACTGGAAAGGCTCATCTGGTCCCATCCCTGCTGCTCTAGACAGTGACATCATAGGGCCCTATACAAACCAGTTGTGCTTCTTCTTGACCCTGTTTTAGTTGTTCTCACAGCTCCTTTTGGGGAACTGTTACAGAACTTCCCTCCTCTGATGGTTAAGATTCATCTTATTTTCAAGGTAGATTTCCTCACAACCAGTTGTTCTTGTATGAACATTCTTTTTCTTCTTAAAAAACCCTTTTCTTCCTCCCTTGTGTGTCTGTCCCCCCTTATTTATACGGAGCAGTCATATCCCCTCTTGGCTTTCATTTATCTAGGTTAAACAAGCTTTTTAATCTCCTCCTTTAAGGCAGACTCTCTGTTCCCCTAATCACTCAATCCAAGGTTATTTCTGATAACTAGCTTTTCTGTAAGGTTCCTTGCTGCTTTGCCCAAACCAAGTGTAAATCAGCAAAATCTATTGCCTGTTGGGTAATTTTGGGGTGAAGAAATGCGTCAACTATCAGATGCAGAAAAAAAGACATCAGGGTGTTGCTGTTAAAATTTGTATTTGTTCTCCACTTTATCTCTACAAAGCTAAAGTCCCTCATAATGACTTTGTTCTTGATATAATTTCTCTTTAATAACAGTAATGACATCTCTATCCAGACTGAAAACAAAGCCTGTGGAGCTACAGTAGATCTCTGTAGTTCAGTTCTGGTGGAATATCTTGCGCCAGCCTTCCAAAAACTCTCTCAATCCCAAATGATTCCACTTTACTTATGCATGATTTATTTCTTTGCAGTCTACTGCAGCATTAAGGTTACAACAGCATTCCACAGGTTTACCTTTTCTTTTATGGGCTCCGAGCAATGCATAATTCCATTGGCAGTGTCCCAGTTATAATTGCTATTTCTATGGTGTTTCTATTATTCTTACAGTAACCCTTTTCAGGTCCTGCCCAGTTGTTCTGATTTTCCCATGTCCTCATTCAGGACCTGCACCAATTGTACTGACAAGACTCTTATTTCTCACTGGCCTCTTCCTGCTTCCCAGAGGGCTTAGGTATGCTTTTCCATCAGCTATACTACCAATAACACTGCTATTTTCTGCCTGCTGCCCAGCATCCTACCTTTACCTTTTCTATATTTGATCTTCACTTTTTCATGTACTAAAATCAGGCTCAAAAGTTACATAAGCTTTTTCCCGGTTAACTCTCTGGCAGCAAAGGTAAAAGACAGGAAATTTTCACATGCTGTATACTGTTCCCACATCTAGCTCTAGACTAGAGTCTCCTCGTTTCCATGCTATTATCATGGCCTTTTCTATGTTTATCTACCCAGCGCATCCTAGAGGTGAAAACATACCATTATCTCCATTTTACACAGTGTGGAGTGGAGGCACAAGGGTGCAGATCAGATTCCAGAGGTCCTTGGTGGAACAGGGAATTTCTGCCTTCTAATCCATGATCTGTGTTGTTGCCTTAATGCTTCCACACTGAAATGAACAATCCTCTCAGTTACTGGGGGGGACGGGGGGATGGGATGGACTACAACCAAAAAAACCCCAAACAAAACCAACAAAAAAACCCCAAAACGTAATAAGGGAGAAAATACTAAACTTTTGGAGAATGTAGAAAACAGTCCAAGTCCTAAGTGAGCTTAGAATAGTCTTTCTTTTATTCTGTAAATGAAATCAAATCTCTTTTGTTCCTTTTGTATTTCTTCTATACCAGGCATGGCAGGAATTGAGAGATTTTAAATGAAAAGAGAGTGGTGCAAGGCACAAAGCAAATGGGAGATTGAATGAAATAAAAACTATCAAAAGACTTTGCCTAGACCTGGTTTTCCTACAGCCTGTTGAAAAACAAGCATCCCAAATAGGAATGCAATGCCTCTGACCATCTTGCCTAAGAAATGTACCTGAACATTTCTGGTTTTCTCTGGAATTGTGTTCTGCTGCCTAGTCCTTGAAAGCCAAACTTCTAGGAGGTTTTGGTTTTCCATCTGTTGACATTAGTTAGAGGTTTCTCCAGATGCTCTTATGTTTTGAAGTCCTCCCTTGGCATACTAGGAGGAGCTCAGAGATTGGCTTCTGCCGAGACAAATTTGGAACTTCATGGGAGTAGCTTGTACTTGTCTATGCTACCTGAATGGGTAAGGATTTTGTAAAGATAAGCCTGGATGCTGGTCATTTGAACAGGCAGTTGGTTTTGCCAATGTAGCATATAAGATATCCACTGAATGAGACTACCAACTCCTCTGTGTTATAAATATCTCACTGACCTGATAACACTGAAAAGAGCACATGTTAGAAGAACAAGAAAATATACTCTCCTGGTATAAATTGCAGCAAGAAGATTTAGGTTAGACATCAGGAAAAAAACCCCTTTTTAACAGGAAGGATAGTTAAGCACTGAAATAGACTGCACACAGGGACTGTGGGCTCTCTGTCAGTGTGAGGACAGGTTAGACAAACATCTGCCACAAATGGCTGTTACAAGCCTTAGCTTCCCTTGGGAGGAGAGAAAAGCCTCTGTTAAGAATTAGTTTCAGGGAACTAGTATGATACACCTTTCATTAAAGATGCGCATTAACATACTGCAGAACACTTTTGTTCTGGCTGCATTATACCGCGGTTAAGGCAATTTGCCAGCCTGCTGGAAGGCTTTTGGAAGGCTCTCACTTATTTTCCCCTTGCATAGGCAATCTTACCTTTTGCCTGCATGGGACAGCTTATATACTTACACAAACCAATAGCATTTATAATTAACTTTTTGTTCTATAATAGCTCTCACTTTGTTTCTTTGCAAATGTATTGGATCTCTACTTCCAACAGCTTGTTATCCAAAGTCATATCTTATATTTAAGGTAAAAGCTGCTCCCCTCCCTCAACACCTCCAAATTCATCCCCAAACCAAAGTGACATTCCTTTCTTCTTAAGAACAGATGTGGTACAGACAGAAAAAGGAGAAGTTAAGGTGAAATTCTGGCTTTTAGGAGCCCTGCCTTGACATACAGGAACATACTTAGGGAGTAGAGAATATGGTTAGAAAAGTTGTTTTAAAGATCCCTAGCATCCTTACTTTTACTGATTCTCTGACCCTGCCGGGGTTCCTAGTGGGAGTTTGGATGACGTGACTCTGATTGGAGAACGCCCAGTGGGTCTTGGAACTGCAGGGTGACAAATATGTAGGATGTCTGGGATGGTTTCTTCTTCTTTTTGCTGAAGCAAGCATTGAGCAAAACCTAAGTAATAGCAGTTCACAAGCTGTTAATACCAAATACCCTGAGACTTCAGAAGTGCTTTGCTCTGCTCTGCACAGCTTGGCAGGTTATATTCTTTAAGAGTAGGCATCATTACGTGGACAAATCTGTGACATTTAATTCTGTTGTGGCTAACCTCTGTCCCCAGAGTGAATTACTCCTTCCCTCTCATGACAGATTATCTAGCATACGATGCACATTTGTATTTTCTTTCTCTTGCATTGCCTCCATCCTCTGCATGTGGTGTTTCTTACTGTCTTTACTGCCCTTGCCCATATGTTGCTTAGGCCTGCTCTTCTTTAACTACATGCTTACACATTTGAATCTTGCGCACATGAGCATGTAAAGAAATCCGCCCCCTCTTAATTCACAAAGCTTTTCTGACTGCTTATTCTTACCTGTACATGTCTGCAGGTATATGCATGCCTGACTGTTCAGGCTAGCAATGAAATGTAATATTTGCATGTATTGATGAGACATTCCATAGTCAATTTGAAAGTTAAGGTCAGAACATTCCCTTACATCCTGGTTTTATTCCTTTTTGGACCATTTAGAATGATTTTATTGGGATAATAAGGAAAGGATGTGTACGACTGTATTTGAAGGTTAGGTGCTTCAGCACACGGGAGGCTGTGGCAAGACTGTCATTGTTATCCTAATTTCATAATGTTGTCTGTGTAGTACAACACTATGAAACGTGCTTGGCACACAGCCTTTTGAACTCCCCTTTCTTTCCCAGAGAACTTCAGGGTAATTATGAATTGGGTTTGCCTATCTGATCTAATTTATTGCTTAGAGGTTTATATCATGCCTTTTACTGTGATATCTAAGTGCTGCTGAGATTCTGCAAGATGTCTCTTTCATCACCTATGTCTATGATAAGTTAATGTTACTGAGCTGAAGTCTGGGCTGTTCTATGCAGCATCTTAATCACTAGTCCCTACTGAGCCACGTGTGTGCAGTTATTCTGCTTATCTGGTGTCTTCACTGAACTGGTTTTGTAGATTTGAGCTCACTTACTTGAGGGCTAAAGTTGCACTACAGAAATCTGGCTCAGGTGATGAGCTTGGACTGCTTGGTCAATGAGTGGAAAGTCCAAGGCTGAGCAGACCCTGGGTGAGCATGTGAGTATATGCTCTTTATTCCCTCAGAAATGTATTCTCCACATCCCTGCTTAGATATTAGCATGAATACAGATCATCTGCTGCCCTAGACAACACTATCTGTCTTTTATGGGGCTCCCAGTCCTCCAGCTTTCACCTGCTGCTCAAAGTGTATTTAAAAATTAAAGCAACTCCTCTCTGTCCACTCAAATAACAACAACAACCACAATAAAGTAGAGAAAAAGAAGAAAAATAGCTGTGTACACTGCTTGCTGGTCGAAACAATATGACTCCATGGGTGGAGGGAACATTAGAGACAAGCTCTCTTTGGCATTTTTTGCCAATTGCTTGTTGTAAGGGCCCCTGGGAAGGTAAGACCAGCTGCCTAGCCACTTCACTCCCTTCTTACAAAACCCACTGCCTTGCCCTCACTGGGGTGCTATGTTCATGTGGCAGGGATGGATGGGAGGCTGCAGTCTCTGGGTGATTTCTTCTGCCTTTCTTCTTCCACAAGCCCCCAGAGTGGGTTTTTCTTTCATGACCAGATGAAGCATTTTTTTGTTTGTTTTGAAGGTGACAAGTGTTTTATGTGAATTCTAGCTGCTCTCAAATGCCAAAACCCAGCCGGGCTTTGAGTTTCACAGAATAACTGTCACTGACACCTAATGAGCCTCTAATAAGTGCTGCTTCCTCCCATCCTGTCATTTAAATAAATAAATGACTGAAATTTGGGGGTGGTGGGAGTGGTGTTGGACTGCAGTGGAATGAAGCTTTTCTGTTTATCCACGAAGCAGGTACACTGCACACCCACACTGCCTCTGCCATCAAGTCAATGTGTCTCAGCCCTGGCCTGGAGGGCTCTCTTTGAGGATCATGCAGAAAAGTTCCTTCTAAAGCCCAGTTAGTTTCTTGCCCTCTCAGCTTCAGCTGCCAGCCAAGGTGCTAATTAGTGTCAACTGTGATGGGGGGAATTGAGAACAAAGTCAAGACTTTGAAAGTTGAAAGCCAAATTGATGTTCAGTTTTTTTCTTTTTCTGGAATTTTTGCAAGGAATGGTCTACCACGGGCAGTGAGTGTGCTACATGTATTATCTTTTCAAAACAACTCATTTGTGGCAGTAGGTATAAGACAACCGAGTCTTACTTCCCTTTTCTGACCACTGAAGATATGATCTCTGCTTAAGAAATGGAAAATGAAAAGACCTAAAATTGCAATATATCCTTACAGAAAAATAGCAAGATTAAAAGAATCATACATGCTTTTTGATTTCATTTTTCATGTGTCAGAGTAATTCCTTGTTTCTAACAAGATACGTAACCTAGGAATGGGCAACCTTTTTCCAAATGAAAGAGTTACTTCTGGATAGCATTAAGTTTTGCTAAAATGATTCTATTTGATGAATTTCACTGAAAACAAATGAAGACAAAATTTTGAAAAGCTAAAGAAGTTATGTTTTGACTTTTTCAAGTATTTAAATTTCTCTACTTCAAAATGACATTTGTTTCAGCACTTGTATATATTCCTCCTCTTTTTTTAGCAGAAAAAAAAACCCCAAACATTTTTATTGTGGCTAGTAGGCAGAAGTCAACATTCAGGAGACAACAAGTGCTGTTCCTGTTGTTTAGCTGAGAAAGTTGAAAGCCATAATGTCTGTTTGAACATCGTGATGGTATCCCCCTGGTCATCCATTCACTCTTCCAGAGGGTGAGACTGTCACAAAGATGAGACAAGCAAGATATCTTTCTTGTTCTCCACTTTTCCCTGGTTTGAACCCATTTACTTAGATCCTTCTCTCTAGAAATGTCCTCATCTTACATGAGCCATGAGCTTGGGTACTCCAGCATGGTTCTCCTGCCCAGGCCTCTGAGAGCTGTGGTTGATGCGGAGGAATGAGACAGCTAGAAGTTTATCTTCTGTGGTTTGTGTCTCCACAGGTGGGGAAATGGAAGGAAAAAAAGTTGCAGATGAAGTATTATGTGTGGCCCCGCTTTGAGCTGTATCCTGACTCTGAGGAACGCGAGGACGATCACCTGAGTATCGTGACCTTGGAAGAGGCACCGTTCGTCATTGTGGAGAATGTGGACCCCCTAAGTGGCACCTGCATGAGGAACACAGTCCCTTGCCAAAAACGCATTGTGACCGAGTATGCATCTCTGGGATTTTCTCCTTCTATTGGTCTCTTCCTTCTCAGCAGAATGAAGAGAGTCATAGAATCATAGAATGGTTTAGGCTGACCTTTCAAGATCATCTAGTTCCAACCCCCCCACCATGGCAGGGACACCTCCCACTAGACTAGGCCGCCCAGGACTGCCTCATCCCACCTGGTCTGGTGTCTGTTGGGTCAATACAATCATACCCTGATATTCCTTTTAGAAAAGTCACCTCCATTTGCCTATGTCCAGTCATGACTGGCCCCTTTGGGCAAATCATCGTAGTGTTCCTTCATGCTTCAGAACAGGTAGCACAAGTCAAGTTTCCCACATTATGTTGTGGGAGGGGGTATGCTGTACTGACAACAGAAGGGAATTAAGGGAGTTTTCCTCAGCCTTTTAACCCTTTATTGTTGTGACGGTTCAGGAACAAAACCGATGAGGAGCCAGATTACATGAAGAAATGTTGCAAAGGGTTCTGCATTGACATCCTCAAGAAAATCTCAAAGTCTGTCAAGTTCACCTATGACCTCTACTTGGTGACTAATGGCAAGCATGGGAAAAAGATCAACGGGACATGGAATGGAATGATTGGAGAGGTCAGCAACAAAGGGAGGGCATGGTGGACTTCATCCCTGGGCTGGGTGACATGGGTCAGGTTTGGTCTCCCATCATTATCTGGTCTCCTTCTGGGTAATCTTCAGGAAATCTGTAGAAATCGCAGGGGTGACTCTATAGAAATGACTGGCCTGGTTTCTTTCTAGGTGCTTGGTGAATTAATCTGCTGTGACACTCTCACCATGATGACCTTTCCTGTTTGGTGATTAATTATTATTCTCTATAGTGCCACAAATTTGGCCTTCATAGTCAAAGAAAGAGGGTGATAACCATTCACTAGAGAGACTGCAACCTAGATTATGCCTAGGTCATATATAAGGTGCATAAAGAATTAAATAAGACTTTGCAGTGTTAGAGGGAGGAGAAAGCAGGGACAGAAAAATGAGATAAGACGTCTTCTTAGTGGATGATGTGTTTATCCTAAGACCTCTGTGGATTTATTTTTTATACACATACCAGCTTTGAGGGGAAGATTAACGACTACAGATTTCCTGAAAGAAGAAGGTGTCCTGATGAAAGATTAGGAAGGAGAGATGATAGAAACAATATAGGGAATGGGATTACAGGAGCAAAAAGACTGGAAAGGCAAGAAGGTGAGAAGGTTTTTGGCTGTGGTGCTTGACAACTGTCTTGGGTATGTGTGTGATCTCTTTCTTTCCTTCCTCCAGGTTGTCACCAAACGGGCCTATATGGCTGTGGGATCCCTCACCATTAATGAGGAGCGTTCAGAAGTGGTGGATTTCTCTGTGCCCTTCATTGAGACAGGAATCAGTGTCATGGTGTCACGTAGCAATGGAACTGTCTCACCTTCTGCCTTCTTAGGTATCACTTTAATCTAAAATTAAAACTTCACCCAGTGTTCATCAAAAATTAGGTGAAGGTTGCTTGTGATTCTTAGCCTGAAAGTTCCTTTTTGGGAGTACCTGTGGGACAGGTATATAAAAATAAAGTGTGATGTTTTAGTTCTAAATCCCAAGCAAGCAAAATCCAGGCAAATGCAACCAGGCACTGCTTAGGAGTTCCAAGGCATTTCTCAGCAATTGTATGCCTAATCTCAGCAAAGAATGGGCTCACTCAGAGTTGTTGCCTACTCTGCAGCATGTGGTTTCCCAGTGACTCAACTAATAGCATGTTCAAGGACTGTAGACCAGAAGAAAATTGATCCAAACCTTATAGGTGGTATGCTATAGTACTTAGTGATAACAGTGAACAAGAAATTGTTGCACTTTGAGAAACATTATTTGTAAAGAAGTTATTAACTTGACTCTCTCTTGACAGAGCAACTGGTAGAAGTTAGAGATCTAACAGAGCTTTTCAAGAAGACTTGAGCCATCAGTTCTGTGCTGACGCTGTGTCTTCCGATAAAGTGATTTCTAATGTCCTTCGGTGGTGAAGGGTGTTCAGAGAGTGCAGAAATTATACTGTCTTTTCCCAAGACATCCATGTCTTCCTAGTATCTATTATTTGGCTTTACAAAATGCTTTATGATGCAGCAAACACAGTATATGAGTTATATATAATTACTGTCTGCTTTCTGCCAGGATACTGAGAACATTTACAAACAGAAATAACTTTATATGGGTAAAGAAATTTTGCCAAACCTCTTTAAGTATGGTTTTCATGACTACTCACTCTTCAGCAATTTTTGCCTTTAGCCAAGTCCACCAATAGTGTTGGAGTATGTAAAAGCAACGATAAAATTAACTCCAAAATTCTAAATAGCAATTTAACTGAGATTGCAATATTTGCTATAGTCTGGAGCAGTGTTCTAAAATTCTTTGATCTGGTTCAGTCCCATCTTTATCTCTTCAGGCTTGGAGAAGGAGAAAGGCTGACAGAGATCAAACACTTGCAGAATATGAACACTTGTATTTCTAGAATGAGCCAGTGTTCCCATTCCTGCAGGAATGGAATTGCTGAAAAAACTACTATCATTATGGCTGAACCTCAGAAATTTGGAGATGCTCTTTGGCTCAATGCATTTTGAAAGTTGGATGCTTGTCTGAAACTCTGCCAGTTCTGCCTGATTTTTCCCACTCTGTCCAGATGGTGCTGGAGGACTTCCTGGGAACAATTCCTTATCAATGCATTTTATTTTATCAATGCATGCTACAGTTGCTGCATGTAGTTCCAGATGGAGCCATGTGTCACAAATGTAACAGTGAGAAGGAGTGCAGTCATAGAGACACAAACTACACTTTTCCAAATTCAAGAAGTTTTTCAGACTCAGGTGGAAGGCTTTGTTTTAACTTCTGTTTTTCCCCAGCCCTGTTTGCCCCACACTCTCACAGGGGTGCTCTGGAAAGCACTTGAGGTGAGGGAGGGGTGAGGTGGTGTATCAGGTCTTTCACCATGTTTTTTTCTTTCCCTCCAGAGCCTTTCAGTGCTGACGTATGGGTGATGATGTTTGTGATGCTGCTTATCATCTCTGCAGTGGCCGTCTTTGTCTTTGAGTACTTCAGCCCTGTGGGCTATAATCGGTGCCTTGCTGATGGCAGAGGTAAGGAGAGCCCCTCCTTGCCATGATCCTCTCTCACTTCCATTCCTAACTCCTTTCTCATGGTGTTTCCTTTGCCTTGAACATGATATGGATCTAGCCAACTCTCAGCAATGCGTTCAGACTAAAGAGGGCGGGGATGGAGGTGGAAAAAAGGCTCTGAAGAGAGCAGATGTGTATAATGGATAATTTTTTTGGCTCGGGAGATGGAGCTGTGTTGCCTTTCATCTCTAAAGCATGCACCAGCTCCAACTTGTTTCTCATTGAGGAAAAATGGGTCCTGGTAGCTGGTACTGGCAGTGCCTATGGTGCTGTGCTCTGTGAGGCAATCAGAGGACTCAGCTCTGTCAATCCATCCTTCAGTGCTACTGTCCTTGGATAGCAAGCTGCTCTGCTGGCCTCCCAGCATAGTGCTATGTCCTCCAGACTCCACATCTGTCACCTGGGCATGTGTCTCCCTCACTTGGCTCTCTGGCTTGTTAAGACTAACTGAGAAAGTGGGAAGCTCATTTCCCTGGGAGTGATGTATTATTTTGCAAGGGCAGCAGGAAAGATGAGAACAAGTGAGTGACCCATGTCTGTGGCTCTGATCTTTGCAAGACAGCCTGATGAGTTAAAGGAAGGATAGAGTCTCAGCCTAAGAGATAGCCCTTTTTTGCCTTATTGGCATGAACGCAATTAGCAAGTTGAGCCTTCTGTCATCTCCATGTCTTCATCCCCTGATGAATCAGCCCTTCAAACCTTTCTGGGTTTATTGGTCCATTCAGAATAGTGGGAGAGAGACAGTTATTGGAAAATGTACTCATTTGCTCCCCAGTCTAGTGTTTTGACGGAATTTGGGGCATCAAATTACAGAGGAGAGAAAAAAAAAGTGTTCATGAGAATACAGGCAGAATCACATATGTGGGGAAGTGGAGAACTTCTCTCTTAACATAGAGCTGTGGAGGACCTTTATGGCAACTGATTGTAACCACATGGATCTGTAGAAACAAGTAAATACCGTTAAACTTGTGAGTCTCTTGAGAGATATTAATACAGATATGGAACTGGAAGCAGTTCTTAGTACAGGTGAGCAGTTGTGCAGTTATTAATTTAGCTGAACTGCAGCTACAAGTATCAATATTTCTGAGTAATTGTGAACAGTACTGCATGATCAGGCAGATATTATCCCTGATAGATGTAACGTGAAGATGTAGAAATCTGCTGTAGAGACCGTAATGCTTGTTTGATAATGAATGCTCTGGCTAATGTTACTTTGGTTCCATTTGAACTGTCTACAACAGTATACCCCTGCATCCCACATCGATATTTTCTCTTTATGGACACTCATACTTTCTTTCCAAGGTCATGTGGGCGTGCCTCGATCTAGCCCCTAAACGATGTTGTCTTGTTGGTGGTGCACTCAAAGTCGGAGAGCTCAGAAGGATGCCGGATCCCTGATTTGGATCAGAGGCTCCCATTGCTGTCTTGGTTTGTGGCTGACAAAGTAACTGTGAAAGCACATGGGGTGATCAGTGGAGAGAGGAAGGCTTCAGGAGGGAACTTCTCATTATTTCCTTGCACTTTACAGTTCCCACTGGTGATTTACAGGCCTTGCACCTCTGTGTCTTAGGGCACATTAGGTAGACAGGGCTATAAAGCTACCACTCCAGTACGTAAAAAGACAAGGACTGCCAAACCATGTTTCTTAAAGCAGCTTTGTCTCTCTAGCATCTAGAGGCCCCAGTTTTACCAGGTGATGATTCTGCTCTGAACTTAGTGTGCAGTTCCTAGAGTGCAAAATGAGCCCCTTGCACCTTTCAGTTGTATTGAGAGTAACACAGTTAGTGCTTTCAGATGAACTATACTATTTACTGCTCAGGGTTTTGGAGATGAGTATCAGAACTTTCTTCCCTTTGTTCCTCTGCTGGAGCCGGCCTTAGCCACAGGCAGCAGCATTAGGCACCAGTCAGCCTACCCAAGGGAGGAGATAAAACATGGCATGCTAACCCAAAAGGTTGCAGTCAGGTTGACACCATTGGAAAGGTGACAGACCCTTGAACTGTCTGAGGGCTCTCGTCCTAAGAGGGTCTTCTTGGTGTCTGAAGCAGGATTCTTGGAGTGATTGCATCTGCATTTTTCCCGACAGCTCCTCTTGTGCTCAAGTTGAGCAAATTTTGGTTTGGGTTCCCACTAATGGAACCAGCACATGCTGGGGATTTGAGACTGCTGGGAGACCCGTAAGATTTCACAGATGTTCAGGCTCAGTGCTTCATGAGCACACATGGCTGTTGGAGTATGGCTGAGCTTCCATGCTGAAAAGTGAGGGAAGATAGCAGCTTTTAAAACACTGGATCTGCTCCTGGACTGTCTGGGGATGATTTTCCTGAGATAGACCAGAATGTATGTCACTGTTATGTACCTTAGACACAAAACATGTGGAGAGGGAGTTGTGTTCTTCTCTAGCTTGCAAGTCTTCAACAGACTGGGTAATGAAACCTTCTCACAGTAGTATTTGTAGAGTCCTATTACTTCAGATGGTGCTTTTCCTAGCACCTGTACAAGTACAGTGAAGGCCATGTTTTGGTGTATACTGGGAGTTCAAGGATGACATCAGTGTTGAATAGCTAGAAACAAGGATAGAATTTTTCAGAGCAAACTCTATTTCTGGTGACAACACTTGAACCAAAATGAAACGTTTGGGCTTTTAGATACTCTAATTAGATTTTTTAAAAAGGTGCTTTTATAAGGTTTCAGCAGAAATGTTTGAGACAGAATAAATATGGAAGCCTGAGGACATTTTTTAAAAATCATTTTTCAGGGTTGCTATTTACTTAGATGTGATGTCATGAACATAGGGGAGTGTAGCTGTGTACATTCACCTCATGTGGGAACAGATACCGCTCTTAACTCTGAAGTCAAGATGCATATGTGAACAAAAATGCAGACCACTTACTCTGAGATGCTTACTGTGGGATCATGTTTCTCAATCACTCTAGAGCCAGGAGGTCCCTCTTTCACCATTGGCAAAGCTATCTGGTTGCTGTGGGGGCTGGTGTTCAACAACTCTGTGCCAGTGCAGAATCCCAAGGGTACCACTAGCAAGATCATGGTGTCGGTGTGGGCCTTCTTCGCTGTCATCTTTCTGGCCAGCTACACTGCCAACCTGGCTGCCTTCATGATCCAAGAGGAATACGTGGACCAGGTGTCTGGCTTGAGCGACAAAAAGGTAATGGATCCACCCAAACCCCCAAAGCAGCCTTTTCCACAGAAGAGGCTACTCTACCCTCTCTTCTTTGCTTATACCAGGAAAGTGTTCATTTTTTTTCAGAGTCACATCATAGCTTTAGTCCCTAGTTTTAATAGCACAAGTGCTCTTTGTTGTTATTCAGTTGCATTTTTACATGTTCTAAGCACTTCAGGAACAAATTTGAAACAGAACTGAACTGTGCTTGCTTGCATGATCCCAAACCACACCTTGATTGTCAGCAAGAAATAAATTAACAGAGCTTTGGAGATGATGTGTATATATAATAGCTGTAATGTGCTTTTTCAGGATGAAATAATTTGTCTGTGTGGGAACACTGGCCATTAGGCTATCAAATATAATGTTAGTTTGTTCTAGGGACAAGTTCTGCCCGTGGGGATAAATCAGCATGGCTTTGATGATTTACCATTGCTTGCATTTGAAGCCATACTGTCATTTTTTCGAGGCCTTTGTAAGCTTAGCACAAGAAATTGTTTCCTGTTCAGAGTGTGTTTCACTGCCTTGTTTACATGGACTGCATTTTGTCCTCGCAGAGCATTTGCTTTTGCTGGGTTCTGCACACTGAGGATTTTGAAGGGAGTGCTCATGCATGCAGCAGAGCACTGTCTGGTTCATGAGGGTCTGAAGCTTTACACAATGCTTTATTTTTGTTTTACAGTGAGGTTACTCACAAGGAATTGAGTGTTCTGAGGCTCAATTGCCCATGCTGAATTTGTTACTCAATTACTGGGGCTGCTTAAGGGGTTGTGCCATTATGAGGCAACCAAATATCAATAGATCACACACGCTGCTGTTTGGGATAGCAGCAAGAAAAGGACTGCAAGTGTCAGTTCGCTGCTCCTAGACTGGTTATAGCTACTGTCTCTTGTGTCCCCGTGATAGTCTAGAAATAAACTGTGGCCAGGCCCCCTGTGTATACAGTGTCCTGTGCAGTAGGCTGGAAATTGTGTGGTGGATTAATTTTTAAGAGGGTTTTTTTCCACCTTTTGTTGTTTTATACTGTGAAATATGACACAGAATAATACAGTCCATGTGGAAGTCCTCCTGTTATTTGTTTTAATTTTGACCCCAATTTGTTTCACGCTGTCTCCACACTTGCAGTGTGCTGTGTTGAGGAGGGGGTGGAGAGGAGGTTGCTTTCTGCCAGGTGATGTTTGTTGAGGAGACTCCTTAGAATGTATGACTCCCTCAGACTAAAAGACATTGTTCAGAACCAGCCAGTCCTATCAGAGTTAACATTAGTTTGTCATCATTAGGTTTTCAACTGTCTGAGCTAAATGGGATAGTTCATATCTGTGATCTGTTGTTTTCAGGCTGTGCCTAGGCTCATGGAGAGAGCCACGCTTTCATTCTCATGTTTTTCAAGATATTCTTCATACCTGCAGATATATGTGCATGAAATATCAATTGAAAGCGGTAACTCCTGGAGCTTCACAGAGCCTTTGGATAAAAGTTTCTGGGCCTATTTTAGCTGATTCCTCTGTAGGGCCACCTGTGTGTATTGGATTGAGATAATTTTATTCCACTTTTCCTTGCCAACATACCTGTGTTTTTGCTATCCTAAAGTGTATGTGCTTTGTTTCTTGGGGAAGAGAAAGGCCACAGTACATACTCAGATAGTTACAGTATGCCTCAAACACATCTGCTGGTGCAAGTACAACATTTGGGTAAAATTATGAACTACCAGAGCATCTAGAATTAGATGAAAATTGGCTGGTAAAAACTGAAGGCCAACTGCTGCCTCTGGAGAATAAAGACAGGTGGGACTAACTCCATCCAAAAGATGTGAGTGAACGAGCTTGATCTACTGGGCTCACGGATTTCCACTCTCTGAGCATGCAGAGAGCCCTGCAGACTTGAGAGCAGCCATCCAGATATCTGTCATGCTGCTTTAAGATGCCCTGGTTTGGGAGGAATTTACTCTTCTGAATCTTCTCTTTTCCCTCTTCCAAAGCCCACATACTGCTTGAAACTCACCTACCCCCTGTATGCACTGCTTGGCTGGGATGCAAGATGCAGCCATATCCAGGGCAGATGGAGGTGTGCTGTGCTCTACCTCCCTTTTGCTGCCTGCTTAATTTAGCCAGCTTAGACTTTCAAAGGAGGCAGTCACTGGCCAATGCCAGGTGGCTGAGAAGAATGACTATAGCTTCCAGTCTCTTCTATGTCCTGTGTGTGATCTCATGTCCATAGCAGAAGTGAGGCAGATCAACCTCCTGGTCTGATACATCAGCTGTCAAGGGCAGCTGTGTCCAGCACAAGGTGTTGGCAGAGGGTGTAATCCAAGCTGACAGGTAAAGAGCTAGTTATTTTAAGGGATATTGTTCCTACTTGCCTAGACCCAGATCTGCTTTCAAATGTCTTTGTAGCATGACAGTACCTGGGGAATGTGTCCCATTGGCACTGTACAGCAGCCAAAATGCCAGATGCGCTCACAAAATCCATTTCTGTACCTGGCTGGGAAACGCTTGTCAAGGTCAGGCTGGCTACACCCTGCGACAGCCACCCTGGAAGTCTCCTTGGACCCTCTTCTTTGAGCCTTGCCTGGGAAGGGCTGTTCCGAGAAATGCCTACGGCTGCTGCTGACCTGCTGCTTCCCCAGAAAAGCAGGCTCAAATGTTCCGGCTAAGGACTTGAATGGTGTCTTGGCTGTGCCTCAGCATTTACTTCCTAATGACATGCAAGACAATGACTAACGTCACATCCCCACTGTGCTGTGTGGATGCTTGAGCAGGCCTGACTGAACTGCACTGGAGTGGATACCCCTGTGCCAGGGTAGTAGGTTGGACTGAGGGTGACTGGAGGGTCCCTGTACTGAGCTCAGTAATCTCTGCCACTCCCTCTCTGGCTGAGGCGATGCTCACCCTGCTGAGTGCCACCCCTTTGTGCTCAGCTGGCCCAAAACTGGTGCCACAGCTGACCCAGGAACCCGCCTCATGATGGCTGTTAGTTCCCTCATGTTAACCCTTGCAGCTTCTAAATCATATGTCAAGCTGCGGCTGGTGCAGCTGTGGGCAGTTTGAGGGAGGAGAATGTTCACTTCTCCATGAGAACAGCACTAGTCCCATGCATCCTGCAGGCAAAGACAGCATCTCCCTTCCAGCTCCCTGTGCTCATGGCATGCCAAATCACTCTCCTCCTGCAGCAATGCCAAAACAGCACCTACCATTTCTGCCAGTCCACCTTGTGCAGTGGAATGACTGTATGTGCTCCTGGCAGGGGCAAAGCTGTGCTGGCCAGGTCAGTTCCCAGCTGGAGCTCTGTCCCTTGATGGCAACACCAAGAAGCCCAGATGGAGCATCTTTACCAGTGCCACAGAGCTGCATCTGTCTGGGGTTCAGGCGGGGGGCTGCCATGGACCCGACCCCCTGAGAAAGCCCTGATGGTAAGATTGCCTGTTGCAGAATACTGCAGTCGGCTCCCGGGTCTGGATTTCATCTGACTGTAATCAGGAGATATAACCCAATTTTCAATAACGGGAGAGCTTCAGACACATTAGAGAAACAAGTGCCTGCGGTATTTCAGTCAACGAAGGCAATAAATACAGGAAAGATTATATAAAATGAATTAATGTGTGAAATAATCTAATAGCTATACATAATTTCCATTCATATACAGTAGTAATAGAATAAAAGCAAATGTGGACAGCCAGCAGGGCATTTAAATAAAATAATTTAGAATGCAGTAGGTTAATAATAATAAAAAATAGTATCCATTCCTATAAATTAGTTGAAAATGCCAAAGAAGCTAATAAAGTATCAAAATGGTAATTTTGTAATTGACATAAAAAGGAGAGAAATGGATTTCTGCATGCTTGCAAATTAATACAGATTGCTGAAATTTCACATGTATTTGACTTATTTGCTTTTTAAGATGCTAATGAAATGTTGAGACAAAGGACCTGTTTCTATGCAGCATAGGTCAGCTATTTTTTTCAATAGCTATGCTTTTTTTTAAAAAAAAAATTAAATTTTGGAGTTAAAGTTGGCCAGTATTTTTACTGGAAAAAAATATGGGGAGAGAGAGCATAAGAAGGGAGAGGGAAATACTGATATTTACCAAAGTAGCTCATTTTAGTATACCTGAAACAAAATATTTTGTGTGATATTTCTGACTTGTCATTTTCTAAAGGCACTACTCATAAAATTGACCTACATTTAAAAAAAAAAAAGGAAAAAAGAGGTCGTTTTTCTGTAACAAAGGAAAGAAACGGAAGGAGATAATTGTAAGACAAACCAATACACTTATTCTGAGGTGAATGTAACATTTCAGGTTGATACAAAGCAAAAGTCTCACTGAAAAACCTCTAAAAAAGGACCTACTTTATTTCTGCAGTAATAGATGCTTGGCCATAAAACCAAAAAATGAATTATTTCCCACATTGTACTCTGTGGCATATTAAATCTAAATTATACAAGGATCTCAAATATGCAGAACACTTAAGCATGTGCTTAACTTTGCGCTCGTGAGTGGTGACATTAAAGTCAATGGGCTATTAATCACATGATTGAAGTTAAATGCTCTTCTGAGCTTGCAGCTTTTGTACAACAAATATCTGCCCCGGAGAAGTCTAGGAAAAACACAGAGCCAGTATAACTGTCAGCTAGAAATTTTCCAATGGGACCAAAAGTGAAGGTCAGTCTTGTACCTTGTAAAGTCTGTAAGGGGAACATTTTCTAACTGGATGGCTTGGAGGCAGTTCAAATCTTCCATGGGATTGCACATTTACTATCAACAGACATTTGTGGTACTTTCACACATTTCTGCAGGATATAAATGAAGGTTTATGTGGTGGTGTCCAAAATCAGAAAATACGCATTCCTTGAAACAGCAGTATGATTTTTATTGTCAAGAGACCTTTGTGGAGATAAGAGTCAGCTACACAGAAGTAAAACCATGCCACTTTCAACTCTCTCCTCTTTTGATAAATCAGAACCTTTTTTAAAATGTGTAGAGTCTGATGCACCTTACTTGACCAAATCCTCAAAATTACAGAAGTCCCCAAACTACCAAACCTTACATCATAGGGTAGATTGAATTTCTTCCCACAGCACTTCTTTGGTGGGACATCTTCATGTAAATAAGTTGAACTGTGTTCAGTTGTTTGCTTAAATTTGACCTTTATATATAACATTAGTGGTACCAACTAGTGCTTAATATAACTAACATTGGTTCATACTGAAGTGTAGGAAACTCAGAGCTCTGATAGTCTGAAATTTTGTGCCTTAAAATTGAATTCTTTCTCTGCACCTCTTTGCAAATCATTGGTTGTAGTATGAACTATTTACAAGTACTATATAGTACTATATAGTGCAATATATATCTGTGTAATTACATATTATGCAAAAGTCTTCATATTAATAAATAGCTATTAAAATAGCTACAGCATATCATATGTTAGTAATAGATTGAACTGATGACTTACATTTATTCTGTACATAAATATGATCTCAGATAATATTTTACAGGTGTAGATGGGTACATTTATTGTACATTTAGTCATTCTCCACTGTTAGGATTAGCACGATTTTTATGCTTTCCGAGATCCTTGGAACAAACCTCTGTGCCTGTGTGCTAAGAAGTGATTCAGTAGTTTTAAGGCTATAAATGTTTGAAGTCAGTGGGTTTTTAAGTGTGCTTTTTTTCCCCTTGCATCAGTCCTACTTTCTTTGTCATTCTCTCTCTCTCTTTAAGCTCAGCGCTGCATAGTGCAGAGCAGTGAGGAGGCTGCAATATGCTTTAGCCTTGATTCAGGCTCTCAGGATTCTCTCTTTTCCATTGATCTGGAGGGATTTAATGGCAGTAAAAACGTGTAATGGGACACTTCAGGATTAATGCCAGTTAGAATGCAGTTTAATTGGGAACTTGAGGTAAGATACGATGGGAAGGGATACTCAGAGTCAAAGTGTAGGCTTAATTAATCCTTGCTGAAAAGGGAGAAACACAACCCCTTGGGCTTTGCCAGTGGCACGGATGGGAGTCGCTGGATGAGGGGTGTCAGCTATGGAGCAGTTTTTGCATTTTTCTCTCCTTGCAGTCCTGGTCTTTCCTAGGCCTTGGCCATCACTGACTTTTCCTTTTCATCTTCCTTTTAATTGTCTCTTGGAGCTAACTCTTTGGACGCTCTGGGCAAATTTGGTTGCTTCTGTGATAATTGTTTGGCAGTGTGGAAAAAGCTGTCTTTGGAGAGTTACGTAAGGGGAGGATGGAGAGAGGAAGCAAAGGATTGTCCTGCTTCCTGCATCAGTATAAGTCAGTGGAGAGAGAAACACTGAATATTTTTATTTATTATTTATATGGTGCCATAAATGTACTTGGCACTGTGTAGTTAAATAAAAGACAATGGCTCTGCCACCAGGATTTGGCAGCCTGAGAGATGGGAGCTGGCCTCCTTCATCTGAATGATCAGGGCTGAATTGCTGATGGGGAGGGGATGCGGGGATGAGATCTACAGGATTAAAAAAGAACACAACAGCCCCGTCTCATTTCATTGTTGATGCCTAGCAGTTGTGGCATTTTGAATTATATGTATGTACCTATACTTGATAAATATTTGGCAGATGGTATCTTCCCAGGCATTTTTTCTTTACCTGGTGGAAAGGAGCCCTGCTTCTCCCAGGCCTTTGGCTATTCAGGGTCAAAATTCCTCTGAGTCTTGGTGGCCCAGCAGGCTTGCTTGCTTCAGGTGTACCTGGTCCAGTGACCCAGGACTCATAAGGGAGTGAGATGGCTTTCATTCCTCTGCTGTCATCTGCTTGCAGATGATAGGCGGCTTTCTGCAGAAGACTATAGCAAGGCATTGTCTCCCACCTCTGGGACAGCGCTGGGATGCCCCAGCTGCCCTGCCTTGAGTGGCCTGCTTTTTGCTTTGCTTCCCTGCCTACAGATGTGCTTAAGAAATTGCACTAATGTGATGACTAGCCTTTTCTAATTACTTGGATGAAAATTCTGGCCCCAGTGAAGTCTCTGAGAGGTTTACTAGACTTGTGCAGGGTTTCGCCCTACTGCCCAGTGTTTGGTACTCACATACAAGGTGCAAGCTGGAATATAGGAGGCTGTGACCTGCTTTTCTTAGTGAAAATGGATGAAAAATGGAATTTCTCACCCACCAAATGACATCCTCTGAATTTCTCAGAGTTTCATAATTTGGTAACCAGCTGTCTCATGTGCAAACAGACCAGATTTCAAACTCTTCTGTATTTAGCTGTCACCTCTCCTCTCAAGGTCTTTTTCATCAGTTAACTTTCTCCCTCTGAATGAACATCTACACTTCTAATGATATTAACATGAGTGTACTAACTGATGTCTTTTTACCTCACTAATTTCTGTTTTGTGCTTGCCTGGTATTATTCAGTAGATACCTTTTGCCCCATTCTGTTTAGTTTCCAAGGAAGCTGATTGCCAGGGCATGATTTGATACTGGGATAATCAGATGATCTCCATCCTCTAAATGCATGCAAGCAAAAGTTAAGTGTACTGTAGCTAAGATCCCATAGCCCTTTTAATTGGAACAGATATGACTGTGCTCATCTGATACCATACCTACTAATACTAAGGCTGTGCAGGGAGCTTTAATCTCTGACTGGTGAGGCTCAGTAATTCCACTACAGTTTTTGTTCTTTGGTCAAGCTTCAGGGAAACACAACTATATAGCCTGCCAAATGTGTCCTGAGGAAGTTTTAAAGCCTTTAGTGTTACCTTTTGGGTGGAGAAGCTGCATAGAGTCTGCATAGTGCTCACACACTTGGCAGACTCGGGAAACACCTGGTTCATTGTTGGTGGGTGGACTCCATCCACATGTGATGGTCTGATCCTGGAGTAGCCCCACAGGCCTGGTGTATCTATAATGCCTGTGTCAGCAAAAAGACAGTATGATCCCAACATGCACATGTAGGTCTAGCTATGGAAGACATGGAGCTCCTGAAATGCCATCTGTTTGGGCGAATGCTGAGCTACTCAAGGTTTTCAGTCTTCTTCTCTGTGCAGAAGCAGCACAGAGCAGGTCTGCACATAGCAATCCAGTTTGCAAAGAGGCTGCACAATCCTACTGTGTGCATTGCTCTGGCAATAACTGCATGTGATGGCGGCTTCTTCCACCAATTGGATCTCTGCTTTCATCTCAGTTATTTTACAAGGGCAACTATTTTTAAAGTTGCTATATTTGAATTCCTTTCTTTTGCTTTCATCTGCCCCTCCTCACCTCTGCATTGTCCCTAGGCTGCTCTGTTCCCTTTCCTGACCCACACGTGTCCCTGTTTCACCACCAGACATTCATAGATGTTTTTTCTTGTTGTTTGTGAGTTTGACCCACCCTACATCTTCTTTTAAAAGTGACTTTAATCTAATTCTTTGCCAACTTTCCTGAAGTCAGCTGCACTAACTGATAACTCCTTTCTCAGACTTATCTAGAGGAATTCATGGGTGAAAGCACTATGCAAAACAAGACCAGAGAATTTGAAACATCACCAGGCATTGAATAAACCACAAAGTCAAAGTTTGAGAGAGTGCAAGGTATTTTTATGCCCTCCCAAAGCTGACTTATATTGGATTTGATGCTGTTCATTCCTTTTTCTCTTTCTTTCTTTCTTTCTTTTTTTTTTTTTTCTTTTTCTTTATTGCTTTGTTTTGTTTATAAATCAAGGCATGTATTGTTTGACTGGTGAAGACAAGAAACTGAGTTTTTGCTACTGCATTCTTAGGGCTGTTTTCTGTGACTGGGCCCAACAATCAGGATGAGTTGATGTTGTGACTTGATTCTGAACTGTGAAGAGGTGGAGGGTGATATTGTAAGGGAATGCAGAAAAAGAAGAAATTTGAGCTAGGGTAAAAGGAGAATCTAAAGACTTGTAGTCACTTGGAAATGGCTGTAAGTTCCACCTTGAGAGTAAAAAAATATCTGTAATGTCAAAAGTAGGTGACTGTGCAGAGGGGAGAGGAATGCTTTAGGAATGAAGCTTGAGAAGTATCTGTACAAGAGATTCATGAGTAATAGAGGAATGATCAACACAGTCTCTTTAGTCTGCTCTCCTAACAGATTATTCAGTATCAGTGTTAAGATTTAGTTTTGCGGTACAATTTTCTGCCTGTGCTCTTGGCTGGCATACTCCTAGCTGGAATGCTACTGTAGCAATGTTAAATGCCCTGTACCAACATACTAATAGAGCAGGCTCCATACTGGGAATTTGTGGAGCCCTTCCTCTACTAGGACAGGTGATGGGGCACAGTTGTGTGGGTGTGCCTATGTGTGTGTGATCAAGCTCAATAAAGAAAAGAATGCAGTAAAAGCTCTGAAGATGGTGCTGGCAGTGATGACTGACAATCCAGAAACGAACTGGTCACCACCTGATTGCCGATCAGGACAGAGTTACAGCTTTGAAGAACTTGCAAGCTGCAGATGACAGGACTAAAGGACAGAGGAAAAATGATACACCATAGAAAGACACTGAGGAGAGTAATAATGAACATTACTCTTACTAGCAATGCTTATATTGTTTTCCTGCAAGCTTTTTTAGTGTAATGTTTCTTTCAGCATCTGGGTTTCCTGATCCTTGGTACAGTGGAAAGCATGTCCACCAACCAAAGGCAAGTCAAGGAAAAGACCTACTGGATACAGCCAAATGACAGCAGCAAGAATAGTTGCAGGTCTCAATAGTACAACTTGCAAAGAAAAAGTGAGGAAACCGAGTCTCTTTAGCCCCAGTACAGGGACATGGAGAAGAAACAGCTCAATGGTCTTCAAAAACATAAAATACACCTTCAGAGAAGAAGAGACTATTCTGATTTCCCTGTCCATGGTGAGGATAACAGAAAATATTCTAGTTGGATTTCAGCAGGAAGGCTTACATTCAGACACTTAGAAGAACTTTCCAATAGTAAAGCCCTGGTGTAGATTATCCGAGGAATGGGGGAGTCTCCAGCACCAGCCATCTTTCACAGCAGGCTGAATGAAAAGCTGTCAGGAAGGGCGATGTCTAGAAGGGAGGGGCAGAGCAGGCATCTCAGGGCCAGATACAAGTTTGTGATTCTGTGGCATTGTTCATGGTGAAGTTTGGGGACAAAAATGAAATATTTTGGGGTATGAGGCCTCCTCTCTTTGAAAGTCATCCATTAGCTGGGAAGGAGTACATTTCCTGGCTGAAACAGAGGATACCGAAGCAAGGCAGTTAGGGCAGGACATATTGCTGTGGACATGAATAGTCTATCAAGACTTAAGTGTAGGCATAAAGCTACCTCAGAGTTAGACCAGAAAACCACTGACCCATTCTTTAATTTTTAACAAGTTCTCTGCAAGCAGCCTGACTGGATTTTCAGGCAATGAAGAAAGGTGCAAGCTGACTGCAGTGACATGCAGCTGAACCAGAGCAAGAGGGAACAATCAAGGATGTTTGGGCAAAGCAGAGAGATTGTGCTTAAATTATGCACTTGAGCATGGGCTTTGCTTTTCTGGCCTGATGTCACTAAATCTGACATTGCAGCTCATTAATAAATGCCATCATTTTAAGAGATATTTGGCCTGTGCCACAACAGATATCTGCTGGTTGTACAGCTGCCAAAAGAGCAGAGCGCTGCTTGTACCTGCGCTAAAGGTTTTGTCTGATGCCCTGATGGGCAAGTTCGAGAGGGTGGTGGACATTTTAGGCTGTCTGCTACCCACAGCAGCTGGCTCCCTGTACTTGAGGTGGTAGAAGCTGTCCTGAGGGCCAAATGGTCCAGTGGCTCTATACTCAGCTGTGCAAATGTAGATGTTTAGAACCAATTTAGGTGCATTGGAGTATCCAAAATACCCTCAGGTGGCTGGCAAATCTGACACAAGAGGCTATAAGAAACCTGCTCCTAGGGTGAAATTCCCTGGACCATCTCAATTTGGCACTTAAAACTTGGGCAAATGAACTGAACCTAGAGTATCTAACACAGGCTCAAGCTCTTTTGGACTTGCAGCTAGCAAAGGACCTGAACCTGAGGTCAGAGCTGTGGAACTTCCTGTGGTAGAAAATTTAAACTGAAGGTCTGGGCCTTACAAAGTGAAAGGAGCCCTCCTAGTGTAAGGGTAAGGCACTTACACGTGTACACATATATGCACTCACACCAAGTTTTGCCACCTCATTATGTTATCCAGCAGGGGATTATTTTTTTTAAAGCAGTATAAAAGTAGATCGACTGATAAAAAAGAGCTTGCTGAGTTTGGGAAACTGCTTTCAATGCTATTGGCAAACACTTCACAGTGTAAACAGGGCCTACATCAGGCAGATAAATAAGTGCAGATGTGCTTTTCTGTAGCAACCATTTGGTGATAGACAATATATGGAAAAAAAAATTCTCATCAAATTAATTGTGGCCAATTAGACATAACCCCTTCCCCTCATCCCTGAATCCCCTCCAATCACGACTGCCTGAATGGCAAGAGCTCCTATCACCTGTTTCATTATGCAGATTGATATTCGAACATCTGAGAACAATGCTGCTTTCTGCACGGCACGGCTCCAAATTGCTAATGAAACAGCTCTGCCAGACAAGTCACTTAAACCCGCTCTCGCTGCTGCTGCTGACAGCTCTCATGGCGAGTTGTGAGGGGAAGCAGGAAAGGGGCTCTCCACTCTGAATGTGCTAATAGGCCCCAGCCTGCGTGTTTATCACTCTCCAGAGCAGGAAGATTTCTACTCTCTGACTCTGAGAGGTTACTTTCTCAAAGCTGTGGTGTGATTTGGACTTAATGCTGCTTGATTTCAATTTGTGGAGTGAGGGGTTGAAGAAGCATGCAGCCGCTAGGCTCTGAACACAGATGTCTCATGTCTCAAAGCTACCCCAGCCCGTCAGGCATGCTTGGTGTCTGCTTCTCACCCCCATCTCTAGTATCCACGTCCACACACATTTGATGTGAATCCAGCTCTGGTCAGGGATTTCTCTCGTCAGTGAGAACATGTCATATCCCCTTGAGTACAAGTGGAGCATCTCATGACCTAGGCCCCATGGTGAGCCAGCCAGAGGCTGCAGGTGGGGTGCTGATCCTCTCTGCCTGGGGCTCTGGGTGAAGGGCTGCAGCCAAGCCCTGCAGGTTCCCTCCGAGGCAGTCACACCTTGAGGCAGGTAGAGCTGGGCAACAGGACAGGGTTACTGCTGCAGGGAAGTGTGAGGTGAGTCCTACAAATGTGTACCCTGTATAGCCCTGTTTACCACTCCCTGTGACTCTCTGCAGCAGGCTTTGCTCAGCAACGGGTGCAGTTGTTTATCTTCCCCTCCTCTGTTATTACCATATTTTTTTGCCAGTGCCTCACAGGGCATCTGTTTGCAAATGCCTGAGGCAGAGTAGTTGTGACTTAGGGCTCTGGCAGGAGAAACATTTACATAAAATGATGGGAGAATTCTCTTATTAATCTAAATTCTAACCCTTTATGTCAATATCCGTGGTTAATTCCGTTGTCAATATTTACTAAGGCATTGAGATTACCTCTGCGCAGGCTGCCTCCATGTAATGGTCTCTGCATTGTGCCTCAGCTCCTGTCTTGTGTCTCTCAGACTCCTTCTAGACCAGCCTGCCAAAGTGCCCTGCTTCCCTAAGGCTAACACTTCTGATCCAGTTCCACTTTCCCAGCCCTCAGGAGAAGCCAGACAAGAGGCTTTCCTTACTGAACTCTTTGACAACAGTGTCAATTAACTTTCCTCATGGATCTTCTCCAGTTTCTCCACACATGTTCCTCCACTATATTGCCAGAAGAGGACACACTCCTTCCCCATCTGTACCATATATTTTCTGAGAAGGCTTGCATGTCTTCTTACTCCTTCAGTATGAGCTGTGTGGGGCAGAAGCTAGCTCAGAAAGATACAGCAGTTCTTGGCTCTGGAGAGCTCTTTGAAGATCCCTTCATCCCTGGACTGAGCTGCACCCACCTACTGCTGAGTAACAAACATGGGGATTTTTCAGTTGCCATCTCCTGACAGAAAGCTGCATGCATGTACCACTATTACTTCTCAACTTTGGAGAAGTTAGCTGTTTATCTCTGGCTCTATGGACTATGGAGTCACCTGGGCATCAATTGCTTTCAGCTTTGCAAACATGAAACCAAGTGGCTGGGGACGTGTGTTCCTCTTAGGCATTCAAGCTGAAGATCTCTGTTGTGGGTCGCATATGGATCCTTTCAGACTATTCCCTATCTTGTCATCTATCAGGCTATGTTTGAAGTGTGTGCGCATGTGAGTGTGTGGAGAATAGTTTGCATTTGCAGATCTGTTCTGGCTGAGGAATGAGCAGAGGGTAAGGGATGATGAGTGAATGTGCAGTATGTGGTTTCATAGAAGCCAGCAATCTGGCTTCCTTCTCTAGAAATAGGCTTTTCCAGTTGCTGAAACCAATAGCAGGAATGTTTTCATTTATTTATTGATCGCCCAGGAGGTTAAAATTTAAATATGGAGCCTTTCACCTCTGGCTGATAAGATGAGCCCTCAAACACAGGAGAGACAAAGGATAGTACAGAGATGAGATCGTTTCCCTTATCACGTCTCTGCCTGACACTATAATCCTCCTTACTTCAGTTCGTAGACACAATGGTAGAAGCAGACAAGACTAGAGATTGTATCACTGAGAATGAAGAGTGGAGGTATAAAATGGACATTGGATGAGGCCTCTTTTTTTCTTAACATTCTTTGGGCCCAGAAAGAGGTTCTTCAAGCTGCTGCCACTCCAAAGGGCATGCTGAAGCTGAGGTCACACCAGTGTTGATTGGGCCTGCCGGCTGCTTGCCCTGATGACTTTACTCTGTTGGAGGGCTGTATGGGGATGGGAGGTGCCCCATCTGCCCCCAAAGCTGGATTCTGCAGACTCTGGAGAAGTAAGTTGCCTACTTCGCAAACTCCTGTTTTAGCAAACTTCCCCTGTCAGGGGAGAGACTGTGTTCCTTTCTGCTTAGTATGGCAATGCTCCTCTTGTGATGGGTCCCCTAAGCTGCTGCTATAATCAGCTTGGTAAAAAAGAATACTTTCAGCACGCTGCAGTGATTTTTCTCCCATCAAAGTTTACTTTTATTACAGCTTTTGATAGCTATGAGTTTGTCTTCATCCCTAGGGGCTGTTGCAAGGTTCTAAGAGCCACCTTACTGTCTGTCTTACGCTATGTGAAACCTCTTTTTTTTGGTGATGTGCCAACCTGTGTTTCAAAAAAACAGTCCTGATGTTTTCAATTGGCTTAAAGCAGTAGGACGTGTTTTTTTTTCTCATACACTCATATGTGCACATACAGACCAGACTATCTCACCATTCAAACTGGAGAGATGACTGTTTGCACAGACAGATGAGTTGACTGGTACACAGAAAGAGGTGAGTGAATGGTGTGTTCACCTACCCACAGACACAGCTCCTGGTTGGCCTTACTGCAGGGATGTTGTGAATGAGACACACTGCTTTAGTGGCTTTTGTCTCCTCAGCCGAGTTGACCAGGTTCCAAATGCATTTGAGCAGAACTTTTAGCTCGTCTCTGCATGTTTTTTAACCTAAAGCTATAGACCGCAGCCACATTTCCACTATAGAAAATGGCAGTACATGACTGCATATATTCATGTACCAGGTGAACAGGGGCTGTTAAATGGGTTTGGGCTGACTAGTAGCATATTCTTAGTGTGCTGCTCAGGATCATCCACATTTACAGTCAGGAATCAGCATCAGGCAAGCTACTGCTTGAGGGGGCTTCCCTTCGTCT
The DNA here is from genome assembly GCA_013401335.1 of Brachypteracias leptosomus. Lineage (NCBI taxonomy): Eukaryota > Metazoa > Chordata > Aves > Coraciiformes > Brachypteraciidae > Brachypteracias > Brachypteracias leptosomus. The sequence continues at coordinate 198,307 of VYZX01013464.1, forward strand.
AACCTACTTTTGCATCATTCTCTTTACTGCTTATTCAGTTCCTGGCTTACAATTCTGTGCTTCTTCCTGTCTGCTGGTTCTAGGGGTTTTAAGCAGTCTTGATAATTGACGGTCTAAATTTTACTGCTCATAAAATCCCAGAGAGCATTGATTATGACTTGAGTTAAGCAAGTGGCATATAAAAATCTTACAGTCTTGCAGCCGTGGGGGAATATTATGATGAATGTATTTCTTGGGAGCAGCAAAAGGTTTGGAGTATTCTGCTAGCTTTGTTCTGGGTATCAAATGTTACTAGTGACTTGCAGCCACTAATTGCATTTCATTTGGGACATTTGTCCAAAAGTTTGAAAGCTGATCATTTGTTTGGTGAAGTGGATGTAAATTGTTCTGAGAGGCATCTCTCCTTATTAATGACTATTCTACTTTGGTCAGAATCAGGAAGCACAAAGGTATCCACAGAGCTGAGAAAGATTCTTCTTAGAAACTAAATGACAATTTGTGGGTAAAAAGTACCTAGATTATGTTGAAAATCTTTCATTGACTGTGTTACAAAGCCACTGTTACCTTTTCCCTTTTTCATTTTGTCTCACCTCCTTTTAATCTTTCATCACTGTCTATTTTATGCACTTAATCTAGAGTGGAAAAAAAGCCCAGGTTGCTCAGACTCACTTCTTGGTTCTTAGGCACTAACAAGAGATGTTTGTGCTTGAAAACAGTAAAATGCAGTATCGTCTCAATAATCTGTACATGATAGTAAAATAAAATTAGAACTACCTTCTGAAGAGAGTGTGTTCTCCCATTCAGATGACTGCTTCTTGCTGAAAGATTGTGAGAAATGTTCTTTCTCTGTCTCTCTAGTTCCAGAAACCCAATGACTTCTCGCCCCCTTTCCGCTTTGGGACAGTTCCCAATGGCAGCACAGAAAGGAACATTCGCAACAACTACCCTGAAATGCACAGCTACATGGTGAAGTTCAATCAGAGGGGGGTGGATGATGCACTGTTCTCGCTGAAGACTGGGTGAGGCTTTCTTCTTTCACGCCTACTCACCACAGTAATCTGACTTTCTTGCATGCTTGTTGGGACAATTTTTTGTGGGGTTTGGAAAATGAACCTCATTCCATGTTTAAAAGTATAGCAAGACCATACACAGCACAGGAGAATAATTCTGTGGTTCTCTTAGTCAGGTTTTTTCTATTGACATCTGAATAAGAGTTTCTGGTGTTGCTGTGTGCATAAGACTTTTTTTAAAGAGGAACTTCTGTATCCTTGTGTATGTTAGCATTGTTTATATTAGTACTGAAGACCTCACTATGTCAAGATGTTTCATGCTGATGGGTCCTTATGCATGCACAGAAAAAGCTTACAGACCTCTGTGGGAAACAGTTTTTTCCCAGAGTGTTTATATTCCTTTGTTTTCCCTCCTTCTGTGTATAAAAGATTGTGTTAATCAAGAAGCTGAAACAGTTCTTGTCAGAGTAATCCCACCTCAGTGTATCACTAGCTAATGTAGTGTAATGGAAGGTGTGCTTGAAGCAAATAGTTTGCAAGTAGCCCTTCTCTCTGGAATATTTTAGCATCAAGGGCTGAACAAAATGTTGCTTGAATAATAAGAAAGTATACAAAATGGGAGCATTTCCTTGGGTGATTTGAGAAACATGGGAAAAATCATTAGCAAAAAGTATGTTTTAACAGCTCATCCTATTTTAATAGAAGTGAATCTGCTGTTAAAAAATAAAAACACCATTTAGCAAGCCTTTGTTCTTTATAATTAAAGACCTCCTCCCAGAGGAGGTCCCAGAGCTGACCATTCTGGTTGTCAGAGACCAGACCCAGTGAAAAAAACCATTCTTGCTTACATTTGTGTTGCACTCTTATGAGAAAGCTCATTCCAAAGCACAAATGAAGATGTTCAGACAATTTAATTACTAGATTGACTGAATATTTCTAAACCTGTTTGCCAGGTTGAGAGGCACATAGCCTATTATAAATGACTGTACCACTGTTGGATGCCATCCTGGGAAGGTGCATTTGCCAGGACAGTCATCATCCAGGAAATAAATATGCTCTGTCCTGGAAATATATGGATGAAATGGAGCTCATCACTTGTGGTAGATGTCATCCTGGCTTCATATCCACTCTTGGACAGACTTCCCCACAGATACGCATTTGAACTGAGATAATCACCATATTGGAAATAAATGTGCAGGAGGTGGATTGAAAAGATAGCGTGGGTGTGAGAATGTGCACAGTGGAAGTTCTTTGGTCTTTTATCATAAAATGCTTCATTTCAAATCTAGTGGGAGGATTTACTCATTGGCTGTCTTTGGTTATGTGGAAGATGCAGGCCCTTGAGATGCCCCCTAGACCCAAATCAATTTGTTGTAGTGAGAGTAAGGCTTTCATCAGTCTATCCATCCTCCCATAATGGGGATTTCTCTGTGTTGAAACAGATTTTTTTCTTGTGGTTTTCAGTAAGCACTCTTTACCAAAGAGCTACTCAGCATGGTAAACCATAAAGCTGCTACTGTGGCTGCTTGACATTGCTAAAGGTCCAGTATTGCTTTTCACAGTAACTGAGGAGTTAAACGTGATGTTCTGACTATATTTAATTTGAAAAATTACATTTTGCTCAGCTGAATTATGACAGCAGTTTGAATGTAAGATAATCTTTTCCTTACTCCAAAACCTACTTTGCTATCTAATATTGATACATTTTATAGCATTTCAGATACTTTTGAGATGAAAGGCGGTACAGAAATATAAGCTATTCTTAGGACTATAGATCGCCTTGACTTCCTCTTCATTCATCTTTATTTTGCAGTATGTTTGTCCCAAATTTTTTTCCAGATCAGAAATGATGATTATCAAAGAGGCAGAAAGAAATAGACAGTACTCATATATAATCTAGCTTCACCTGTAATCAGGTTCTAGGCTCAGGTTTTAGTTAACTCAGATGACAGTGAAGATGCAACCTACTGTAGTCTATAGGAAAGAGATTTGTCTCTGCCTTAATTACCTGAGAACACCTTTGAACTTATGCAGATTCTATCTTTCCTGTACTATACCCCCATTGTTTCTTGCACCTGTGCAGGAAGTTGGATGCTTTCATTTATGATGCGGCAGTGCTAAATTACATGGCTGGCAGAGATGAAGGCTGCAAGCTAGTGACTATTGGGAGTGGGAAAGTGTTTGCCTCCACTGGCTACGGCATTGCCATCCAAAAGGACTCAGGCTGGAAGCGACAGGTTGATCTTGCCATTCTACAGCTTTTTGGAGATGGTAAGTGACAAGAAAAAGAGTTTTCCTAAGAAATACCAAGTCTTGCATGTTTCTAGCTCTGGTGCTTGAGATTTGAGTTGAGAACAGGAAATCATTAACAAGGGTTTGTTAGAAGCATTACATCAAAAATGTGAGGATGTCACCTGGTTTGTGTTGTTGATGCAAGGTAGCACTATCATCAAAAGCAATGTCAAAAGCACCAAAAGTTTCATAAAACCAGTTCAGATGTGTGTTTGAAAAATATATTGTGTGAAGAATGTCTTGTAAAAGCAAAACTTCTGTTGTGAACATTTCACTACCTTTGAGGTTTTGCCATGACCAAACCCACTAATTTTACTGGAATTTCTGTGGTCATCCCATGCTTTTTAGTTCTAGACAGGATCAAGCCATGTAGAGTTTACAAAATTAAAGCATAATTATTTTTGGATGAAAGTGTTAACTCATATTTTCCAAAACCTTGAAAAAAAAAATACTCAGGAAAGGACTTGAGACTCAGAAGTATATTTTGGAGTGAGTTTTTAATCAGACCATTATAGTTATCTAGATCATCTCATCCTTTACAGAGAAATTGCTATTGTTAAGAAAAAATATTCACGGGATAAGGAATTCCTTCTTAGAAAATATTTTCCTGGCTTTCCCTTTCCATTCCATATTAAATCTTGCTATGTCCTTTTTTTGAGTAAATAAGATTCACAGGTTATTTTATTTATAAGTATTCTTTTATTTCTGAAATCTGAAAATAGCACATGGTGTAATAAATATGGAAAGAACATGTCTCTGATATACTGCAGCAGAAAATTAGCTACCTGACGTACAGGGAGTTCTGTCTCCTAAACACCCTAATATGTATTATTTCAGAAAAAGACATAAGTTCTCCATAAAGCCTTAAAGACTATGCTATGGTGCCACATAAATATATGGATTTTTCCTCCCCCTATTACTGGATTGGAGGTTGAAAATGTGAAAAACTAACTTTCCTAGGAGCATGAAAGGAATTGCCAACCCGCAAAATTAGTTTATTTCTGAATGTCTCAGTATGTGTGTGTGAGTGTTTATCTCTCTCTGTCTCCCCTCATGAAAATACCATAATGGGAATAAGTGGGGTATGAAATTAGACTACAGAACATTTGTTCCTAGCTGATACAAATTAGTAATATTTTTGATTGGTCAAAGGGCTTGAAAGTGTTGGATTTGGACAAAATTGAAGGGAAGAAAACAGGTAAAAATGCACAAATATTTTTGGAAACATTGCACTTAGTTTTAATGAGCTATGAATATGATTGAAACAAATTCATAATAAGCCATTTTGACTTAAAAAAACTCAACACTTTGAATTTTGAGCTGGAAATGTACAATGTTTTCATTTAGAAGAGGCTAATTTTTGTCTACCAGTATCAGTCACCGATTTTTCCCTTCATTGACCTAATATGAAAGTGGAAGTTTGTGAGGGCAGGTCTTCAGTAATCTGATGAATAACTTTTTCAGGATCTCACTGTAGACATTTGGGTGTCATAGCTGTGTCCTCTGGTATATCTTTTTGTGGCTAATGTCTGGCTGTGGAAAAATCCTGTTGTCTTATCTATGACACTTTGCACCTGCTCCGATCAGAAGGGCAGTCAGAATATTTAATGGATGTAATAGATGTGGAAAAAGAGCTTCATCGCTGCAAATGACCTTAGATCAGCTTCTTCCTTTCAGTCTGCCCCAGCTTGAGCATTTTAGCTATTGTAGGACTATCTAACCAGTTTCTTTCCTTCTCTCTGTCTTTCTAGGGGAGATGGAGGAGCTGGAAGCGTTGTGGCTCACTGGCATTTGTCACAATGAGAAAAATGAGGTTATGAGCAGCCAGCTGGATATAGATAACATGGCAGGTGTCTTCTACATGCTGGGAGCAGCCATGGCCCTCAGTCTCATCACCTTCATCTGTGAGCATCTCTTCTACTGGCAGTTCCGCCACTGCTTCATGGGTGTCTGCTCTGGCAAGCCTGGTGTGGTCTTCTCCATCAGTAGGGTGAGTGTCATTATCTAGCGAGGAGGAACAGAGGCTTTATTCAGATGATGGGGAGATGGGGAAATCCACCAAGCCTGTCTAACCCATAGGTGACATAGAGTGGTGGTCTGCATGATAAAGGCTGGCATCTTTTCACTGTTAATGTTGCAAGGGTGTCTAATGTTTTTCTGTGACATCTATGGTCTCTGATGGATTATGGTCATGCAAATGAAAATGCAGTATAGAGGTAAGTTAACTGTAACTGTCTGATCTTCCAAAGTGATGAGGCCAAATCTGGGAATAATAAGTAAATTAATGGTGGATAACATTACTAGAAATTCAGGAATTTTTCATTGTTCTCTTTATTACAGCTTTTCAGCCGAGCTTATGTTAACTAGAAGTGTGCTATCACGGACAGTCAGAAGTCTCTAACCAAAAGCCATGCCCTAAACCATACAGAAATCCTTCCAGAGAGGATGAACACATAAACTTAGCAATTATTTTATGCAAATCTGCCCTAGGGTATAATATTTACATCTAAAGCAGATTCTAGTAATTTCTGAGTCATCTTTCTGCTGTTAGTGTAGTTAGCAATGTCCCATTTGGAGCTTTTTAATCTTCTTTCAAGCCACTGGTTCCTTCTCCTACTCCATTCTGAAGTGAGGTCAAATCTTGGCTTTTTTTATTTCAGTGTCTGATGTAATAGAATTAACTTTGATTGTGCAAGTAGTATATAATTGCTACATAACATATTGTTGAGGAGAAATGACAAAGCCTTTTGAATGTAGAGGCACAGCCTTTCTTCTACATTGTTAATTTCTAACCTGGTTTAGTCTGGATATTAGATGGGAGATTGTGTTTGGTGATCTTTAGCTAAGTACAGATTCTTTCATTCTGGTTTTGTCTGGTACACCTAGGCCAGATTGGTGAAAAGTCTGAAAAGCGTTAATCATCTGCTAGCTGCTGAGAAACCATGGTAACATGGTTTCTCATTTCACAGTGATGGTGTCCATTTCACAACTGACATTAAACAACAGGTGCCATTTGCCCAGCCAGGGAATACATGAGCCCCTTTCCTTCTGCACCTAGGGGCAGCCCTTGCAAACAGTCTGTGTCGTGGATGAAATGAGCTAGCGGGGAATGTGGAGAAATCAAGCACTTCTGCTGTCTGATGTGAGGTTGAATAGTGGACTTCTGCTTTCAGGGTTGTCAATTTGGAGCCTGTTAGCAGTTGAACTGTTGAGTTCAACAGAATGTAATTAAAAATTCTATTGTTCCTTACTGAACCAGATGTAAAAGACCTAAATACTTATTCGACAACCCTGTTCTTCTCTGTTTCCTTTTCTAATCTGTACTGGTGATTAATGTAGCTAAGTTTATGACAAATGAAGCTGTTCCCTTCTTAAGATAGCTTCTGTCTCATTGATTCACTGGTGTCCAGATGAATTTCAAGGGCCAAAACAGACTTTCTTCCTCTCATGCACACAAAATCATTTGTCTTGATGCTTTTATTTCCAAGGATATTCTTCTACCCATTTGCAATTCTATATTACACCTACTAAATTTGAGTAACTCTTACAGATGCAAGCAGGTATTCCTGCATCCTACAGATACGACATGAAGCAAAGCAGAGGAGGAGGAATGGAGGGAAAGGAAAAAATGTGAGGGCCAAGAAAGAGGGGCAGAACAGCAATGGTTGATGGAGTAGGTCTGATTTCATTTAATTTGATTGTATTTCATGATGGAAGGCTGAGAGGCCTTGCTGTCCTACAGGAACATGCTGTTGCTGCACAGGGTGCTTCTCAGTCCAGGCCCCCTTTTGTGTATTCTTTTCAGGACCACTTATCTTCCTGCTTTCTTTCATTTCAGGGTATCTACAGCTGCATCCACGGTGTGGCCATTGAGGAACGCCAGTCAGCAATGAACTCCCCCACAGCAACTATGAACAACACCCATTCCAACATCCTTCGCCTGCTTCGGACAGCCAAGAACATGGCCAACCTGTCAGGGGTCAATGGCTCACCGCAGAGTGCCCTGGACTTTATCCGCCGTGAGTCATCAGTCTACGATATCTCTGAGCACCGCCGCAGCTTCACCCACTCAGACTGCAAGTCCTACAACAACCCCCCCTGCGAGGAGAACCTCTTTAGTGACTATATTAGTGAGGTGGAAAGGACCTTTGGCAACCTCCAGCTGAAGGACAGCAACGTGTATCAGGACCACTATCACCACCACCACCGCCCCCACAGCATTGGCAGCACAAGCTCCATTGATGGGCTCTATGACTGTGACAACCCACCCTTCAATGCCCAGTCACGGTCCATTGGGAAGAAGCCCTTGGACCTGGGGTTACCCCCTGCCAAGCACAGCCAGCTGGGTGACCTTTACGGTAAATTCTCCTTCAAGAGTGACCGCTATGGGGGCAGTGGAGCTCATGATGACCTGATCCGCTCAGATGTCTCTGACATTTCAACTCACACAGTCACCTATGGCAATATTGAGGGCAACGCGGCCAAGCGGCGAAAACAGCAGTACAAGGACAGCCTGAAGAAGCGCCCGGCCTCTGCCAAGTCTCGGCGGGAGTTTGATGAGATAGAACTGTCCTACCGCCGACGCCCACCCCGCTCGCCTGACCACAAGCGCTACTTCAGGGACAAGGAAGGGCTACGGGACTTCTACCTGGACCAGTTTCGGGCCAAGGAAAACTCGCCGCACTGGGAACATGTGGACCTAACGGATATCTACAAAGAGAGGGGAGATGAGTTTAAGCGTGACACAGGAGGAGGAGGGGGTGGATCCTGCACCAACAGGGCCCACCACAAGCATGGCTCGGGAGAGTTTGGTGGAACCAACGAGCACAAGCATGGTGTTGTGAGTGGGGTCCCAGCACCATGGGAGAAGAACCTGACCAACCTAGACTGGGAGGACCGGCCTGGGGCTAATTTCTGCCGTGCTTGCCCTTCTAAGCTGCACAACTACACGCCATCGGTGGTGGGGCAGAACTCCACCCGCCAGGCCTGCATCCGCTGTGAGGCCTGCAAGAAAGCGGGCAACCTGTACGACATCAGTGAGGACAACTCACTCCAAGAGCTGGACCAGACACCTGCCCCTGTGCCAGTGGCTACCAGTGCCACCTCCTCCTCCAAATATCCTCAAAGCCCTTCCAATTCTGCCTCCAAGGTGCAGAAGAAGAATCGTAACAAGCTCCGCCGGCAGCACTCCTATGACACCTTTGTGGACCTGCAGAAGGATGACTCAGCCCTGGCCCCCCGCAGCGTCAGCCTCAAGGACAAGGGCCGCTTTTTGGAGGGGAGTCCTTACGCCCACATGTTTGAGATGCCAGCCAGTGAGACCACCTTTGCCAACAACAAGTCCTCAGTGCCCGCCACCAGCTACCACCACCACAACAACCCCGGCAGCAGCGGGGGTTACATGCTCAGCAAGTCTCTCTACCCTGACCGGGTCACCCAAAACCCTTTCATCCCCACTTTTGGGGATGACCAATGCTTGCTCCACGGCAGCAAATCTTATTTCTTCAGGCAGCCTGTGGTGGCAGGAGGGCCCAAAGCCAGGCCAGACTTCCGAGCCATCGTCACCACCAACAAGCCGGTGGTCTCAGCCCTTCATGGGGCTGTGCCAGCCCGTTTCCAGAAGGACATCTGTATAGGGAACCAGTCCAACCCCTGTGTGCCTAACAACAAAAACCCCAGGGCTTTCAATGGCTCCAGCAACGGGCATGTTTATGAGAAACTCTCCAGTATTGAGTCTGACGTTTGAGTGAGAGGGGAAGAGCGCGGGGAGGGACTGGGGGTGTATGTGGAGTGTGGGAGGGTGGGGTGGGATCAATCCCATTGGCTACTCTCCTGAATCGTCCTTGCTTTGTGGGATACTGGAGTTCTGAGTAGTGCAGCACTGGTGACAAGTGCCACCTCTTTGGCTTCCCCTCTTTCTCCTCCTCTTTCCTACCCCTCCCCTTTTATCACTTTTTCCATGTTCTCGCTCCTCCCATTCTCCTCCATTCCTGGCCATTGCACTTTACAGTGACGTCAGAGTTGGATATCCTTACTCGTGATTTCAGGAAGCGGAGAAAAAGACAGGGAAGGGGTGGGCTGAGGGGGAGTGGCAGTGACTCTAGCATTTCACTTTTGCTGGCTCCTAGCAGAGAAAGGCATGTGTATACACACATGTGTGTGTGGCAGGAGGAGACAGCAGAAGCAGTGTAATGGACATACAGGAAATTATGCTTGCTCAGGCAACTCTTCCTAAAACTGTCTAGAAAAGAGTAGTGTTTGAAAACATGGAGAAAGTGAAGGGGGAATAACATGACTAACTTGATGATGCACTTATATGTTAGCTATACTGAGGTTCTTGTTACATTATTTTGTGAAGATTATGGGGGTTTAGGGCTGAAATATATATATTTGCGTATATGCTGAGAAGTTTGATGGTAAAATTTTGAATTGTCTGCTGGGAGTTGTGGGGGGTGGGTCTGACTAGTGGTTTCACTATGGCTGTTACAGCCGTTGAATCTGTGGCAGACCAGTGGGAGAGATGGAAAAGAAGTGGGATGTGAGTTTGTGAAAGCAACCCTGGAGTCAGGAAGGCTGCTGGGAGCACTGACAGAGGATGCTGGTTTGCACTGAAATGAGAGAAGTTTGGGGAAAGGGGCACAGGGTTGATTCGTTAGCTGTGAATTGCTCACTAGTTGCGACATACTTCAAGGGTGGGAGCAGTATATAGTATGGGCTAGCCTATACGTGAGTATATACAATAATTTATACTTGAAACGTCTGTGGAGAAAGCAAAATAAACCCACAATCCTATAAGGTGTCTGGATTACAAACACAGTGGAACAGAGCTAAAGAGTAGGGAAAGGTGGGACTCTTGTCACTGTCACTTCACAGAACACCAAGACAGTTTTGGCATGTCCTTTCAAGTGAGGAGGGCAGGGAAAAAGGGTTTTCATCCTTCTGCCCTCCCTACATTTGGCTTGCAGGTTGGAGCAAAAAGAATAGGATGCCCTCTGCCAATGCTGGCATGGTGCTGGAGACGGAAAAAAAATGCCATGAAAGGGTGCATGTGGTGGCGGTGGTGCTGGTGGACTGTTTCAATGCCTCCTTGCACATGTGGAAATGCGAGGAGGGTGTGCACACACATGGGAAATACATATGTATATTTACTATTGAATGTACAGGGGAAGTACACGGCTTGTCTTCCTGGGAAGGGGTGTGCTTGAATAAATGCATAAATGCCAGCGAGCACAGAAACTTGTGCCGAGGGCTCAAGACAAGACGTGCAAGGCTGAGATGCGTGTGTACATGTACGTGTGCCTCTGTGTGAGAGAGAGAGATACTAGCACAAGTGCAAAGCTGGAATAGCCTAGGGTTTCCCATCCCTGCAGTTGTAGTGACAGCTTTCCTGGTGCACCTAGTATCAATAAGAGTGTTTTTTTCTTTCTATTGTATCATTTCAGATGCAAGTTAAACTAAAGGAAAGGGATCAATGATAGGAATGAGAAGGTGAACTCCCCTTTCATATGTGTTCTTTCTCCCAAGGTGGGGGTACGGACTGACCTCCCTGGTCCTGAGAGATATAGCAAAGTCTCTCCTGCTTATCCTGGGTCTGTCTTAGTGTCTCAATGACTGTGGCTCACCAGGGGAAGGGTTGAGAGACCCCTGTGCTGAGGGCATGGGGACACTGCTGGGGATTGACTCTGAAAGCAGATGACAGCCACACTTTATGAGCCACTTTTCTTGGAGCTGAAAGCCACCTCTCTCACATTTCTCACTGCACCCTGTTTGATTTTATCTTATCTTTCTCTTTTTAAGCCAACAAAAGGCCTTTTATTTATTTATCTATTTATTTTATTTATTTTTTAAAGCTGAGGTGGGAGGAGGGTGGGATTTGCTTGTAAAGTCAGAGTGTGAGAAGAGGGTGGGCAGGGTAGGTGAGGGGAATATTTTCTTATATTTCACTGAGTAAATGAAGGAGGGAAGAGGGAGAGAGTCTTTGTAATGCTACCCCTTAGTCTTCAGGGTAAGGGAACTTCTTATTCTTTCCCTCTTCTCTCATTACAAGGACAAAAAGGAAAAGAAAAAAGAAAAAAAAAAAAGAAACCAAACAAATAAACAGAGCGATCTGCAATCCAGAACACACGGCAGCTTGTCAGATAACTCTGACAGTGGCCACTGAGAAGGCGTTCCTTTAATTTGTAAATATTTCTTTTTTATTGCGTTTTTGTATAAATTGGTGTTTCTCTTCTCGTGAATATTCAGGTCGTGGGGTGGGAGGGAGGGGAAGTTTGTTTCCGTTCTGTTTGTTTTCTACGACTTTTCAGGCTGTGTTTTTGGAAGCGGTTTACGCGGGTCGAGGCCGTATGAATGAGGAAGAGAGAGAGAGAGATTGAGAGAGAGAGAGAAACCCATGTGTGTTGTGTTCCCCTGAGGCCCCCCGTATCGCTCTGTCACCTTTATCTTCATGAATGGAAGACGCCGGAACGTCACTTCAAGCCTTGCCAGCAGGGTTTCATGTTTTGATGGGAACACCCCCAATTCTTTTTGCATATAAACTCTCTGTACCAGCATCTCTCTGTGGAGTTTGGGCCTCAAGGCACTACGCTGTCTTGATAGTGGTGGGGTGAACCATCAAGTTGGTTGCTCAGGTTGGACCGTCACTCTGACATTAAGAGACTTCTCCAATGCTACTTTTGGTTTAAAAATCTTCGACCTGGGAAAGCTCATGATAATTTCTGGTATTTCCTAAGGGCTTGGGGGGGGGCTTGACAGCTGGTGAGGGCAGCTAATCTCTTTGGCGGTTATCTCTGTACTTTTCCATCCCTCCCCACCTGGAACGAGGAAATCTGGAGGGTGGCTCTGCAGGGAAATTAAGCCGAAAACAAACCAAAAAGAAGTTAATGGAACTTTTTTCAAATCTCTTCTTAAAGGTTCTGATTTTTGTGTTCTAGGGTGAAAGTTGATTCGTATTTTCTCCGAACTGGTCTATCCCTTGTTCCACTGATGGGCAAATGGTAGTTTGCCAAAATCATTATGTAGTGTTGATACTGTTGTAGCACTGTTAACACTTCGAGTGCTCTGCAAATATTAACTGTGCCACAAACCACTCAAATGAATGCTCTAGGGCAACCAGAAAAGAAGAACTGGAAATTCTGGACTGAACCACTGGTCTAACCACAGAAGCCTGGTATTTTGCCTTCTCCCATAATAGATTAGGCCACCATCAGGTTAATCCTTTCTCCTGTAAGCGATCTTTTCTGGTTGCTTTGTTTATTTTAGTTCTGACAGATCAACAAAATTTGGGACAGAGATGAAGGGGAGGGGTGGGAGGGGGGAGGGTTTAATTCATAATCCAGAAAATAAATCAATGATGTTATTAAACTCTGATTATATATTTAGAATTTTAGATTTGGTGTATTTTCATTCTAAGTATTCAAGTGAATCAATCAGGTAATATTAGCGGCAGGTGTTGTCTATACTAGAAAACCACCCATGTGCTGTTTATTACCTGTCCAGGAAAGAATGGGATTGCATAACAGAGCCTGACAAAACTCCACATCCCCTTGCCATTTTTCTCTCTGTCCTTTAGAGACAGCAGTATTTTCTGGGGCAGTGGCTGGCAACATTTCCCCTCTCTGAAGGTTTCTGCGTACAAGAATACTGAGCAAAAACCATTGTGTCCTATACAGTTTGGTGACCTTCACTGTATGTTTGCAGCCAGCCTCCTGGGAAAGATTAGGCTCCTTTGGCAATATTTCTAACATTTACCTTCTCACTCTAGACCTCACTCAGGCATGGCTCTTTGAGAGGTGTTTTCATGAGCCATGTTCTTCTGGAATGGTACTGGAGTGTGTGTATTGAGCTGAAGGAGGATGTATATGAAGGAGATGGAGGAAATACTCAAAAAATACCCGAAATATGCCATGCACAGTGGAAAGCAGCTGTCAGGTAGAACTTGCAGCCATGGATCTCCACATCATTAACCTTCTTGGAGTATTCACTCCAGCTTTTTACCATAGCACAACACAACACAGGCTGGTGTATTAGTTCTCTGTCTCCCATCATGCCTCCCAGCGAGGGCAATATCAGAACTTGCCATGTCACATCCTAAGTAGGGAAGAAAAGCTGCAGTCAGAACTTGTTGTCAGTTGAGACAATGAAGCACACTGGCCTCACCTCCTCAGAAAAAACCCATCCCGTTCTCTCTGAAATCCAGCATACATTGTTAGAACTCTCCAGACAAGAACCCCAGTGGGTTCAAAATGCTCAACAATATGCAAGTATGAACTTTGCCCATAGGTAATTGATACTTCAATTTCCAGTGCATGGGGGAAGGAAGGTTCCTTTGTAAAGTCCTGAAAAATTTGGAGGATTTAAGAGTTGTCAGGATGGGCCTCTTTGCTTCTGATTTCTTCAGTAATGCATGCTGACATTGAGCTCCTCACTCCAAGAAGACCCTAGCATCCATCTTGAATAAAGCCCTTTTGTACCTTCAAATCAGGGCTGTTTCTCACAGCAACATTGCCAGCAAAAGAGAGAGGGGGAGACAGAGAATGAATATGATGGTGGTGACAGGTTAGAGTGATCAGAGATACCTCAGGGATCTTTATAGGCAAGTCTTTGCTTTAGAGCTTTCTATCAAATGTGGCATATCCTCCCACCTCCATTGCTTATCAACAGATGGAAGCAAGCCTGGGAACACAGCCAATGATCAGACTTAGTCCTTTCACACATCCTCCACTCCAGTCAAGGAACCTTTGATGAGCCCTTCCTATGGAGAAGGGTGGGAGGCTGCACTTCCCCACATATTTTTGGTTACCAAAAAAGAAAAGAAAAAGGGGAGAGGACAAAGATGAGGAGTGTTGATGAAGGGACTTTGTGCTGACTCTCCACACCATCGCTCTAAGGAATTGCACTTCACCCTCCCTGCTCAGTCCAAGCTGGCAAAGGGTAGAGTCCAATTATGCTGCCTCTCTGTGGCATATGCCTGGCTCACCACAGGAGCCCCTGGGAGCCGTGTGCGAGAAAGGAACTGGATTGCTGGCAACAAATGGGGGTGGACTCCAAGCCACGATCCCCATCTGCACCCACTCTTTCCCATAAGTGCTTCCCTGCTGCTGAACACACCTGGCGTGTCCACCTGGAACACACCTACCATGCTGCTGGATGCTGCAGGGCACATTGAGATAGTAACTAGTGGGACCCAATTGTTGTCCCCACAAGGGCTTATTTTCAATTTGCAGCCAAATAGATTTCCAAGCCATAGACCCTTGCTGCATTCACCCACTTACACTTCCCTGTGGCTCCCTCCCTCCTCCCCCCTCAAAGGCAAACTGGGGCGCTGACTGTCTCACTGGCAATATGAGTATTATTGCATCATCTTCATCACGGGCTCTCTGGACCTCCCTGGGGCTGACTGCAGACAGACCTGGGTATCTGGCAACAACAAAAACACTTCGCAATTGGCTTTGAGTTCTTTCTTCATCTCTTGAGCTTCCCCAAATTCCTCTCCTAGCCATGCCTTTTGAGTGAATTCTGGCACCCTTCTGTCATTGCTGACAACAAAACTGACACAGCATGAATCTACTTGTGTATAGAAAAGGGCAGTGAAACTGTATCGCAGAGAGTGGGACTCAGGTCTGCTGACACCAAGGGTACGTTTCCTTGGGTGCTGAGATAAAGGAGGATCTCTATGATGTGTTAGTAGTTACAGATCTCTTAACCTGCTGGCCTCCTGCCATTAAAGGTTCACAGCAAGCACCGGTATGTGCTCCAACAGGTCAGAAAGAAATTCCACACTGTGGGACAGGGGTTCCTCTGGGCACGCGCACACATATGAGACATCCTGGGGAAGTGAAGCACACACGAACAAACCTGGCGCAGCGGGAAGCTGTGGAGGCTTGTGTTCCTCTGCGTACACACACACACAGACACACACACAAATGGTACATTGCAGTACGCTTAATGACTCTGTCCCACAATGCATTTTTGCCAAGTAGGAACGATGTGATCTTTCCTAATGTTCTGCTGGTAGTTATTTAATTTATGTATTCACTTTGTGACTTTTACATCATCTGCTTTCTTGACTGCAGCATTACTGTGTAAATATGTGTGTATATATGTACAGAAACTAACTCAAGCAATTATATTCAGGTTGGGAAAAGGGTGGGTTTTATATCTGTACAGTATTTCCTTATTAAATAATGGCATGGGGGGGGTTGGGAAAGTTAACTTCTAAATTGTGGTTTTATTGGTCTGTGGTGTTTGAAGTTGTTTCAGTGGTTGCTTTTGCTGGTTCGGAAAGTTTATCTGGATGTTATATGTGTGTGCCAAGAAAGGGTCCCCAAACAGGGGAGGTTTGGGATTGGTGAAGGGTGGTGGGTACTGGAGGGTGTTAATAATTTCCTGTAATAAAAGCTGTGTTGATTGCTAGGGACTGTTTGTGTGAGGCACAGGGCTGTTTCCTTCTCTATGTGCTTTGCTTTTTGATTACTTTCTCTTCCCTTGTCCCCATTGTCTTCTCCCTGGGATGTCAGCAGAGTACATTTGTTACTGCAGATTACAGGAATATCTCTGTGGGCCTTCATCTCCTGACCAACTCTTCCTCTTTTTGTGGCCTTCACATTACCAGTGGGAGGGGAGACGGCATGGTCTTGGACCCTCTGTGCCATTCTTGTCCACTTTGCTTCCTCTCCTTTAGATTGTCTCTGTCCTTCCTCTAAGCAGAACCTCATTTTGGGGTGTTTTGATCTCTCCAGCCTCATCTCCCTGGCCTCTTATCTACTTATTTCCATCTTACACTGATTCTTCAATTCTATCTCTACGCCTCTTCCCTCAGAATGACTTATGCTGACTGTTTGCCCACTCTGCTCCTCTTATTACTGTCTTGTTGCTCTGTTGTCTTCATCAAACTGTGCAATGCTGTGCAGAAGATGAGTGAAGGATAGGCCTCTAACTTCTATCCTGAAAAATTCTAATCCTGACCATATTTTTAGAAGACATTATTTGGTAGCTATTTTTGTCTTCTCTGTCACTTTCACTGAGGTGGTGTTCTGCTCTTGTCCATTCAAGAAATAAGAAATGATCAGTCTGGCAAATTAGCCAGTGCAAGGAAGCAACAAAATTGTCTTTTCTGAGAAAGCCAAGAGAAAGAACATCATTTCCATCCTTGATGGCTGACTGGTGAATTTAGAGCAGGGGCAGATACAGGTTTTATCCACTTTGGGTTGACCCACATCAGGGTCAGTAGAGTTTCTTTACTTTGACTCTATATGAATAAAGCAAGGCTGCTGGAGAGAAGTATGCTATCTTTTAGAAGCACAGGTCTACCTTCCTTTATTGCCTAGAGGCCATTGGCTTGTAAACACCTACATGATATTCTGCTATGTTGCAAACCCGGGAGTGAGTGTCTAGTAGTATTTGGTCCCTTTCTGTCTGACAAGTCAATGTAGCTGGTGCTTGGCACAAGCTGTCTAGGGTTTGTGATCTAGTGTCATGTCAGTAAGGGAGGAGAGTGACAGTATATGGCGTGGTGAATAAGCAGAGACAAAGCCAATGTAAAACTGGTAGGGGCCTTAGGCAAATGTCAGGACACCTCCCTCCTTCCCTTTTGGACAACTTGCATTGTTCCTTAATGAATGTCCATCAACTCACCATCCTCTACAGCCACAGCACTGCTCACCCTTGAAGACAGCCTGCTCACACAGGCTGCTCACCCTTGAAGACACCTCAGTCTGCTGGTCACAGTCTGAGAAAGGGCCGGTCAGCCTCTCCATGTGTGCATATGTGTTACCATGTGCCATGGTCTCTGAGGGTTTAAGTTGTACTGTATGAAAGCATATGGGCAGTGCAGGGAGCAATGGAAAGGGTCAGAATGACCAGAGGTTATGCAGAGCAGCAGTCTTCTCCCAGCTGCAGCTAAGTCTTGCTCAGCCCACCATTGCAGGCCTGTGTCTCTGATTTCTGGGTGAGAGAACCCACTGCAGCCACATGGGAATGGAGCTCTGCTCAAAGGTGTGAGCAGGGTAGACACCCCTGTTGTGATCTTGGCATAGCTGTCCCAGCATGGTCCACGGTGTCCTGTGTCCTTGTGAATACATGGTTGCAAATGCTTGTCAGTGTGGGCAGGTGTGTGTTTGTGCATTCGAGTGACTCCTGGCAGAATTCTAAGCATAAGTGTGGGTTGAAACCACTGGCCTATTTGGTGCAGATGTGGGCAAGCATCTCCTTGGGAGTACATCCCGGAGATTAGCTTTTGGCCAAAATACTGAGTTACCTTTCTGAGTGTCAAGAGGCTCCTTGCCGTGTTTCCTTTGCTTATTCAATGTGTCATAACTGTGACACACATGCAGTATTTGCAGGGTGTCCAGAGAGAACACATCCATCACATGAGACTTAGCAGCCAGTGCTTTCTCCCTTCACTTTCCTTCCAGGCCGTGAAACCAGATTCATTGACACAGGCAGCTAAACTCCTGTTAAATTCAAGGAGCTTTTGGAACAGCTGCTTAGGGGTTTAGATGACTAGAATGCCTTTTGTGGATTCTCTTGCTTGTGTGGGCCTCTTCCTGCAATGCATTTTACCAGGATTCACCTCCAGGAATTCACCATGCTTGAACATAGCTTAGGGAGGTTCCCTCCATTTGGGTATTGCCATGTGTACTTTGCATGCCTGTCGCTACTTGTCTATATTTCTTGCATGTGTCTACTCGTGGGGAGCAGGGGTGTGTTCACATTGGTATGTGTATTTATGCAGCCTCCACACATTTGTATGTGTAATATCACAGTCTATATGTGTGCTTAGGTGTTTGTATACATGTGTTTGAGCTGAGAGAAAAGTGTTTGAAGCTGTATGCTGCTAAAGCCAGGTGATGAATACCTGTAGGTACTTGGGCAACACTGTTGTTGCTCTTGTTTACCTGGTAGGCCCTGGCACGTCTTCTTTGTTTGGATTCTGGAGGACCAGTTCTGAGTCAATGACAAGGCTGGGACACAGACTCCTCCTGGAGATGTTTTGAATACAGCATGAGAAACCCATTCCATGCATTCATTCACTTCTGTGCTGAATCTGCTGTGCTACATTTTCAAACCATTGTGCCACATTCATCTACTTCAGCCTTAACTGGTAGGTGGAGCAGGAGAGGCCTTTTGTGAGTGATCTGGTCGATCTGTCCTGTGAATCCTTCTGTCCTGCGAATCCTTCTGTCCTGTGAAGAGGCTCCCTTGCTGCCTCCTAGAACAATGCAAGCACTGAAATTCTACTTGCAAGCAAGCACTAGCCTGTGCTTTCTTATTCTTGTGTCAGATAGACACTGATAAAAGATGAGCTGTGGTGGATTGATCTCCCATTCCCACTATTTGGAAGAGCCTCACCATTGCTACTTTGGGCTGGGTAGAGAGCTTGAAAATCCCAAGCTCTGGAGGGGTTCAGTTTCTTCAAAGGGGACAATAAATAGGGAGAATGGGAGGGAGTAAACTTTCTGCAGCCATTCTCCATCCCATTCATTTCCAGGAGAGACTGCTACACTGCTAGCACCAGAGAGGATGACCTGCTGGGAGGGCCCTACAGTGCCAACCAGCACAGCACTTTAACTGGCCAAACTGCTGAACAAGTCATTGCTGTCCTTTGTCAGCAGCCAGAAAAGACAATCAGGTTCTGATGGAAAGGTGCCATGACTAGTCAGATAAGGAAGGAGCAACACTTGGGAGCTAGGGCCCTCGTCACCTACACTATTTAAGTCTGCTTAACCAGACCTTTAACGCTAGTGTCACTGGGCCTCTTTGATGGTTTCTTTTTATTTATGTATATAAAATGTAACAGAATAATCTGTGGCCTCCAGTGACTCCTTCTATCAGACCACATCTGTCCACCTGCTCTGCTTTCTTCCACATTCAACTGCTCTTTCCTCTCCATCAAATTGTTTCCTGTGCTCTGCCAAGCTTGTCTTTTATGGAAGAGAAGATATATGTGTGTGAGTGCGTGTACATATGTGTGTGTGTGTATTTTAAGTACTATTAGTATTATCAACATGCTATACACCTAAAAGCTCCTAGCAAGCTGGAGCCTTCAAGAGGTGCTGTAGGAAATGACCTTCCCACTAGACAGTGGTTAGTGCGGAGGTTATCACAGAAAGCTGCTAGCTTTGGAGGCCTCTTTGCCTGTGTGGTTGTTTTTTTTATCTTTGGAGCAGGGTCTCTCTCACACGTGGTCAGAAATTCAGCAAACTGCTCTTTTTAGCTTTGCATTTTCAAAATTTCTAACATGGGGAAAAAATATTGTTGATTAGCTGTTAATTTCTTTTGTCTGTTTGGTTGGTTGGTTACACAGTCCTTTTAGTGGGAGCAGGGAGGTGTTTTCAGCAATACAACTTTCCGAGACCTCAGTTCTGTGCAGTTATTGTTTGTATGGTTCGGCTGTGTCTGGGGTCTTTCCTTTGTACATGTTTCTCCTGAATGGCAAGGCTATCTTTAAACGTCTCTTTGCCAGTGACCAAAGCACCATCTGTAACTGGAGGTGAGGGCTGGTATATAGAGGAGGCAGCAGCCTTTCAGGAAGTAGCTTTTCACTGACTTCCCTGTGGAGTCTCAGAAGGCAAACTATTTAACCATTGCACAGGTGGGTTTTGGGGTTGGGTTTTGGTTTTGGTACTCCCTCTCTTTTTGTTCTTTTTTCTTTTTTTCTCTTTTTTCCCTTAAAAACCCCCAAGTTTCTCCAGTGAGCTTTGGTCGTTGCCACAAAGACTGCTGCAAGGTGAGTGGCAGGCAGGGAGGGTGTCTGACTCCCAGGTCCTGCTTTCCTGAAGCCTTGTGGGTTTGCCTGGGTGAGGAGGGAGAAAAGCCCTTTGTGGTGGTTTCCACAGCCATTCCTGGGACAAGGACCCTATGGCTGCTGAGGGACCTGACCCAAAGGGAATGAGCCTCTTGATTGTGTGGATCATGTGTCAGGCTGGAGGGCAGGCGGTGAAAAATGGCTCATGGACCCCTGCTCAGTCCTTCCCACTCTGGAGCAGGAGCAGGGCACATAGGTCTGCAACGGGGACAAATTAATGACCCTAAATGAGTCAGAGGGGTTCAGCCTTGCCTCTTCTGGTTATTTGAGGATGGGTAGGGCTGACCATCAACTTGGAAATGTCATTCAAGGCTGAGCAAAGTCTTGCAGCACATAAAGAGAGGGTAAAGGTGGTGCATGGGTATCTGGCCAGCTCTCGATGTCACAACACCTGAGGGAAAGCCAAACACCTTCATTCTTTGGCACTTGGAAGTGGCTGAGAGCAGTAGTGGAGTGTCGTGTCTACTAGGGTTGGGGCAGGTAGCATCTCTAGAGCTGGCACAGGTCAGCTGCAGTTGTGTTTGCTTTCTAACTAATGTAAATTTACTTTGGAAAGCATGTTTGATGAGCTCAGTCTATCAACCAAAAGAAAAAGAAATACTCGCCTCTAGTGCAAGTCTTCTACTGCCCAACACTGCTACCTCCTCTTCTCTTGAGCTGTTGGTATCTTGTGGTGACCTGGCCACCCATCAGGCTGTTGTGTACAGCAGATACATTCTATCTGCTTCTGAGACCATCTTTGCCTAAATTTTGCCTCCTCATCCCCTTTATGCATGCAAGTGTGTGCACACACACATACACATGTGCCCACCTCCAGCCACTCCACTGGCGAAAATCAGAGCCACAGAGACATGAGTGCCAAATGACTTTTTATTTCTGAAGTAAATGATAAAAAAAGTTTTGTTCTTTTTCTTTTTTTCTTTTTTTTTTTACATATGCAAATGTAAAAGGGAACCGACAGCGAATTGGTGGTGGCGAGAGGAAATGGGATGTTTTGTAACCCTAGCTGCAGTAAAAAAAAAGAAATAAAATTACATTAAAAATATTAAAAAAAAAAAAAAAGAAAAAAAAAACTTGAACTATTTTGGAAATATTGTGAATAATTTTTTGATATAAAAACTAATTTTTATGTAGCATGAAAACCACCAAAATAAAATTATCAAGAATAAAAGTTGTGCGGAGGGTGTTTTTGTTTAGTTTTTCAGGGAAAAGAAGGAAGAGAGAAGCAGTGGTGTATGAGAGAGGGATGTTATTGCAATGGCTTTTACTATAAGAGTCACAATACATAATGTTTTTCTTCCATCTTGGTAAATGAAGTCTGGTGATTATGTGGAAAAAAAAAAAAAAGAAAACACAGCTCATATTTTATATGAAAATATCTTTTTACCTCTGATTGCTGTGGAGAAAATCTTGAGCATAAGAACAGAACAAATCCCAAAGACTCAAAAAACCCCAAAAAAGCAAATTGAAAATGACCATGAATTGCTTTTGAATGTTAACAGCGATCATGAATTTTTTCTGCTTGACTTACCATTTTTGAGTAGTTGAGGTTGCAGTACTGGGAAGGCAGATACGAAGGAGGTAAGACATTAATGAAAGGCTGACAAAATTCTGGGTTTTATTATGTGAGGCATGGGAGTTAAACCAGCGTCTCTTCGTGTTTCCTCCTGAGTAAGGGAACAAGGTAATGTCCTTTTGCAGGATATATTGGCACCACTTTTAATTTCTTAAAGAAAAAAAAAAAAGAAGAAAAGAAAATTACAAGTTTCTTAAAGGAAGCAGACTGCCTCTTCCAATTACAGACAAAACAATATGTTGTCTCAGCGCTCCAGTCCTTTTTAGAAATGATGGTGACAATTCTATGTTCCCTGAAGGAAGAGGGATGTCAGTGCTCTTTGCATCCTTTGGAGGCTCTGACACTAGATGCTGGAGCACTGCATTGCCTTGAGGAGGCGGTAGCACCCATCCCATCCTGCTGTGGATCAAGGGGTTGCTCCTTTGAATTGTCAGAGGACAAGAGATGGTCTGTCTGTACTGTCCCAGAGAAGTTGGTAGGTTGCTCTGTCCATTCTGTCTTGAATATATTCCTTGTGCCTGACTGAATCAGAGGCCTCCTGCCTATGAATTTCATTTTCGCTCCCTAATGGTCTCATCTCCTATGCCGTTATTAAAACATTGCCCTATCAGCTAGCAGGGGAGCTTCTCTGTTTCTCCTGTCCTTGCTGTCTGTCTTCTACATCACAAACTGAAAGGGAGGAGGCAAACAGCACACCATATAGCTTAAAATATGGTTTCATCACCAACCAAGAATGAAAATCAGTGAAGACTCAGTTTCAGCCTAGACTATGTCTCTATCAGTATGCATAAAAAGAACTCTGGGTCAAAATCTTGTCTTCTGCTCAAGTCAAGATAGACTCAGGGTGGACAGGGAGAACCTGGAAGCAACCAGTGTAGACCAGCTTGTCTGATGGGTTCTTAAATTCTGAGCCCCAGATACAGATGTGAAAGAGGATATATGAGAACATTGCCTCTTGGTGGAGGAAAGAGAGGGAGAATCCTTTTAGCATAAGAGAGACCAAATCCTGAAGCAACTTCTTGGTTTATTCAGGTCTGAGTTAGCCTGTCTCTGCCTGTTGCCAAACCCTGTCCTATGCACTTTATGTTTTTGCTTTTTGACTCCTAAAAGGAAGAAGAGAATGAATTACGTGTGCATTGTGAAATTTTTGTCATTATTAGTTATAAATCTAGGTTGTTCCCCCAGTGAGCATCTGGCTATTTACTCTTCTTTCCACTTGTTCTATCTCCTAGTCCCACCCTCTTGCCATCAAATCTTGCCAACAAGATTGTCTTACTGTGGGGAACAGTACACTTCTGTGGCCTTCTGTTCTTACATGTTAAGAAAAGGGGCCCTTGCCCCCTTATGGGAGGAAGCTAGCACTGTTCTATGTCCTTCAACGAGGGCCGAGAAGTCATTACACATAGCTTAGGGATATTGCTTATCTTACTTCCCTCCAGTGACTTGGATATTCCAGTTGGCTTCCTTACAAAGAACATGATATCCTACATCTCCAACCATTGTGGGCTAGCTCTGTGTTTGTGTTATTGGCTGGCATTTGCTCCCTCAAAGACAGTATGGAGAATCACAAGGAACCTCTTATCTTTAGTCTATAAAATCACCCTGTGACTGGTGCTCTGCCAGCAGTCTCCTATTTATATGCATCCCCTTAGCAGAGTCAGGAATTGAGTCAGTAGTAGCAGGGAAGGGGATCAGGGAGATGTGTAGGTTACTATGTAATGGTGTGTTGGTGCGTGATGTGTGCTCACCAGCTAGAGAATGTGGCATGGAGCAAGAGCAGCACTGTGACTTTATGATCCCCAGGTCTTGTTGTCTCCTTCATCTGAGAGGTGGTCTCTCTTTCTCTTCCCTGGGCAGCAGGATGCCCCATGAAGGATGTGAAGCAGGGGACAGGGCAAGGGACTGAGCAACTGCAGGGACCTCAGCTTCAGTGATGAGAGTGCATGGTGCATATCAGAGACCAGGCTGCTGACTTGACAGTGAAAGTGCTGCAGGCAAGGAAAAGTCACAGTGAAAACCACAGCTCTGGAGGCTTTGCCTCTCTTCAGGAAATGTCTGCAGAGGAGTGAGTGTAGTGGAGAATAGATAACTTTGTCACACAGGCTATTAGGAGGAGGAAAAACACAGCTTAGAAATATGGATCTGGGTGGAATACATTTTGAAAGCAAGTCTCTGGAAGCAGAGGTGAACAGATCTAAAGTAGAAACTTGGCAAATGCCCTGAAAATTCAGATTTCCAAGCATAATGTCTCAGAGTCCGAACTAGGGCTTTGGCCATGCATTATGCTAACTGGAAGTTCAGCCAGGGCCCATTCTTCTACTCCAGCCTCTGCCCTTACTCACCTTTTTTCTCTGGAGTGAAGCTGCATGTTCATCTCTTCCCTTAGATCCAGAGACCCTACTGACAAATTGGAACAGCCTGCATTTTGCCCACTTTATCTCTGCATTTCACTGCTCAGATCTCCTGTCTTTCAAGGTAGATATTCCACTAGGCAAGATGGAAGGCAGAAGTCCTTCCAGTACACATGTACAGCAAGGGCAAGCTTTTGAGCACACAAGCCTTACATGCTCTCCTTGAAAGACCTCTGTATCTTGGTTAATGTGAGTGCTCCTGGGTTTGTTTGCCCTCACAGATGATTTGCATGGCCCATCAGGAAGCCAATGTTCTGTCAGTGAAGAAGAGCTATCCAATGTGGTTTTTTGACACTTAAACAAGGGGCTAGGATTGTAGTTATAGAAAGGCATCTGCAAAGACGCATATCCCATACCTGGGGGATATTAGCTATAGGTTCTTAATCATAGAATCATAGAATGCCAGGTTGGAAGGGACCTCAAGGATCATCTAGTCTAACCTTTCAAGATAGAAAAATACAGTTTAAATGAGATGGCTCAGCACTCTGTCAATCTGAGTCTTAAAACTATCTAATGTAAGGGAATCCACTACTTTCCTTGGGAGACTATTCCAATGTTTAATTATTGTCATTGTAAAGAATTTTCTTCTGGACTCCAATTGGAATCTCTCCAAGAGCAACTTGCAACCATTCCCCCTTGTTTTTCCTATGTGACTCCTTGTAAAAACCATCTCCTTCGTCTTGATAGCCACCCTTTATTCACCTATTTGGGAAAAAAATTCCAGAGTTTCTCTTTGGCCTCCCATGCATAAGGCCTTTTCCAAGTGATAAATGCACTTCTGATAGCTCTGGTGGCCCTCTTCTGCACATAGATGCTCCTTTTTCAGCTCTGAGAGCCAAACCTTGCTGTGCTGAGATAACGGTGGGACCAAAGAGAGCTAGTTGTAATGAGCCAGCCACTTCTCCTACCTTTGTAGTTTCATATTGCCTAGAACTAACTGTTCGGATGTTCTCCTTCCTCCTCGAGCCACTTCAGGGCTCTCTCTGTGCTGCAGTGACAGCCTCCTTTGCTGTCCCTGCTGACCTTCCCCTTCTTTATGTGCAGAGAGTAAGGGCTTCATGGCCACTTTCTTATCTGAGGCATTAGATTAAAATTGGGGAAGCATGATGTTTTGAACCTATGTCTGTGACTTTTTGATTAGTTACCCTTGCTGAGGAGGCAAGAGACCAAGGCCTGCCAGCCGCAAGGTTAAGCTTTGGGTAAGTGATCGCCCTTCGGCTGCAGGTTGCTGCTGCGCTGTTAGCAGAGGGGACATGCACTAGAATGCTAAGTGACTTACACCATGCGCTTGTCACTCTTTCAAGACTGGTATGTAGACTCGAATCTAAGCAGAAAAGAAGGGATTTATTTTCTCCTTGTCTATTTCCCCTGTTCCCAAAGGAAAATTTCCTGAAAAAAGGGGAAAGGGAAGGTTCTCCCTTCACTTGAAACTTAGACTATTGTCCTTCCATGAAGAGTATTGTTTTGTGGTGGTAGAATAAAACAGATTGGCTGGTGCCAAGACACAGGCTCTGGGTGGTTTCTACATCCTTTTAACGAGGGAATAGCATAGCTTCTGCTGCAAAGGGCAGGGCCACTTTCTCTGTCACCTTGGCCTCAAGGGATAAGCCAAGAGTCCAGAGCCTCGGGCACTTGGTGTTTTCATGGCTCTGTTTAAGTGACCCTACTACACATCCTGGAGAGCTGGGGGTGCCTGGACACCAGCAGCAGTAAGTGTTGTGAAGAAATAACTAGTTAATGCTTGTACCATGTTTGCATCAAGTAGGGAAGGATTTTTAGAAGCACCTGGGAGATTTATTAAAACAAACCCCATCTCACTGAAAGCCAATAGTGCTTAGCTGCTTAAGTGCTTTTAGAAATTTCCACTACAAAAGCTAAGAATGTTTATTCATTTTAAAAATCTCTTTATGAAGGGGCTAAGGTATTTCATAGTGAGGTGAACTACCTGAGCCTAAAATATTATAATAGTAATCTCAACTAGCAACTACTCCTGCAGGATGCCCTGGGTTGGGATAAGGATATTGAGCCTACCTTCAGAGGGTGCAGGACCTTCCTCCTCGAGACAGCACCTGCCACAGATGGGGAAGTAGGTAGTACATTGGGCAGAATTTCATCAGAAAGCTACACTTGAGGATGCATATTGAAGGCAAGCAATGACTTCAGGGGTAATTTTGTGTTGGTCAAAATGACTCCATCTCTCCTAACAGCAACATTGTTGCTGTGGAGTTGAATAGTGTCAGTATCAGTCACCAATCTGGGAAGGAGTGAGTAAAGTGAAATTCTTTGCCAGCAGGGTGAAACTCTGACATAAAATTGATCAAAACCACTTAGATCCTATTTTCAAACAAGATTTGTCTGTTCAATGCTTTGCACTGCTATAGTCCTTTCTTCAAAGAGTGCAATTTTGATGCTAAAGTGAAATACATTAATATTAGCATTTACATTAACAAGTAAATTGACAGATGACATAGTTTACATATATTATGCAAATATCCTGAAATCTTGCATGAATTTGCATTTAATTTTCTTGAGATTAAATGAGACATATACTATATAGGGGAAATAATTGAGGCATCCAGTCATATGATAAGCTAGGTGACTTGATGTGGCTTGCTGTATGAATGGTGGTAAAGACAAGGGGCAAAGGAGAAGGATATTTAGCCTTTTAACATGAAAAAATGCTGTGTTCATGGTTGCTGTCTGGAGAAAGCAGCACACAAATTTCTGGGATGTGGTCAGAAGTAGTGCAGGAAGCTTGTGCTGGGAAACATATTTTAGGATGTTGGGAGCTCAGCGTGAAGGGCCAGTCAGGGTCTCAGCCTGCTACTTTCTTAGAGATTTGAGAAAGAAACACTCCCCGCTTTGCAGCATTGTGCAAATATCACCCAGTTGAGCTCCCTCCATCTAGTAAGGGAATGAGAATTTCCTACACTGGCAATGGAACAGTGAGGAGGTGAGTCTGTGATACATACAGGAACAGGCCACCAGACCCCAGACTTGCCTATCATCACTTCAGTACTTGGCAGGATGTCTTATTATTATTATTCCCCTTCTGGAGGTCATAAAGAGATAACAGGTATTTGCAAAGCTATGCCCAGGGCAATCAGCTTTTGCTTCAGGTAAGTTTGGTGAGAAATCTTGCTGTTCTGACAGTGCTCTGGTTTTCCAGCTTCATTTCACCTCTTCCAGTGGACAGAGCCTTAAGGGAACTGTACCTCATCCTAGCCTTGGACAAAGGGAACCTGAACCACAAATTGTGGTAGTTTTCTATCTGGATTTTTAATTAGCTCCACTTTTACAGATAGCATGAGGAAGTGCATGTATGGGCCTGATCCAGAGAGGTGCTGGGCTATACAGGCTCTCTCAGGATGTGTGCAGTGCATGGGGCTCAATCTCTGCTGCCACCCTGACCTGACTTCTCTGAGCTGATTATGGAGGCTCTGCTAGGATTCAAAATACAACTCATTTCCCTTCCTCAGAAACATGCATATCAAGGTCTTTGTGTACTCCTCACTAGTAGTCTTGAGCACCCCTCTGCTGTTTTGTCAAGCTGCTACAAACTTTCACCTTTTACAGGGAGGCTGTCAAAACATTGTATAGAAAATAACTTCCTTTTTCAATTCCACCACCGTGCAGTAACAACCTCATGTTGTCACATCAGAGAGGCTTCATCAAGATCATCTTTGTATCATACAAAGTGTTCATCCAATTTGGCATCTCTTGATGAAGTTTGTCTGAGACATCCTGGTCTGTTTGAATAGTGACTGAACTTCCTGGTCAGCTTCTTCTTAGGCTTTGCTTCAAAACCTTGCAGAATGTTTTGAAGTGCAAACAAACATGTAACTGGACAGAGGCTGACCTAGCTTCCTTTTGTCTTCAAAAGGCAAGGATGATAAAAAGTTTTCCTAGGGTTACAGTTCAGCTTAGTTCAAGTTCCAACCTCATAATTGCTCCAAAATTTTAGGTCTGTTTTACCAGTACCCTTTTAAATTATGCATACTCCTGCTTACAGAGTCACTGCCACTCTTCAAATATTCAAGGGTTCCTTACATTTAATTTTGGATGGCTTACTCTCTCCAGGGAGGAGGCAGTGTTTTAAAAAGAAATTGCTGACAGAAAAAGTAGAGCTTACATGATTTGCAGCAAACAGCAATTTGAGGTCTCAAGAACATGCATGTCTTGGACATGTAAATTTTACTCATTTCCCTTTCAAGGGCACATGTGACATACAACACTGCTTTCTCATTCAGTAACATTATCTAAACTTAATGGTTAATGTCAAGTTTTTATTAACATTTACAAGTGCATTGGGAGATTAATTTGTTTACTTGCATTATGCAAAACTGATTTAAGATCATGGTTTGCATTTACACACATTTACATAGTGTTTCCTGATTAATACATTATAATACACACAAATCACGTGTAAATTGCAGGCTTACATCTGCAACATAAACTTCATTTTGTGCAATGTAATACTTGACTTGTCTGACAAAACTTTTCCAGCAGGTTGCAGTTGAAATCAGGATATGGCAGGGAGGGAAGGAGGAACGGAAATCAGAGGTGGATTTTCTGTGAGAAGTCTTTCCTTAGCACCTGTTGCTTGCAGATTTCCTGCTGTTACGAAACAGAAGAGGATGCCAAGGATAGCTGGCAACAGAATGAGTTTCATGTAGTGCTGTCTCCCTAGAATCAGGCTCCTGTGAACACACAGTTTAGTTGCGTGCTCAGTGACTCTAATTGTGGAGTGGAAAGGAGTCGGAGGGATAGAATGGGCCAGCAACCACTGCTGCCAGTCATGGCCTGGTTACCTTGGCACTGATCCTCATGAAGGGTCTTGGCTTGGTGTAGTGGAGACCTTTGAGGTGCTCCACCTTGATCCCTTAGTATCTTTGGCTGGGGATGTTCAGGGCTGGCATGGGGAAGACCAGTGGAGGGTGTGGGGAAAAGGGCAGTGATGACTACCAAGCATCTGGTTTGGGACTGGGACAAGGACCCAGAAAGGCATCACCCTTGTCCTGAACACAGGGGCAAGGGGGCACTGTGGATACTGCCCCAGTGTAGCGTCTTCCTAAGAGAAAGTACGGTCGAACTCAGGCTTGCCTCACCTCTCCGAGGCCCTAATCTTACTATCTTTCCTCTACCAGTCACGACCTCATCCTCCTCTTCCCTACAACCTCACTCCCCTCCGGTTCTTCTTTCTGTAAATAACTCTTTCTGATTTTGGACAAGCAGGGATCAACAGATTCTGGAGGGGGGGTGGGGAAGACACTTGTTTTGTTTTGGTTTTTTCCTTTCTCTCTTGACTTTTGGTGTTTGAACTTGAAAAAATAATATATATAAATATATAAATATATATATTTAAGCAAATGGATTTCCTGGAGGACTATGAAAGGAGTTGATTTTTTTCCCCCTTTGGTTTCTCTTGTTTCTCATTGGAGTTTGTTTTTTGGGGAAGAGGGTTTTTGTGAACTGTTCAAATTTCCAGTTCAGCATCATTTAAAGGATATGGAGTAAAAAAAAAAGAAAAATCAACATAANAAGAGCTATCCAATGTGGTTTTTTGACACTTAAACAAGGGGCTAGGATTGTAGTTATAGAAAGGCATCTGCAAAGACGCATATCCCATACCTGGGGGATATTAGCTATAGGTTCTTAATCATAGAATCATAGAATGCCAGGTTGGAAGGGACCTCAAGGATCATCTAGTCTAACCTTTCAAGATAGAAAAATACAGTTTAAATGAGATGGCTCAGCACTCTGTCAATCTGAGTCTTAAAACTATCTAATGTAAGGGAATCCACTACTTTCCTTGGGAGACTATTCCAATGTTTAATTATTGTCATTGTAAAGAATTTTCTTCTGGACTCCAATTGGAATCTCTCCAAGAGCAACTTGCAACCATTCCCCCTTGTTTTTCCTATGTGACTCCTTGTAAAAACCATCTCCTTCGTCTTGATAGCCACCCTTTATTCACCTATTTGGGAAAAAAATTCCAGAGTTTCTCTTTGGCCTCCCATGCATAAGGCCTTTTCCAAGTGATAAATGCACTTCTGATAGCTCTGGTGGCCCTCTTCTGCACATAGATGCTCCTTTTTCAGCTCTGAGAGCCAAACCTTGCTGTGCTGAGATAACGGTGGGACCAAAGAGAGCTAGTTGTAATGAGCCAGCCACTTCTCCTACCTTTGTAGTTTCATATTGCCTAGAACTAACTGTTCGGATGTTCTCCTTCCTCCTCGAGCCACTTCAGGGCTCTCTCTGTGCTGCAGTGACAGCCTCCTTTGCTGTCCCTGCTGACCTTCCCCTTCTTTATGTGCAGAGAGTAAGGGCTTCATGGCCACTTTCTTATCTGAGGCATTAGATTAAAATTGGGGAAGCATGATGTTTTGAACCTATGTCTGTGACTTTTTGATTAGTTACCCTTGCTGAGGAGGCAAGAGACCAAGGCCTGCCAGCCGCAAGGTTAAGCTTTGGGTAAGTGATCGCCCTTCGGCTGCAGGTTGCTGCTGCGCTGTTAGCAGAGGGGACATGCACTAGAATGCTAAGTGACTTACACCATGCGCTTGTCACTCTTTCAAGACTGGTATGTAGACTCGAATCTAAGCAGAAAAGAAGGGATTTATTTTCTCCTTGTCTATTTCCCCTGTTCCCAAAGGAAAATTTCCTGAAAAAAGGGGAAAGGGAAGGTTCTCCCTTCACTTGAAACTTAGACTATTGTCCTTCCATGAAGAGTATTGTTTTGTGGTGGTAGAATAAAACAGATTGGCTGGTGCCAAGACACAGGCTCTGGGTGGTTTCTACATCCTTTTAACGAGGGAATAGCATAGCTTCTGCTGCAAAGGGCAGGGCCACTTTCTCTGTCACCTTGGCCTCAAGGGATAAGCCAAGAGTCCAGAGCCTCGGGCACTTGGTGTTTTCATGGCTCTGTTTAAGTGACCCTACTACACATCCTGGAGAGCTGGGGGTGCCTGGACACCAGCAGCAGTAAGTGTTGTGAAGAAATAACTAGTTAATGCTTGTACCATGTTTGCATCAAGTAGGGAAGGATTTTTAGAAGCACCTGGGAGATTTATTAAAACAAACCCCATCTCACTGAAAGCCAATAGTGCTTAGCTGCTTAAGTGCTTTTAGAAATTTCCACTACAAAAGCTAAGAATGTTTATTCATTTTAAAAATCTCTTTATGAAGGGGCTAAGGTATTTCATAGTGAGGTGAACTACCTGAGCCTAAAATATTATAATAGTAATCTCAACTAGCAACTACTCCTGCAGGATGCCCTGGGTTGGGATAAGGATATTGAGCCTACCTTCAGAGGGTGCAGGACCTTCCTCCTCGAGACAGCACCTGCCACAGATGGGGAAGTAGGTAGTACATTGGGCAGAATTTCATCAGAAAGCTACACTTGAGGATGCATATTGAAGGCAAGCAATGACTTCAGGGGTAATTTTGTGTTGGTCAAAATGACTCCATCTCTCCTAACAGCAACATTGTTGCTGTGGAGTTGAATAGTGTCAGTATCAGTCACCAATCTGGGAAGGAGTGAGTAAAGTGAAATTCTTTGCCAGCAGGGTGAAACTCTGACATAAAATTGATCAAAACCACTTAGATCCTATTTTCAAACAAGATTTGTCTGTTCAATGCTTTGCACTGCTATAGTCCTTTCTTCAAAGAGTGCAATTTTGATGCTAAAGTGAAATACATTAATATTAGCATTTACATTAACAAGTAAATTGACAGATGACATAGTTTACATATATTATGCAAATATCCTGAAATCTTGCATGAATTTGCATTTAATTTTCTTGAGATTAAATGAGACATATACTATATAGGGGAAATAATTGAGGCATCCAGTCATATGATAAGCTAGGTGACTTGATGTGGCTTGCTGTATGAATGGTGGTAAAGACAAGGGGCAAAGGAGAAGGATATTTAGCCTTTTAACATGAAAAAATGCTGTGTTCATGGTTGCTGTCTGGAGAAAGCAGCACACAAATTTCTGGGATGTGGTCAGAAGTAGTGCAGGAAGCTTGTGCTGGGAAACATATTTTAGGATGTTGGGAGCTCAGCGTGAAGGGCCAGTCAGGGTCTCAGCCTGCTACTTTCTTAGAGATTTGAGAAAGAAACACTCCCCGCTTTGCAGCATTGTGCAAATATCACCCAGTTGAGCTCCCTCCATCTAGTAAGGGAATGAGAATTTCCTACACTGGCAATGGAACAGTGAGGAGGTGAGTCTGTGATACATACAGGAACAGGCCACCAGACCCCAGACTTGCCTATCATCACTTCAGTACTTGGCAGGATGTCTTATTATTATTATTCCCCTTCTGGAGGTCATAAAGAGATAACAGGTATTTGCAAAGCTATGCCCAGGGCAATCAGCTTTTGCTTCAGGTAAGTTTGGTGAGAAATCTTGCTGTTCTGACAGTGCTCTGGTTTTCCAGCTTCATTTCACCTCTTCCAGTGGACAGAGCCTTAAGGGAACTGTACCTCATCCTAGCCTTGGACAAAGGGAACCTGAACCACAAATTGTGGTAGTTTTCTATCTGGATTTTTAATTAGCTCCACTTTTACAGATAGCATGAGGAAGTGCATGTATGGGCCTGATCCAGAGAGGTGCTGGGCTATACAGGCTCTCTCAGGATGTGTGCAGTGCATGGGGCTCAATCTCTGCTGCCACCCTGACCTGACTTCTCTGAGCTGATTATGGAGGCTCTGCTAGGATTCAAAATACAACTCATTTCCCTTCCTCAGAAACATGCATATCAAGGTCTTTGTGTACTCCTCACTAGTAGTCTTGAGCACCCCTCTGCTGTTTTGTCAAGCTGCTACAAACTTTCACCTTTTACAGGGAGGCTGTCAAAACATTGTATAGAAAATAACTTCCTTTTTCAATTCCACCACCGTGCAGTAACAACCTCATGTTGTCACATCAGAGAGGCTTCATCAAGATCATCTTTGTATCATACAAAGTGTTCATCCAATTTGGCATCTCTTGATGAAGTTTGTCTGAGACATCCTGGTCTGTTTGAATAGTGACTGAACTTCCTGGTCAGCTTCTTCTTAGGCTTTGCTTCAAAACCTTGCAGAATGTTTTGAAGTGCAAACAAACATGTAACTGGACAGAGGCTGACCTAGCTTCCTTTTGTCTTCAAAAGGCAAGGATGATAAAAAGTTTTCCTAGGGTTACAGTTCAGCTTAGTTCAAGTTCCAACCTCATAATTGCTCCAAAATTTTAGGTCTGTTTTACCAGTACCCTTTTAAATTATGCATACTCCTGCTTACAGAGTCACTGCCACTCTTCAAATATTCAAGGGTTCCTTACATTTAATTTTGGATGGCTTACTCTCTCCAGGGAGGAGGCAGTGTTTTAAAAAGAAATTGCTGACAGAAAAAGTAGAGCTTACATGATTTGCAGCAAACAGCAATTTGAGGTCTCAAGAACATGCATGTCTTGGACATGTAAATTTTACTCATTTCCCTTTCAAGGGCACATGTGACATACAACACTGCTTTCTCATTCAGTAACATTATCTAAACTTAATGGTTAATGTCAAGTTTTTATTAACATTTACAAGTGCATTGGGAGATTAATTTGTTTACTTGCATTATGCAAAACTGATTTAAGATCATGGTTTGCATTTACACACATTTACATAGTGTTTCCTGATTAATACATTATAATACACACAAATCACGTGTAAATTGCAGGCTTACATCTGCAACATAAACTTCATTTTGTGCAATGTAATACTTGACTTGTCTGACAAAACTTTTCCAGCAGGTTGCAGTTGAAATCAGGATATGGCAGGGAGGGAAGGAGGAACGGAAATCAGAGGTGGATTTTCTGTGAGAAGTCTTTCCTTAGCACCTGTTGCTTGCAGATTTCCTGCTGTTACGAAACAGAAGAGGATGCCAAGGATAGCTGGCAACAGAATGAGTTTCATGTAGTGCTGTCTCCCTAGAATCAGGCTCCTGTGAACACACAGTTTAGTTGCGTGCTCAGTGACTCTAATTGTGGAGTGGAAAGGAGTCGGAGGGATAGAATGGGCCAGCAACCACTGCTGCCAGTCATGGCCTGGTTACCTTGGCACTGATCCTCATGAAGGGTCTTGGCTTGGTGTAGTGGAGACCTTTGAGGTGCTCCACCTTGATCCCTTAGTATCTTTGGCTGGGGATGTTCAGGGCTGGCATGGGGAAGACCAGTGGAGGGTGTGGGGAAAAGGGCAGTGATGACTACCAAGCATCTGGTTTGGGACTGGGACAAGGACCCAGAAAGGCATCACCCTTGTCCTGAACACAGGGGCAAGGGGGCACTGTGGATACTGCCCCAGTGTAGCGTCTTCCTAAGAGAAAGTACGGTCGAACTCAGGCTTGCCTCACCTCTCCGAGGCCCTAATCTTACTATCTTTCCTCTACCAGTCACGACCTCATCCTCCTCTTCCCTACAACCTCACTCCCCTCCGGTTCTTCTTTCTGTAAATAACTCTTTCTGATTTTGGACAAGCAGGGATCAACAGATTCTGGAGGGGGGGTGGGGAAGACACTTGTTTTGTTTTGGTTTTTTCCTTTCTCTCTTGACTTTTGGTGTTTGAACTTGAAAAAATAATATATATAAATATATAAATATATATATTTAAGCAAATGGATTTCCTGGAGGACTATGAAAGGAGTTGATTTTTTTCCCCCTTTGGTTTCTCTTGTTTCTCATTGGAGTTTGTTTTTTGGGGAAGAGGGTTTTTGTGAACTGTTCAAATTTCCAGTTCAGCATCATTTAAAGGATATGGAGTAAAAAAAAAAGAAAAATCAACATAAACATGAAAACCTTTGTGATGTACAAAACCTGTAAATAGTTAAAATACTTTGTCTTTTCTAACAACAAATTATTTCTGTCACTTTATATTCAAAAATAAAGAAATCTACCACAGAATATCAGGGTTAAAAAAAAAAAAATCAGAACCCATAATCTAAACATTTTCTTGGTTGTCTTCATTCATTTTGTTCTTAACTTGGAGAATGCCTGGGAAATTTGATGCATATGTGATGTTTTAAAAATCCTGAAATGGAGATGAGTTGACATTAGGAATACAATATTACCTGAGAGAGGCTCCTGCCCTGGTGTTCACTAGTAGCTATGTGTTGAGCCTAATGTCTTGAGGTTACATGGTGAGTATAGAAGAAAGAATAGCTTACAGAACCTTTCACATTCAAGAAGTGCAAATATGTACTGAGGCAGAAGCATGGATGTGAGACTGTCTCCATGGGCTGAATCTTCCCATGCAGTGCATGGGAACTGGCTGGTGGGTGCATGCTGAACGCCACCATGGAGCTACTAATAACACTGCTAAACAACCTGTAGGATTTTAGAGCTGTCTTGAACCTCCTGTCAGGCTACAAAGTGACAAGGCATTGGCACATTGTCTTCATAAAACAAAGTCCATGTTGGGGTTATAAAGGAGGACAGGGTGATATGGATGATAGGGAAGTCTCCAACAATGTCAGTGACTACAGGAAAGTTGAGGGAAGAAGTTGACCTTTGCAGAAGTTACCCTAGTCCAACCAACAGAAAAGGCCAAAGAGGTTATTTATAAAGAAGTGCTAAGAAGTGGCAGGTTTTGGAAACATAGAAACCTTTAATGGTGAGAGGGCAGTCAGCTATTTTTAGGGCAGCTAAAAATAAAGAAAATGGACTAGCTGAGCTAGTCAGAGGATGCTAGACCACCTGCGGGGTGCAATTAAAAGGGTGGAACACAGCAGAAACAGTTGCAGTAAGCCAGATTCAGAACAAGAAAAGCAGTGTTCAGCTAAGAAACCTCATCATAGCTGAAATTAAATGTTAGTAGATACAGATAATTGATAAGGGGAGCAAACCCATGAGCTAGGGAAAGAAAATCCCTGGCTAGTAGATGTAAAGTGTAAAGAAGATTATATATACATAAACACATAAATATGTTCTTTTTGAGAATCTTAAAAATACATGTTAAGTACTAACTGTGAAAGGTAAGTCAATAACAGCACAGGAGAGACAAAAAGGCTCAATACTCAGTTTTAATATGAAGCTGGAGAGACAGTGGGTAATGTCAACACTGCTGTTCATCCCCAAAAGGAAGTGGGACATTAGCTAAGACCCAACCAGGTGTCTTTCTGAGTGTTGCAGTGGGGCACCTCAGCTCCAGGCCTGCACTGTCACAGTTCTGTGTCCCTTGCAGTATCTGCCCTGTTTTCTTATCAGCTGTAAGTCACTGGGCTTGCTGCAGTGAAATGACTCAGCTGCCTGTGTGGATGGTCTTGTGACAGTGGTTCTTCCCAACCTCACAATCCACCAGTGCAATAGTGACCTTAGTGATACCAGAAGGCAAAACCCAATGGTGAATATCTGGGGTTTGTTTTTCAGTTTCAACCCATGTGCTTTAGCTACTATGGCCGAGGTGCTCATCCTTGTATTTCCGCATTCAAAACAGCACCATTTTGATGTGGAATCTTTTTTTCTTTTTTTTTTGACAGTAGCTTAGTACAAAAATGAAATATGATTGTTTTGGGCCAATTCTGACAGCACCTGATATATTTTGTTAAAATAAAAATCTGTTTTGGAGGTCTGGGACAGAGTTGCATTAATTTCCACACAAATGCAGGACACTATCATCAAAACTGGCTAACTTCCAACACATAGCTGAAATAATGTATGGGTTATTCAAATTTTAGCTCTTGCCCCAGGTTCATCTGCCAAAGGAACTGGGGGTTATTTCACTAGATTTCACTTGCTAGCCACAACTAAGTCTTGGCTGGACGTGCAGAGGAAATGTGAACAGTTTGAAAGCTCCAACCAGTTTCATGCTTTTGTCTTTTCAAAACAGATTTTTTACTTCTTCAATATTGTTCATAGCATTTTCTTTCTGTTTTGTTTTTGTTTTGTTTTATTTTTTTAACTGGAATTGTTAACTGACAAGTTCTGTTTTGAAAAAAGAAATGTCTGCCAATTTAGTTCCAGGTTTGAAAATATACACCTTTTGGCTGAGCTGCACACTTAAAAACTGCTAATAGAGTAAAAAAAAATCCAAACAGAAAACTAAATGGAGTGTGTAAATTAAAAGCAAAGTTAACTATTAAAAGCGATTGAAAAAATATTAAAACAGTAGAAAAATATTTCTCAGGAGATTTTTATTTCTGTAAATTTCACTGAAATAAAATCCAACCAGAACTTTTCACATGGCTCGACTGACTTTAGCTGAAGCGAATTATTTTTAAGAATTCTGGAAAAGCTATCAGTGAATGAGATAGCGATCAAAAAATCAGGTTCTTTCTCTGAATCTCCTAGATGCACAACAATGGGCTGGAACTGGATGTAGGTATTCTTTTTACTTTACCTCAGCCAGAATCTGATAGCCCAGGACCAGCCATGAAAAAATGTGTGAAAGTATGGGGGAGAATAACCACAATATCACTAGTCTTATGATACACAAGTATATGTTTATTCTAATGTCATCAGTACTCACTGAACCCTTTGGTTCTTTGAAGAGCCAAGGTTTACAGAAGAGCTTTTAAAAACTATGCAGGAAGGCAACAATGGGAAAGAACTATTCACTGCTCCATGCAGGATCTGCTATCCTTGCCATGTAGGTGGGGGGTGCACCTCCCTAACATTAGGTGTCAAACAGGGAACATCTTCAAGTGTCTTTCCTTGGTCATTGCACAGCAGGAGGCATTTCTCAAACAAGAGCTATGCTGGCCTAATGCCAGTGTCTGGGGCACAACTGCCCTTGGATGAGCATTTCTTTTGATAATTGCCCAGATGATTGGTGCTGGTTTATGTGTACATGTGTGTGTGTGTGCATGCACGTCTGTGTGTGTGTGTAGGGACTCACCTAAGCTTTAAGGGTGGAAATCTCAACTATGTACTTAGGTTTTCACTGGCACCTAGATTCAGTCCAGTCAATGGACTCTAGAGAAGGAATTATACAATTTCCAAATAGACACCTCTTTTGGCTCAATAAAATCTCTCACCAAAGTCATTGCCTGGGAAGATCTCTGCTGGGAATCTGAACCCATGGACATCTTCACTTGAAAGACAACTACAGGTAGGCCAACCAAAGACCACTGCTTGTGTTCACATTAAGAAGGCAGGTGTGACTGGGTGATAAATGTCTCCCTTACAGGTGAGTTGCACTGAGTGCCAGGCCCTGAGAAGAGAGATGGGATTGGGATTCCCTTCTGGGCCATGTTCTCTGCTGTGAGGCAGCTGAAAGTGTCAGGCACAGAGGAGAGGAAGGCTAAGTGATGTAAAATGGGAGTAGAATGAAGTGTAATGAGTTCTACTGTGTGAGGCATCTCTCGGCAGCCTGTACTCAATGGTGGATAAATAAGCAGCAAAAGGAGTCAAAAAATAATGTGTGGGTTTGGGGAAAAAATGTAGTTGGAATCAAAGACACTTTTAAGTGCAGTAGCTGACATTGCCTTCAATATAGCAAGGAGATCACATCTGTCCCAAAACACAACACTCTACCATCCTTCAGGACCTAATTCCTGACACACCTGCAGCACTGTCAGTGCAGCTGTAGCTGAGAAGGAACTTTGCTCCTGTGCTTGCCTTGGGGGCCAACTCTCCTCTGCTGGGTGCACCACCTCCTGGGGGTGTCCCTCAGAAAGCGCTGGCAAATGGACTCAGCTCATCAGGAGTGGGCAGGTTTCCTGACTCCTTCCCTCAGTGTGACTGGATGCACTGCCTTCCATCTTCACCAGTGCTATCTACTCAAATCTTTTCAACATTAATCCCAAGGTATGCAGAAATCCAGTTGCTCCAGTAAAGGTCCTCTGCCAGATGCCATGTTCTCCTCTATGGGGTGTGGGGGAATGAAACCATTCTGTCATGTACTATTGGTGAAATTCATGGAGCAAGATGGGCTCTTTCTGTCCCAGGAGGATAAGCAAAAATTTAGCAAGCAATTAAAACATATTAGTGTCCTCCCCAGCATCCACTATCCTGGGCTGCCCTCTTCCTTGACTGGCCTGCGGGATCGGTACCCTTCAGTCTTCATTATTCTCAAATTAGGAAGGCTTATTGAGAACCCTAAAGCAAAAGTCATCGCTCTGGTGCCTTGAATAGGATAAAGCCTTAATGGCAGACAGAAACTACAATTCTGCAGGAATATCAGTTGGTGTAAGAAGTACTCACTGCTTTGAGTCAGGACTAAAAAAGCAGAATAAGGCTTGGCTGCAATGTTGTGTTTCCCCTCCCTTTCCCCCATGTTCTTCCACATGAGATGTAAATAAAGCACTGTACAAGTGGAGGGCTTGGAGGTCCCCATGCATTGCTCAGCAGTGTCAGCTGCACAGGGGCATTTTCCATATCTAAATCCTGGTGAGCCATCTTCTCAGCTAGTGTAACATTAGCACAAATGTCTACAAGACCACGAAGGACAATGGCGCCTTGTGCTTCAGTTGTGTTCAGTCAGAAACTGGATCTTGACTGATTTAGTGGTCAGTGAGGCCCTAGAAAAATTGTGTTTAAAAGCATAATGTCCCATGACAATAGGACCAAAGTGACCCAGAGGAGGCTCTGCTGGCTTGCTCCTGCTCTCAGAGGAAAGTTATTCTCAGCATTGCATCCTCTGACTCAATTAGCTACAAGCATGTTCAAACATGATAACGTTGTGTAGTATAGAAAAGGACAGTGTCCTGGCCCCATTCCAGCTTGTATAATTAATTTCTCCTTATCTAAAAATTCTACCTGTAATTTTGAATGGGCATGGCTGAATTTTTTAATCTTTTCCTTACTATGTCTTCAAGCCACTAACTTTTTTTTTTATCCTGTGACTTCTTAAGTATCTTGCAGCTCCTTTATATACATGTATGCATATTTATACTGCTTTTTTTATCTTTTGCGCTGTTCCAGCAACAAAAGCTGCAATTCACTTTGCTTAAATTATTGTGCGATGTACTATATAGGGCTATATGCAACAACATCCTGGAAAGAAAATACAAAAGAAAGATTGCACATCCATATATTGAAAACAACCTGAACTATCCATACCTCCCAAAGACTGTCTGCTTATTACTGCATAGTGTGCCTTGCACTAGCTCTCTGAATGCTGCTCTTTATTCAGTAATCAGCCATGTACTCAGCACTGCATTTGGATATGTCTGAGCTCTGAAGATGCAATCAGCAAAATATTATTCTGTGAGACAATACCTATTCTTTGCAGATATATTCCCTAATTAACAATGTGGAGGAAAATGTCCCAAAATTTCCAAAAAGTTACTGCACAATCCTTGTTGTAGGGCCTGACTGAAGGGCTGCTCTCCAAATTTTCTTACTTGAACCCTGCCCAAGGCAACTGCCTGCTGTAGCCCCTTCATAAGTGTGGATGAACTCATCAGCCTAGGCATGGGAAAGGTGCTCTACTCAGCTCAGTGCAGCGATGTGCTGTGTAGTTAACCTAGCCAGCATTGGGACTGTTTACATTAGCACTTTTGCTTTGTGATAGTGCTAAACGTTTTTGAGTGAAGGGAAGCCTTGTTTGACTGCAAAATGATACATGCCCAGAAAGCAGTGTTTGCTTGAGCTGTGAGGCTGCTCTCCCAGAGCAATTAGACATGTCCTTCTGAACATCCTTTTTCCATCTCTGATACCAGGCTGTGACAACCTGAGTACTTGGATACCACTGACTGGGAGGTTAGTGCAGTTTAGTGATGAATAAAGTGGCCTCTGCATCCGTGTCCTGTTGCATAGGATGTGAGTCTGAACTGGCAGAATTGCCAGTGACCCTTTTGCAAGCACAGTGGATGCATAGCCTTGCTGCTCAGCTGACAGAGGGTATTTTGAATGGCACAGCAGCTCCTGCCACCAGGCAGCTGTGAGTGGGAGGGTTATTCAGTACTGCTCTGGAGTGCAGAAAGAGCCTGTATGCCCAACTTCCTTAGCATGTGGACAGCATTAAGATCACAGCCTCATGGTGATGTCATTGCTGGTCCTGGGAACAAACAGCTTTAAGCATCTCTTCCAAGCCTTGTCTCCTCCTCTGTGTGCACCACACTAGAAAGGAGGCTGCAGCTCTTCTCTTCACCTCCCCAATGTTTCCGCTGCTCTGCCCACACCCACACAGATGGGAGGTGATGGTGCTTGTGGCCAGGCAGGTCTCCCTGTTCCCTCATCTCAGGAATAGGGCAATCTGAATGTGTGTTGTTCTAGGTGACTGGATGTCTGAGCCAATTCTTCAGTCAGCAGCACCTGTGTAACTAACATGGCATTTTGACGGCTATCCAGCCCTTACCAGCTAAAGCTGTTTCAACACCCTGTCATCATGTGTTGCCAGGTGGTTGTAAAACAAGCAGAGGTGTGCCGATACAAACAGAAGGATAAACATGAGGAGGGAAAAAGGAATGGTGTAATTAATGAGGAGTGCAGAAATCATAGAGGTCCAGTGAAGGGCAATTCAAATTATCCAAAGCAAGAGGGGCTGGGGAGCTGTCAGAAAGTGAGCAAGGATCTTATTCATGGAGAGACTAAGGATGCTGGAGACCAAAGTGAAGGTTATAAACAGGTACATGATAAATGACCAAGAAGAGGCCAAAAAACACTCCAAGTCAGCCTGGTACAAGAGAGGAAGTCTTAAAGG
This sequence comes from Brachypteracias leptosomus, assembly GCA_013401335.1. Classification (NCBI taxonomy): domain Eukaryota; kingdom Metazoa; phylum Chordata; class Aves; order Coraciiformes; family Brachypteraciidae; genus Brachypteracias; species Brachypteracias leptosomus. Next base: position 240,015 of record VYZX01013464.1, read on the forward strand.
CTACATGCTTTTCCTTTTTATAGATTAAAGGCACTTACATTTCTCACCCTGCAATTAATCAGTCCGTGGGATTTGGTCTTGTTGCATACATCAAATATATATAATGCAACAGATTTTGTGGAAAGTCAGGCAGGTATTTATTCACAATAAGGCTCCTGGGCAATGTCCTTAGAGAGACTTACAGCTCTTCTCCCTAAAGCTCCAATTGGCTGAAGTTCTCATTACTCAAAACACCCTTCAGAGAGGAACAAATTCATCAATTCCCACTTGTCTAGACCAAAACCACTGTCATAGACCAGCACAAGGGCTAGTAAATTTACAGATTAGACATTTATATAGGAGTTCTGTGACCCAACAAGTAGTTTGAACTTGGTTGAAATTTACCAAGAGCATGATTAAAAGCATAAATTAATCTCTGGAAGGGACAGGAAGACATTAAAGGATTATGCAATTATGGATAATGTAAGGCTCAGCTAGGGGAGAGAAACTATCACATCTCCTATTGGTGCTTTTTAGTCCATGGCAAAGGCAAGTTGCAGGAAAAGGAGGGTCTCTGCTCTGAGGGATCACTCAAGTGTGTTAAGATGAGATGGATGAGCCTAAAGCAGCCACTAGAGCAGGCTGACTGCTGGTAGCTGCACACAACATGAACAACAGTATCTCTTTTACTGCTTTTTCAGCACAAAGTCCCTGAGTGGAGACAGACAATGGCTATGATGAGATTTGCCACTGTTGGCATTAGCAAGAGGATGCTGTGGGTACACTTGGGTGCTGGATCTGACAGCAAGGACCCTCCATAGTTATGTCAGCCATGAAAAGGAAGGAAAGGTAGCTGGAGCAGGGGAGTGTGTTTGCTCCTTCTCCCCTCCATCCCACTGTAGGAGTCTCTCTAGGATCAGACTTTTCTTTATTGTGATGGCTAAATAAGACCTTGACAGGGGCTAGGCAGTGAGTATGTCATGACCACAGATTATCCTGTCACAGAGTGGGCAGGAAGGTAGAGCAGCTACCAGGGCACAGGTGCAAGGCTTGAGAAGGAGCTCTCCAATCTGGACACCTAAGTTGACTCTCCTGCCTCTTCTCCAGCTGGTGGGTTGTGCTGCCTCTGGCAGTCTTGCTGTGCCAGCAGCTTTTCATCATGTCTGTTGTCTGATATGCAGACTTCATAGGGCAGGGACTAGCTCTCATCTGTGTTTGCGTAGAACCTGGCAGGTGGGGCCTTTGGTCTGTAGTGAGGTTATGTCTAAAGGTGTACTGTAGTACAAACACAGTGTGAGCTTCTCAAAATCCCAATGTATTTTAGCCACCTACATCACATTTGTAAGTAGTTGAGTGGGGACTCAGTCCCTAGTGAAGCTTCTATCTTCCAGTGGAAGAAAAGCAGAACTCAAAAGGGTAGGCTAAATGCTTTTAGGAACAAACCATCATGCAAAACCACATGAGCACTCTTGGAAATTAATCCCAAATCAAGAGAAAACTTATGAAAGTGGGTTAGCATCTAGAGGAAGCTCTGCATGGGAATTCCCTGCTCTTGGGAGTAACATGGTATCCATTCTGCTGTCAGGATATAAATATGATCAACTGGTGAGTGATAGAGCTGGTTTTCCTCTTTGGATGGATTTAGGTATTTTGTTGGAACTGCTGTACTGTTCTTATACCTAGAGTTCAGCTGCTTTGCTTTGCTGAATGCTGAGGTGTCCTGAATGGAAACACCAGGAGTGAAGAATATTCCACAAGGAACTGTCACCTGGCATCGTGTCCCATGGCACTACTTTTCTTGTGACAGGCACAGAGGGAACATGAGCTATTTCCACAGTCTCCTAAGTCCTTGTGGCTGCAAGGATGGGAAAGTAGGTTTGCACTTCTGCTCAGGGAGAGCTGCAACAGGCCCAGTGCAAACAGACTCAGCCTGATGACTGGTTTTATCTGTCATGTACATGAGTGATCTAGATGATGCCTCAGTTATGAATGTGAGAGGTCTATGGATGTGCAGAACTCAAAACTGATAGGCACAGAGGTCTAAATCTTTTCTCAGTTCTGTAGAAGGAGTGAAGAACAGCCTTGAGACACACAAGCCCTTCAACATTGCTACTCTCCAGCACAAACAAGTACCTGGCTGGCTGAAAAATCTGTTTTTGCCAGAGAAGGTGGCACTGTAACGTGGGAGTACAAGTGACTCCTCAGTGTAACATATTCCAGTTCCTCTTTGTTAATGTGACATTCTCACAGAATCATAGAATGGTTTAGGTTGGAAAGGAACCTTTCAAGATCATCTAGTTCCAACCCCCACACCATGGCAGGGACACCTCCCACTAGATCAGTCCACCCAGGACCTCATCCAATCTGGCCTTGAACAGTTGTGGAGCATCCACAACTTCCCTGGGCAGCCTGTTCCAGTGTCTCACCACCCTCACAGTAAAGAATTTCCTTCTAATTTCTAATCTAAATCTACCCTCTTCAGTTTGAACCCATTACCCCTCATTCCATCACTGCAGGCCTTTGTAAAAAGTCCCTCCCCAGCCTTCTTGTAGGTCCCCTTCAGATACTGGAAGGCTGCAATAAGGTCTCCCCTGAGCCTTCTCTTCTGCAGGCTAAACAAGCCCAATTATCTCAGCCCATCTTTGTAGTAAAGATGTTCCAGCCCTCTAATCATCTTTGTAGCCCTCCTCTGGACCCTCTCTAACAGGTCCATGTCCTTCTTGTGCTGGGGCCTCCAGAGCTAGACGCAATACTCCAGGTGGGGTCTCACAAGAGCAGACTAGAGGGGCAGAATCACCTCCCTCGACCTACTGGCTACCCTGCTTCTGATGCAGCCCAGGATATGGTTAGGGCTTTCTGGGCTGCACTTGCACACTGCTGGCTCATGTTGAGATTTTCATCAACCAGCACTCCCAGGTCTTTCTCCTTGGGGCTGCTCTCAATCCACTCGTTGCCCAGCCTGTATTTATGCTTGGGGTCACCCCAACCCAGGTGCAGGACCTTACACTTGGTCTGGTTGAACTTCATGAGGTTGGCATGGGCGCACCTCTCCAGCCTGTCAAGGTCCCTCTGGATGGCATCCCTTCCCTCCAGCGTGTTGACCACACCACACAGCTTGGTGTTAATTTATTTAAAAATTAATTAATTTAAAATTCTGTTAATTTATTAAAAAACTTAAGAGCATATTGAGCCTGTAAACAAAAATACTACTACAGATAAAGTCAGGCCAGCAAACAAAGGTCAGACAGTGGGGAAAGGGCATTATCCTAATCGCCAAACTATTCCTGGTTCACCAAATTTGTCCTTTCTTGCCACTTTGCTGGGCTCTTTCTAATAGGTGGAGAATCTTGTTTCATGTCATGATGGTCTGAGTTACTTCTGCAGACACAGAGCAGCATTAGCAACACTGTACATGTACTAGAAAAAGAGGTGCAATCTCTGTTTCTCTTAGGTGGGCACCTCTGAGGGACATTATAGACATGTAACCTGAATATAGGTGACACAGGTGTTTTACCAGTCAGCCTTCCTGTTTCTTTCCAAACCTATTTGCACTGCCCTTGAACCCTTGATCATGCTATGATTTCACCACTGGAAGGCTGTGTTTTAAACCAGGCTCATGCTTAGCCTTCTATTTCAAACTTAGTTGATGTAATTTGTCTTTATACAAACATGTCATGGTCACTTTTGCCACATGGTCTCATTTAGTGGTTATGACACATCTAATTCTTTCTCATTTCTCTAGCAAGTAACAGTTTGACCCTCTTTTTAGAGAGGCCTGCTGTGTCTCCTGGCACATTTTTTTTTTGTAGCGCCTTCATGTACACTTCAGTATTAATTAACCTTAATCCAGAAATTTTCTAGATTATGGTAGAGTTTCTGTTCAAGAATCTCTGAAATAGTGAATCTCATACAGTGCTGCCAGATATTTTGGTCTATGCTAAGACAAATCACTTGAATCAAGCAGGGCTTCATCTATCCAGTACTCTGTCATTTGTATGGATTTCTCATTTACCCTATTTGACTCTGCATTGATGGGTGTGCTTGAAATGACACATCAAAGAGAAGCACATAGATGAATCACTACTTACTAGGAAGGCATCCAAACCCTTTTGGTTCAAAACCCTTGTGATTTTTTACTTCTATTACATGCACTCCTTCTTGTGCAACAGCTCAATTCATAAAAATGAAAGTAATATTTTCCCCTTTCACTCAGTCTGAACAGTTCCTGGACCATGGGCAACCAGTAATCTCCAAGAAATCCACGGATCCTTTGTCTATTTGTCTTTAGCCTTATTGTAGATGCCACAGTTTGATAGCCTTTCCAATAGCCCCTTCTTTGTGATCTCACACTAGCTAACACCTTGGACAGTTAATTTTGAAAAAGTGGTCTTTGGCAACATATTCTACTTCCCCAAGACTTTTCCTCTTGTCAATTAAGTTCACAGAATCACAAAATGGCTGAGGTAGCAAGGAAACTCTGGAAGTCATCTTGTCCAACCTCATTGCCCAAGCAGGGTGACCTAAAGCCAGTTGCCCAGGACCATACCCAGATGGCTTTTGAGTATCTCCAAGAATGGAGACTCTGAAACCTCTCTGGATAACCTCTGCCAGGGCTCAGTCACCCTCACAGTAAAAAAGTATTACCTGATGTTCAGAAGGAAACTCCCATGTTTCAGAATGTGTCCATTGCCTCTGGTCCTGTTTTTGGGCAGCACTAAGAAGAACCTGGTTGTATCTCCTTTGCCCCCTCCATTCAGGCATTTGTATCTCCCTGAGCCTTCTCTTCCCCAGTCTGAGCAGTCTCAACCTTTCTTCATATGAAGGAGTCAGTTGCAGCAACACAGCTGCAACAAAGCAAAAAGACTTTCTTTAAGTATTAATGTACCCATTATTTTAAGCCCTGCATTTTTAGCAGATTTTTTCCCATTAGTAAAAACTTGTCTGGATTTTTATCAACTGCCTTTTTCACAGAGGTTCTATTTAACTAATCTCATTCAGATGTTTGTTTATGCTCTACTAGATAGACTTCTTGGCATGCAGCACAGGAAAATGCATAAAGTTCTGTTGATTAAAAAAAAAAGGGAAAATGAAGTTTTGAGAAAACAAAGTAATAAACCTTTTGGTGGGTGTCAAAGGTAGCTCTGTTTCTCTGTAACATTTCTCCCCCTGTACTCGGCGCTGGTGAGGCCTCACCTCGAGTACTGTGTGCAGTTCTGGGCCTCTCACTTCAAGAAAGATATTGAGGTGCTGCAGTGGGTTCAGAGGAGAGTGACGAGACTGGTGAAAGGACTGGAGGGAAAGTATTACGAAGAGGGGTTGAGGGAGCTGGGGTTGTTCAGCCTTGAGAAGAGGAGACTCAGGGGAGGACCTTATCACTCTCTACAACTACCTGAAAGGAAGTTGTTGTCAGGTGGGGATCGGGCTCTTCTCCCAGGCAACTAGTGACAGGACAAGAGGGCATGACCTGAAGCTGTGCCAGGAGAGGTTTAGGTTGGATATTAGGAAGCATTTCCTCATGGAAAGGGCGATTAGACACTGGAATGGACTGCTCAGGGAGGGGGTGGAGTCGCCATCCCTGGAGGGGTTTAAGGAAAGATTGGATGTGGCACTTAGTGACATGGTCTAGCTGATGTCATTGTGTTGGGTCATAGGCTGGGCTTGATGATCTCGGAGATCTATTCCAGCCTCAATAATTCTGTGATGCTATGATCCCAGGTCAAGCGGTAGTGTCTTCACTGGCACATCATTCTACTACACCCAGGTGAGGTTTCCTACTACAGCCTCTACTTTTGTAGTGGGCCTTGGTAATGTAAAGATGTCAGGCTTAGTTTTGCCACAGGGACTCTCTTGGAGGCTATTTCAGAAAATTATTTTTATCAAAAGAGGTGCTTGTTGTGATGTAGCTGTGCTTGGCTTGATCTCTGTCATGTTTTCTTTGCCTTTTTGTTCATTTCTTTCTGTCAATCACAAACCAGTTTGTGGTAAAGGCTGGTTTCAAAATAGTTATTTAAATCGTCAGCAGGGCTTTGTCCTTCAGAGACATTTCGTTAATTCATTTTAAATTTTTTCTGCTGAGAACAACGTTTCTCTCCACTGCATGCATGGCGCAGAGTCATTGTGCCTGGACACCGTTTCGAGATTGCTTCTGTTTTAGTGCAAGTCAGTCTGGTCACTGCTATTTCCCTGCCCTATATACCACGGCTTTTTTAATTAGGTGTATATTTGTTCCTGCAGTGTGTGCTTGTGCTCCAGCCTGGGCAGTAAGCAACTGCAAGCAGTTGCCAGCTAGAGTATTATAAACATTTATTTCTCTCAAGTGCTGTTGTGGCCATTGCTACAAACATCTCAGCTCAGAGAGGTAATGTTAAAAAACAAACCAGCTCAGGCCTGGAAGTCACCTGATTCTGCCCATTGAAAGTGTGGCTCTCACTGCCATTACAAGTACTCATGGTCATTCCAAGGTCAAGTCCCCTTATTGAAATAACTGGTATTTTTTGAGCATTAACTATATCATAAATAGTCCACTTTTTAGAACACTTCACATTTGTATAACGTTGCTTTACTTCCCTACTACACTCTCTAATAGGATAATCAGTGGTGTAGTCTGCCAGCTAGTTCCTGGTAGAAACATGGCATCTTTCCCAAGTGGCATTGTTGTTCAGACCAGAAAATTCTCAAGTAACTTTTGTCTTGCTGTTTTCAGCCCTTGGTGAATGGCAATCCTGATGATGTGCACATGCTTGCTTCCATTTCTAGCTTACAGTGTTTTGCAGAGCCTGGGGATTTTTAGGCAAGATCTATATTGTAGGCCTCCACAGCATCTCAGCCTGCCAGGTCTCACCTCTGTCCATGTAGTGACACAAATATCATCTCTATGATGCAAGGAGAAACTGGAAATGAGACAACTTTGCTACCATGACCAACAATGTGAGGATCAAATGCAAGCTCTCCAGAGCTGCTTTCATAAGCTGGAGAGTTGCAGTAGGCTGGAATATGTGGTGCCTTCTGCACAGCAGTACACAGAGACTGGTGATTCCTACCTTGCTAGTGGTTTACACCATCTTCCCATCTGTTCTTTCTTCCAGGAAGTGAGATTCAGGTGACCTGTCCTCCATGTGGCACTGCAATGATGAGACTTCCGCTGTGCCACTGTCTGCACATTTTGAAATGCTCCCCCTCATGTGATGCAAATTGGGAATACAAATGTGTAAACCCCATTTGCAAGACCAGGGATCAGTTTCTTCTCTTGGCAGCCCTACACATCCTTTGTTGAGCACTGATTTCTTCTATTGTGTGTTACTCATAGTCCAGAGTCTCATATCACTGACATGCCTACTGAGTACTCAAGCATGCTCCAGTCACCAGAAACAGAATTGCAAATTTTGAAGGCACAGGAACATTACAAATCTCGATGTCTACCTTTCCTCAAGGAAGTAATTGTTACAGCAGCAGAAGACAGTGACTGGCCTCTTCCTCTCCCAGATGCTGTCTGGGCATGGGGAATCACTCACCACACTTTTTCTAGGTCAGAGGAAAGCTCTAATGTGTAACTTTTGGAGCACAGTAACTGACTGGCTGTTAAGAATTGGGCCTATCTTTGCAAACACAGTCTCTACACCTTCTTTCTTTCCTTCTCGTATCTCACAAATATCTGGAGTTCCCCAGGTGCACACAGAAATTATTTTCCTTTTGGTTTCACTACTGTATGCCACTATAACCCCAGAGGCTCTAACCTGCCTCTGCACCCAGCTGACACACAGCTATCATTGCTGCCAAATCACCACACACACAAAGTTCAAACCACCTAAAAGCCCAACTCTTTCCTGGCCTCACTTACTATGTGACCTTCCCAGCTTCTGAGGCCTTCAGCATCCATGTGGACCTACATCCTCCTCACGGTGAGCATCTCTCCCCTCTCTGAAACTCTTCAGGGCAGCTTGTGATCTGTAGCCTCTGGAGTTGGCTGCAGGACTTGGAGATGGAGAAGGCAGGATCTAATTATCTGCTTGCACAAAAAGCTGCTATAGCTGTTACATGACACAGGTCTCCTGTGTTGGTAGATTTCAAAGCCACACAGCATTAAGTAAGGACATCTCTCCTGTCTGCAGATTTGTAAGCTGCAGTGGTGTGGACAAGTTTGAGACATGGTTGCTGTGCTGTATCACAGCACTCAGTGCTATCAGCAGCAGTGTGAGCAGTGACTGAGGCTCAGAGCACCAGGGTAGGAGATCCCCAAGATGAAGGGTATGAAAACAAATGGAGCTCCTGAAGAACCAAATTCCTAGGTGACCTGCCTCCTTGTATCACTGTACCTGCTGGCACATGGGAGCACTGATTCAGTGCTGATGAAGGTGGTGCAGGGCTGCAAATGCCGTTATTCAGGCTGTACTGATCACAGGAACATAAAGCCTGCTTAGGCCTGAGGTACTCCACATACCACGGTTGCCCCATCTCTGCATGGAAGCCCCATCCTACTGAGCTGTTTGCAGTGAGGAGTTCCTGTTGTGCTGAAGACAGAAATAAAAGGGACCAAAAACCTCCAAGCTGACAAAAAATGGAGCTCAAGGCTTAAAAAGGAGAAGAAATGTATGGTATCTTGGCAGGACAGGGAATGCTGGCAAGGTGGGGAGTGACAATCCAAGGCAAGATGAGCCATCTGTGGAGGGGGTGAAATGCAGTGGGCTTCTGGAGCCCTTACCTGGACAACAGGGTGTGCTGCTGGGTCTTCTCTAACCACCTCACCGTGGTGCCGCCAACCCTTTCCTTCAGCAGTACTTGGGCTGTCTATCTCTATTGATAGCCTTCTCTGAACAAAAGACTTTAGAGGATGAACATCCTCTTGGTCACTGGAAATCATTCTTTTACAGGCAAGACCCAGTGGCTTCTGCATCCCTCTCTTACACATCTGGAGAACTGACCTTTACTTTACCTGGTATACTCTATCTGTGGTGCTGCTAAAGACTGATCTCACAGCAGTAGGTATGGAGCAAATCCTCTAAGCTGCAGAGGAACCATGTAAGGCAGACCCATATCTTAGGCCCTAGCCTCCTGCCTTGTAGAGCACCTAAAGTTTTCTGTCTGGTCTCCTCCCTGAGCCACAACTCAATGTTTTCTGCTTTCTCTGGAAGTTGGGTACGGTGATAGCCCAAGGGCAAAGAGCTTCAGCACACAGTCTTCTAGCACAACTGCTTCAAAGCAGCATAAGAGACTTCTTCATTAAAAGCAAAATATTTGTTTCAAAGGTGTTCTGTGTTTTGGTTTGTTTTTTCTTTTTCATTACTCAACACTGCTTAGCTACAAAGGCTGATTCCTGGTGAGGCAGGAGCAGGTGTGGAGAAGCCCAATTTGAGGGATGTTATGTTGGAGACAACCTATTGATAGAAGGTGATGTACCACTATGTTCTCCAGCCTGGTATTCACATGGCCCACAAACATGAAGGGAACTGGGACAACACATAGCAGCAGGAGCCAAGAGGTAAACCTCAGAGTATTGGAGGGTGTGTATGGATTTCATTTAGCATGTTCTCCTGCTGTGCCAGCAAGAGCGTTGTGGCATATGCCTTGTATATGGGAAACAACAGGAAAGTCCTAGCATGAACACATGCAAGAGTCTTTTTGGAATCTGCCCTGAATACTGTTAGTGATTGATTAAGTCTGTTGAAGCCACTAACACCACCACCACCCATGGCAGAAGAGCTATCTTGAACAGATCTCACAGAAAGAAAAGTTTGAAAGTCAGGGAAGAGAGCCCAAGCCTAGGAAGAAAGGAACTGTAGTTATGAACAGAGACTCGAGGAGGTAAAGCAGTTGTGGTTGTGGAGGCAAGGTCTGAGACTAGCAAAGAAGAGGTAACTGACCCTAGCTCATGTGTGCATCCACACGCCATTTGAACACGTCTTAGTGGTGAGCTTGTCTTCATTGCTCTGAGAAGCAGGAACAGAGGTGACCAGCAGCACCAGATCCCTCTGCCCTCCATAGCCAGTCCAGGAAACTTTTACTCCAGGTGGGGTCCCACAAGAGCAGACTAGATGGGCAGAATCACCTCTCTTGACCTACTGGCTACCCTGCTTCTGCTGCATTCCAGGATAGGGTTGGCTTTCTGGGCTGCATTTGCACATTGCTGGCTCATGTTGAGATTTTCATCAACCAGCACCCCCAAGTCTTTCTCCACAGGGCTTCTCTCAATCCACTCATTGCCCAGCCTGTATTTGTGCTTGGGGTTGCCCCGACCCAGATACAAAACTTTGCACTCGGTCTTGTTGAACTTCATGAGGTTGGCATGGATGCACCTCTCCAGCCTGTCAAGGTACTTCTGGATGGCACATCCCTTCCCTCCAGTGTGTCGACCACACCACACAGCTTGGTGTCATCTGAAAACTTGCTGAGGGTGCACTCAATCCCACTGTCCATGTCACCAACAAAGATGTTAAACAGGACTGGTCCCAGTACCGAACCCTGAGGGACACCACTCATTACCAGTCTCCACTTGGACATCAAGCTGTTGATCATGACTCTTTGAGTGCGACCATTCAGCCAATTCTTTATCCACCGAGTGGTCCATCCATCAAATCCATGTCTTTCCAATTTAGAGACCAGGATGTCATGTGGGACAGTATCAAAGGCTTTGTTCAAGTCCAGGTAGATGACATCAATTGCTCTTCCCTTATCCACCGATGCTGTTATTCCATTGTAAAAGGCCACCAGATTTGTCAGGCAAGATTTGCCCTTGGTGAAGCCATGTTGGTTGCCAGCAATCACCTCATTTTCAAGTGCCTTAGCAGAGCCTTCAGGAGTATCTGCCCCATGATCTTGCCAGGCACAGAGGCAAGACTGACCGGCCTGTAGTTGCCTGGGTCTTCCTTATTTCCCTTTTTGAAAATGGGGGTGATGTTTCCCCTTTTCCAGACAGTGGGCACTTCACCAGACCACCATGATCAAATATGATGGAAAGTGGCCTGGCAACTTGATCTGCCAACTCCCTCAGGACCTGCAGGTGTATCTCTTCAGGTCCATCACAAGAAGACTTGTGAAATCATGGGAGATGTAGAAAACAAGCAAAGGTGCTGCTGCTGGAAATATTGGTGATTGTTTTGGTACAAAACATGTATGAGTTAGACAAACTCTATCACAGCCAGTGAGCTGAGAGGTGGGAGGTGAGGAGGAAGCCAGAAGGGGACAGGATGCAGAATAGGTGCAAACACCTGCACCAAAACCCCTTCTCGTTCAGAGTTCAGAGCCTTTGGCTGACTATAGGTGAATCTGCCTCTGTGGGATATATAAAGTATGGTCCATGTCATGGCAGCTCTGACATGCCAGAGTGGTGTCAGAGCTGTGAGCAGTGATGGGCAGGAGCAGGCCTGTGGCGACTCACAGACCAAGTCAGCCATTCCCAGCAGTTCTGGGGCAGTATCTATAATTGAAGAGCTCTGGGAGTTTTGCAGACTTGTGGTTTTCCACCAATTAGGACTAAAAGGTTCCATTTATTAACAACTGGCTTGTTTAAATAACAGCTCCCATCAAGTGCTTTGGCTGTGCACTTGTCTGAGTATCGGAAAACTTGAGTGACATCTGGGCTGTTGCGTGGTGCCTTGTGGATGCCTCTCTCTGCAGTCCCTGTGCTGACCCCACTGCCCCCTGCTCCCCTTCAGTGCCCTGCTGGGAGACATCGATCTCTGCCCACTGCCCACTGCTTCCTGTGCCTATTCCCACAGGATTGACTTCCTGCCCCTACCCACACAGCACTTCCCCCTCCTGGTAATGTGCTCACACTTCTGTGCATCAATTAGACTGCTTTTTGGAGGAAAAGTGGATTTTGTGTTTAGTGCTGGCACTGGAGAGATGGTGTGCTGGGTCTTGATGGAAGAGATAATGTGTCAGGTTTTGCTTTCTTCTCCCCTAGTGCTCCTGGGACACACTCATGTGGTGCTTATACTGTTCCTACTAAACACATTTTCCCACTCTTGGGCTTCACAGAAGCTTTGCAATTTTATTCTCTTTCCTCGCATTTTGCAGCATTCCCCTCCCCCCAAATCCTAAAAAAAAAATTAGAAAAAGAAAATGAAGCCACACTTTTTGAGTAAAACTTTCACTAGAGCGTGTTGTGGTCTGACCAGGACCCATACAGACAGAGTTCCTGCTATGTTTCTCAGGCCAGATCGATAGTATGTCACAACTGGGAAGTGTCTACAGCTAAGGGAGACTTCTCCTCCTCCTTCACCTTCCGCAGACTGGGCTTTGTTGCAGGTTCATTGCCAAGACTTTTGTTAAGCTTGCGCAAGAGCACTTTATCAGCCAGCTGAGGAATGACTTCTCTTCCAGCACCTGGAATCACCAGCGTGTCCTGAACTTGCAAAGGAAATAGTTGGAACTTGATAGAGGAGGCACTTAGCAGATATAGGTAGGGATGCTGAGCCAGGGCAGAGGTCCCTTTGCAATAGCCTTGGAGCCTTAATCCTGCTTTATGGGCCCTCATGGCAAGTTCCAAACCATGCAATCAAGCATAGGAGATGTCAGGGTATGGGGACATGCAAGGTGAAGCTGGGATAGAGGGAAGAAGTTGTGTCTCTGTCAGGTTTGCTGCAAGAGGTGGGAAATTCTGGTTGCCAGACCCTTGTGGGACTTTGCAATGTGCAATTCCTGGACATTTTCACAGTCCTTGGGTCCCCTTATTCTTCATTCCTACAACAGGCTCCTCATTTCATTGTGTGCACCTACTTTCCTGCATTTCATAGTGTGTCTGATCCTACTAGGGATGGATGGAGGAAGCTCTTCAAATGGGACTCCCAGTGCTCAGGAAATAACCAGTCCCAATGGTGCTCTGGTTTCCCTGCTCTTCTGGATGGATGCAGCCCTCAGTGCTGTGCTTTCTGCAGCATGTTGCTGGTATGTCTCTTGGCATGACAGAAGCTGCTTGAATATGAGGACCCCTGGCTTCCAGGGGACACCCCGTGTCCAATCTTTCCATGCACAGGTTCTTAATTGAGCACAGCAGTCCTGTTGCTCTCTCCTCGGTGTCTCACAACCTGTTCCATCAAAATCCTATTCTTATTGTGAGCTCTGGTAAGCTCAACCCTTTGCCAGCTCTCTTCCTCCACCTCTGCTGCATCCTGAGCCTCTCCAAAATGCGAAGGGGCATTTTGGTATGTCCTATGCTTTCAGGCCCTGGTGAACAAAATGGGAACTGAAGTTTTTTTATAGAAATAATGAAGGATTTCTTTTTCTCTCCTAGAGCTGCAGAAAGGGAGGAAGTGAGACAGATAGACAGACGGAAAGGTCAAATTATCCTCTCTGGCTCTACTGATAACATTTCAAGATAAATGAGTTCAACATTCTTCAGGCTATCTGGTGCTAAGTCTTCTGCCTTTTACTTCCAAACTAAACTCCCTAATTCCTCTGCTCTGAATACCAGTCCCTGGGACTTTGTGAAGTGATGCATCTGGGGTTTAATGATAGACATGATTTATATCTCTACTGCCATCTTCTCCAGTTCCTTTGGGGGATGGAACTGGTTTGTCGGGCCAGTTTCAATTGCTTGTGTTGTGTTTGTGCTCTTAATCCAGGTGTTGTAGGTGAGGTGCCTCCAAAGACAGCTTGTGCTTACAGAAGCCAGCATTTGAAAGACAATGGTACTGAGAAACAAAGTAGTGTGAGAAGCATAATGGTAAACAGCCTCATTTGTTTTGTGTTTATTTTGCAGGATGCTTGCTTTTATAATTTATTTGGGGCAAAAGATAGAGACTGCAACTACGACTTTACAGCTGGCAGTAATCCCAGAGACCAATGAAAGTTGTTGAAGTAAGTTTCTTAGTTTTGCGTAGGATTTTATTAAGTGCCAGACTTGGACTCTGGTGATTTCATGAAATCTCAGGGGGCTTTTAGAAGGTAAGCATCTAGATCTGTTGCAAAAAAAGAAGGAAAACTTCCCTAAGGATATCCTGAGTGAACAGCATCAACCTGCTTTGGTTCAGTGATGGCTGTTATGATTATTGTGCAAATAACATGGGACTGTGACTTTTTTCTGAATGCTCTAGGAGCAGAAATAGACCATCTACAATCTACCCCTATCACATATATGTTCCTGCACAAGTAAGAATATATGAATTTGAAGGTGGCACTAAGATGCAATGAATCAGGCTGGCACGTGGCCAGAGCTTGGCCTGTGTGTGCCATTTGTGGTTCTGCTCCTGAAAGGCAGTATCTCCCCCCACATTTGTCTAGCAGTAAAATATCCCTTCAACCCCAGTGGACCTTCATGGAGCTCTCCAGGTCCTTATTGGATTCTTTTACTTGCTTGTCGCCACAGCTCAGGCTACTATGTCTGCACAGAGGCTCATTTTTACGTGGTCAGCACATGTGCTCACACACATACAAAACTAACTGCCTTCTGCAACTGGAACTAATTTAGTTCTTGTCAGCAATCTTTGAGGAGATGCCAGAGGTAGAGCAGGCGGCTCCTTCCCTCAGACAGAAATGTTGAAGAACCAGGGGGAGGAAGCTGCTCTGTACCTCTCTGCAAAACAGGATGTCATTCTCAACATGAAGACACAAATATTCCCCCCTGGAAATCAATAGAAAGAGGAGGGAGGGGGCTCCTGAGTTGTCACTGTTCTCTTACATGTGGTGCCTGTTAAACAGAGACCTCTGTTTGGGTCCTCCAGAACAGGAAATTTATTTTTTTAATAGCATCTTCTCAGTTTTTCTGTGAAGTACTTCTTGGGCACTGTTTTTGGTACCACTCTTCTCCCCTGTACTTAGCTGCCAATCAAACAGAGAAAAGACAAATTATCACTTTAATTCCCCTTTCTTCAGGCTGTGCTGTTGTACTGTATTCCCCAGCAACAGACTTTTCTGTGGCTTTCCTGGACCAAGGCTAGTAGTCCCAGAGGAACAGAGAAATGAGAAAATGGAGCTGGGCAGAGCGGAGTTGTAGCTCCTGCTTGGTATTGAGGCTACCTTAAGTGATGGAATAGATGAGCTCATTTGTCTCATGGAGGAAATTATAACTGTTTATTTCTTCCCTCTTCCACTGAAGGTTGTGGTGGTGCTGTCTCCAGGGCTATGTTCACAGGACTTGGGGTGAAATGAGTTTTGCTTTCCACAGCTGCCTAGTCACTGGGAACATGCTGGGCCTTGGGAAGAAAGTGCTTGGGCTCTTGAGCAAAGGCCAAGCCCCACGGGCTCCCCCTGGGGTGGGAGTGGTCCTGCACCTGCAGCTAGCACAGCAGGCAGACCTATCACAGCATCTCCACAGATATACCAGTTTTAGTGCAGGGTTCCTGCCACTGGTTTCCTCTCTGGAGGAGGCTGTTTATTATCACCAGGCTAGTTGTGCCTTGGCCTCTGTAACTGGAGCCTTTCAAAGCTCTCTAGGTGCTGGTGGTGGGTTTCTTTCTCTCAAGGTAGATGCCTACCATGATGTCAGGCTCCCCTTGTGTCCATGGGAGAGGAGGAGCATGATTTATCTCATTTAGATCTCAAATAGATCAAAGAGTCACAACGTAAAACCTGTGTCTCCTTTGATTGCAAGCAAGTCTAGCTCCATTTCCTATGTTATGCTTTTATCTGTGCTTAGACATCAAAAATTACAGGGCATTAATCACACCTGGATATCTAGCTCCTTCCTCATATCAAAAAGTGCGTCTCCTGCCACCTATACTGCTCTCAACTCCAAATGAGAGTATGACCTTTATCTCCTAAGGAAAGTTTTGTAGGCAAAATATCCCATCTCTTCTATATGCACTGTGGATGACTAGCCAGCTGCTCCCAATGGTACAGAGCATGGAGCTTCTGACCACAAAGAGACATCTGAAGGAAAAAAAAAGTCAACCTTGCTCTGCCCAGGTTGGGAGCTTTTTCTGAAGACTAGGCCACCCTGGAGGTCATGGGTTGTAGTGGGTTTTGCTTCTCTGCTGAGACCTCCTGGCAATCCAAGTTGTAATTGCCTTTAGGCATCATAGCACTTGAAATCCTGTGTCTTAAGATCTCTGTGATGTGAGGGGTTGTCTGATGCTGCACAGCTCACTGGCTTTTTGTGTCAAATGCAGCTTCTCTTAATTGTGCCCCTGCTTGTTGAACAGACCTTTCCTGAGCTCCCTTTTTCTTTTGGCCTCCTGCAACCTTGTTTTAGGTATGGAAATAGAGGACTTGGATTCACAGGCATATTCAGAATGTTTTCTGTTGTTTCTTTCTTTGTTTCTGGAGGGTTTTTTTGATGTTTCTGATCCCTTTTATCTGCCTGGGCATTACCATCAGCTGGATCAACCTACCTGCTGCTTCCTCCTCTGCACAATCAACCCTCCAAGTCTTCCTGCTTCTTTTCTACTCTTGTAACTTTTTTGTTCTTTGCTAAAGTCAGTGTAGATTCAAGCTGGAAGGAGTATCCCAATACACCCTGTCTCATATGATCGCAATGGTGCTCCCTCTTATAAATTCTCCGAAAATGTCCTGAACAGCTCTGTGTCACTCTTCTGAACGACTTGGCAGTCTCCTCCAATTCTTGATAATGCTGGCTAAATCTCTCATATATTACATTATGCCTCCCAATAAACTGAGCATCAAAGGCTTTCTTCACCTTCTCGTACTATTTTTTTTTCCTTTCTTCCTTCCTTCCTGGGAATATCAGCAGTGTTTCTGTCACTACCTTGAGCCAAGAGCTTACTTGAAGCCATGTGCCTCTCAGATGAGACCTACTGTTTCCTGAACTACCCACACCCTACCAGCCAGCTAATCCAGCTTTCTGGGGCTCTGCCATTAAATGGCCCAAGGGCTGCACTTGTTACAAGAAGTGCAGGTATTGTTACTGTTATTAAAAGAGCATATTATGCATAAGCAGGAGCTTTTCTAAGATTGTTATCTAGAATTGTATGCTCCTCTTATTGGCTGCCTGTGGAAAGGGCTAGGTGATCAGAGATGGCCAGTCTGCCTAACCCTTCCCATCTCAGGTTAAAATCTGCTGCTGAATGTCACAGGAGTGGTCGGAGGCCGTCTTGGGCTTAGCAACCATGAAATGATTGAATTTTCAATTCTTGGCCAAGTAAGGAGGGGGGGCAGCAAAACTATTACCATGGACTTCTGAAGGGCAGACTTCAACATGTTTAGAACACTGGTTGAGAAAGACCCTTGGGGTATAGTCCTAGAGGGCAAAGGGGTCCAGGAAGGCTGGACTGTTTTCAAGAAGGAACTCTTAAAGGCACAGGAGCAGGCTGTCCCCATGTGTTGTAAGACAAACCGGCGGGGAAAATGACCGGCCTGGCTGGACAGGGAGCTTTTGCTGGGACTTAGGAGAAAGAGGAGAGTCTACCACTTTTGGAAGAAGGGGCAGGCTACTCAAGAAGAGCATAGGGATTTAGTCAGGTTGTGTAGAAAGAAGATTAGGTGGGCAAAGGCTCATCTAGAACTCAGCCTGGCCACCACTGCAAGAGATAATAAAAAGTGTTTTTACAAATATATTAACAACAAAAGGAGAACCAGGGAGAATCTCCATCCTTCCTTAGATGTGAGGGGGAACATTGTTGCCAAGGATGAGGAAAAGGCTGAGGTACTTAATGCCTCTTTGCCTCAGTCTTTAATAGTCAGACCAGTTGTCCTCATGGTATTCGGTCCCCTGAGCTGGGAGATAGGGATGGAGATCAGAATAATCCCCTCATAATCCAGGAAATAGTAGTGAATGACCTGCTAAGCCAATTGGACACTCATAAGTCTATGGGGCCTGACGAGATCCACCTGAGAGTGCTGAGGGAGCTGGCAAAGGAACTTGCCAAGCCTCTCTCCATCATTTATCAGCAGTCCTGGTTAA
>VYZX01013464.1:258042-323610 GCA_013401335.1 Brachypteracias leptosomus
AGAGAAAGGAAATGAGGCTGGTGAGAGGTCTAGAAAACATGCCTTATGAAGGGCAACTGAGGGAACTGGGGTTGTTTAGTCTAGAGAAGAGGAGACTGAGAGGAGACCTTATTGCTCTCTACAACTACCTTTAAGGAGGTTGTAATGAGGCTGATGTTGGTCTCTTCTCCCAAATTACTAATGATAAGACTAGAGGAAATGGCCTCAAGTTGCACCAGGGGAGGTTTAGATTGGACATTAGGAAGAAATTCTTTACTGAGAGAGTGGTCAGGCACTGGAACAAGCTGCCCAGGGAGGCGTTTAAAAAACGAGTAGATGTAGCACTTGAGGACATGGTCTAGTGATTGGGGATATGTTGGGATGAAGGTTTCCCTCTCTTCTCTTGATCTTTTTCCTTCTTTGGCCACATTTAATTAATTTTGATGGTAGATGCTTGGTACATCTTTCCTCAGCCTTTTCCCCCTTGTTGCTTTAATACAGTTTCCATGATGAGTTCTGCATCATTGTTCCATCTACTCCTTTGCTTTGTTTGCTGTGGCCTCCGTGGTTTTTTTGTCCTCATGTGGGATATTTTCTTTCTCCACTCAACATGTAAAGTAAGGTTGTGCTTTCTCTTTATCCCTGAATGCTTCGTGCTCCCTTCACTGATTCAGGTCTTTGCACTCAAGTTGCTGCTGCATAGTGGGCACTGAAAAGCACAAACTCCTAAGGCAAAACATCTGTTGCCAGGATTATCTGCCAGGAAAAGTCATAGCTGTGTCATATTGCCTCTCTTGGACCTGCCTTCCCACCAAACACTGGGTGCATTGCAAACATCAGTTCCTGTCCACATCCCCTCTGGGAAGCAGATGCACACAGGGCAAATAAATGTGGTTCTTTCTGATCAAGAATGTGTATTTTCTTTGGCCTTTTATTCCACTGCTGCATGAGTTAGTCTTTGTAACAGCTCTTCCTAAACAAAAAGCCTGCAAATAGAGAAACCGTCTGTATCCTTTAAAGAACCTCCCTGAGCAATGCTCGCTGGGTGGATGGTGCTGGATGTGGAGGTCGGGGGCGAGCTTTGTTGCTTCTCTCCCATGTTCAAATCCTGTTCTCCCCACTGCCAGACAGACTGGGACAGAAACTCAGCCTAATTAATCTTAATTGAAAGAATTTCTGTCTCCAGACACCATGTTCTGTATTATCCCATGACAAAGTCCCCTGTACAGTTTCTTAATTACAGGCTGGTTCCAAGGGAATTAATTTGTTGGAAATAGGAAGGGGGTAAGAGAAATCCTCGAAGAGCAAGTAAGATGGCCAAATCTTTTCATATTAGGGGAGTTAAGATCTGGAAAGCTAGGCAGAGTGCTTCTGCTTGCTCTTCTACTGGAGACACTAGAGAAAACCAAGATTTGAGGTTGGTGACAGCATCTACATCTCCTCCCAAAGACCACAACACCACATCTGCAATGACCCTGATTTTTCCCTGCCCAGAGAAGAACATGCTTCCCTCTTTCTTGGTGAGGAAGGGAGCCATCAAGTGTGCTGCTTCCCTTTGCTCTCCTGAGGTAGGGAAGTGGACAGAGAGCAAGATAAGATGGGGATCATGCCATGATCATGTCTGCCCCAGCAGCCTCTACATCTACAGTGCCAGCATGCCGAGGCTGTGTCCTGAAATGACAAGAGAGGCTTGGCAGAGACTGAAGATCCTGGGTGCTTCTCCTCCATCCTAGTGCTCCATCCCTGACCTTGAACTAGCAGGCTCCACAAAGGTTAAAGCTCAATCTACACTCCCACCTCACTCCGGAGAGCCCAAACTGACCATCTGTGTCAGTCTCTTCTTCTCAATTTGTCCTGTCTGATGGATTTATCCTTTAGAGAATCCCAGCCTTCCCAATGCACTTTGAAATTTTTCATCAAGCTTCAGAGAGGCTTTATTGAGGATTTGTGCTATCTTCAAATATACTTTTCATTTGCTCTTCGATTTTCAGCTTCTTAATGCAGCGGGCGAAAAGACTCCTCTCTCTTTTCTGCCTTATCACTTTACTGACCAAAGAGCAGCAGGACAAGGGTTGGTTATTTTCTTCCCCTGATCTATTCTTTTCTTCCTACTTGTCTTATGGTGAATTTAGACAACCAGCATCTGGAGAGAAATCAACACCAACTTGGTCAAGCTGAAGGAAAGTCACTGTGTGTGCACTTAACCCTGCTGTTAGCTCTGTCCCAGTGACTTCAAGGACATTGGAGGGTGCTGCAGCTGTGTCAGCCTCTGCAGCTCTGCCGTCTATGCAGGGCACAGTTTGGAAGCGAAGCAAGGAGACAAGCTGCCTGAGGTAATCCCTGGGTACTGCAGAAAAAGGGGCTGGGATCTGGGGGTACCTCTTTTTCTTTGAAGTCCACAGTGATTCACATTGACTCTGATGTTGGATCGATGGATGAAGGCCCTGTGCTCAAAGTTCCCTCTCCTCCACCACATCCATTCTTGCTTTAGCATCCTGGGAATTCTCCTGCTGATCAGGCAATGGGTCACTTTGGTCCAAATGGGTGGCTTTACACTAGCTCACTTTGCTTCCAAGGGCCTTACGTTACTTATAACAGGAGGACATTTTTCATACGCAGTTGTTCAGTGCTGGGGCTGGCTGTGGCTTAGGTGAAGGAATAATGAAGGTGGAAAGAGGGACAGTACTCTAGCATTATCTAATTACTTCTGTTGGAATTAGATGAGAAAGCCAGGTAGACACTCTTTGTGATGCACACTTAGCACCCTCTGGATCATAAAGAGCTGTTCTTCTTTCAGTCATGAAAAAAAGACTTAAGAAGTCCATGGGGCCAATGTGTTTACTGTCTACAGAGGATGAGGAACTCCTCCCTCCTTCCCTGCATCACCACAACACCCTGCTTCTCCCCAGGGGACTTGCCTCCCCTTGCTGACCAGCACCACTGCTGCTGTGAGATCTGACAAGATCAGAGTCGAGGTGGTTTGGCTGCAGGCAGAATAATTCTTCCTTTTATGGAAATTCTTCTGCTTCTCCCCCGACAACGGCCTTCAGATCTCTGCTTAGTAACAGAGGAGGTTCTTCTCCTTCTCTAGAGCCCTCACAACAATCTCACCCACGTAGAAACCATCTTGCCTTCTGCAAAGAGCCACTGCTCCAGGTGTCTTGCTGCAAGGAGATTCCAGCTGTCAGATAAGTGAGAAGGAAGGAGATGTCCTTCCAGTCTCCTTTACCTTTGGCTACTAAAGCCACTGGTGTAAGGTCAAAGATATGAATCTGGGATCTGCTAATTTGGACAAGGAAATAATTTTCCAAGCCCCTAGATCACCTGGGTACAATATTTTGCTCCTGCTTATAGACCAGGGCAGAATTTGGTGGTAGCTACAGCTAAGATTAAAGTTTGTTTGCAGAATGTGCCAGTGGAACATACACCACCAACAATATCTATGGCTCATTGAGTCAGGGAGGATTCAGTTTCCCATCTGGCAGCATCTTCACCCTATTTGTTCTTTCACACTATGGTGACATTCTCTATCAATCTGCAGCTTCTTTCTCTAGGCTGAGTGGAGATTTTATGTTACAGATTCAGACTTCTGCATTTAAGCACCATCCCCTCCACCTCCACCTCAAAATAATACTCATTAAAAATATATAAAAATCTAGCTGTGAAAGGATCTGCCCTGCCTACGTAGGATTGGAAAAGCTGTCGTGATTTCAGTTGAATGAAATCATAGTTGAGCTGGGGAAAAACAGGACAAAGAAGCAGATGTAATTCTGAAGAATTTCAGTCATGCTGGGTCTCCCTGGCAGGCATTTGCCCTTGGAGTGGCAGCTATGGCTGGGCTATGCAGCACAGAGATGAGAGGTGTTTCTGGCATGGGAAGAGCATGAGAGTGGAGACTACAGACAGACTGCTGTGCCCTGCAAGGCTCAAATCAGGAGACTGCTCAGTTTTGATTTGCTGCATCAGTGAAAATACAGGTTGGCTGCAAGACCCTGCCAAGGGTATGGAATGCCAGTCTGCTGGGACCACTGGTCCAGGAAACAGTTCTGAGCTTCAGGGCACAGGAATGAGGTGAGGTTGCAGGTGTCAGGGTTTGGGGAGGGAATGTAGCTCTCTAATCTGATGCAGACAGATTTAGCTTTCATACGAACTCAGAGAGAAGGCAGCATGTACTAATTCATCAGGAACTGTGGGATATCTGTTCATGTTGCTTGTATTTGAGCTCTGGCAAGATCAGAGCTTGAGGGGGAAGGGTGCATTATGCCTAGGTAGAGCTATTCCCTGGGGCTTGAGCGAGGAGTAGCTAGGCTGATCCATTCTGCTGCTTGACTTGTCCTCCAGGCCAAACTGAAAACTCTGGAGATCTGAGTTTCTATTTATTTGGCAGCAGCATTTGCTTTGCAAGTTCCCAGACCACACATCACTGCTGGCATGGATATCCTCTCCTAGCTGTGCAATGACCCCCTGCAGGGGTGCAAAGGCAGTTTGGCAACATGGTATCTGTGCCGAAGGCTCTATATCAACTAATATCTCAGGGTAGAAGTTAGTACCTCTGAACATACTTATGGGACTCTAAGTAACATTTTGCTAAGTGTCTGCTCAGATATCTCTGTACAGTACTGCATAAAATTTACCCTTGGATTCACCTGGGATGGTGTTTCTGTGCCCCTTTTAGTGGAAATAGAAAGTCATGTTGTACCCAGATAACCAAATAGGCACTCATCATGTAAAGGATTGCTCTGTACAACAGAGTCCTAGACCAGCTTGTAACAGCAGCTGCAGAGGGCAAGCTTTTGATGCCAAGCACTCTAATGCTGTTTCTGTCATTTGCTGGAGCCTCTAGGGAGCTCACATATTTCATTACATTACATTGAACATGGCAGCATCTCATATATGTATGTCATCCCTCCTAACTAGCAGCTTAAAGAATCATTCAGATGCAAATTCATGATCTTACTTTCACTCCACCATGAGAATGACTAGCTTAAATTGTTCCTTCCTCTTGAGCAACAGCTGGCTTGAAACAATGTCAAGCAGCACCCCGCCAGTTACTCAGCCACTCATTACTCAACTGTTCATGATTCAGTAGACTGTCAAACAAATCTCTCTCATCTTTCTCCAGTTCTACATGTTGGCATCCTTTGTTACCCTCACAGAAATGCAGGGAAGCCCTGCCTGCAGAAGATGGTTGATCCTGGACACTCTAAATTTGAGCCAATTACTAAGTACCAGAAAAAAGAGAGGTGGATTGAATCAGTGTTGCATGACTACATACACGTGCTCCTTGCATTTCAGGCTGTGTAGGGAGCAGTATCTAATTCTGATTCATATCTGGATTGTGACAACCCTCAGAGGGTGTCACAGATGTTTGTAGTGGGTTGCCATTCAAGGGTATGTTGTTAGTGCCAGTAGGGTAGATACATAGTGCTTTTCATGGTGGGGCTGTAAAATGAGTGGGTTTCACATTCCAGGTCTTCTGTTTTGATCATAAGGACAGATAGAGGAAATCTCAGAGATGACAAAGCTTTTTAATTCTATAGGCAAGCTGAGTCAAAACCTCTTATCCTTTTCCCAGTGTATAAAAACAAAAGGAATGAAGTATTAAAACCAGTATGAAATCTAGATGAGAAAAAAAGGAAGTGGACTGGTGTGGGAAGAAAGGAACAATTATGAGATAAAGTTCAGAGATCCAAAGAAAGAGGTCAGTAAGATTCAGAAAAGGAGGAAGCTGTGTTAGATTTGCTGTGATCCTTTTTGAAGTCCCAGGATTCACGGCAAAGTTTATCAGTAGTTGCATAGATTTATTCTGCTATGGCCCAGGATTACTCCTGAATGGTTTCACCCTGTACACAGAAAGCTTGATGGAAACAATTTGTTGAGTTTTTCACAAAGCCTGGACTTGTCTCATCTAATGTTAGATACTTAAATATTATACTCAATTAATTACAGTAGGGCCATCTTATAATTAATGAAGAGATGAAGTAGGCGAATTACCTTCACTGCCTTTTCGTATTGACTGCAAGGGGAGGCAGGGTAACTGGGTTTCTAACTCTGTCAGATGAATTTGCATTCGAATGCCTTCTCTGTGCATGTGTAATTGAAAAAGGAGGGAGAGGGTTCCTGGGTGGAAACCAGAAAAGAGACTGAAAAGATAGTAAGGTTTTTTCTGAAGCACTCAGATATTGCTTGCTGCAGGGCCAGAAAAGCATGCCAGGTGGCCCATGCACTTGTGTCTGCAGTATTCAGGAGGGTGCCAGATACCACAGGCCACTCTATTCCACAGGCCACCAACTCCTGTGCAACATTTTTCATGGTGCTTTGCTCTGGCACTCAGAGGAGGCTCTAGAAAATGCTCTGACTCATTCAGAAATGGTCCCACACATTTCCTTCGTGGCAGGAAAGAAGGAGAAGGATTTGGTTCCTGGAGCTGGCCCCATATATCCCTTCTCTTCAGTGTCATCCCTCTTGCACACAGCGTGCCCCTGGCTGTAAATGCACAAGGTGCAGAGGGGGTTTCAGAAGCTTACCAGTTCCATGCTTTCTCTATGTCTCTCTTCCTCTCTCTCCCTTTCTCTCTGTCTCTCTCTTTTTTTCTTTCCTTCCCTTTTCCCTGTTGGCAGCAAAATAATGTCTTGTCTCTGAGCAACGTTCACGGTGTATAATTTACAGTCTATAAATAGATCACTGTTATTAACCCAAAAAAATAATATATGGCATCCACACATTTTATTCCCCTTCTAAGCATTAATCAAAACATTGCAGACAGAGAGGAGCCACTTGCAGCGTGAGGTGTGTGGCACCCAGTTGAATGGCCAGGTTTCTTTCTCTTGTAATTTCTCATTCAACCCATTCCACCCCATCTCTTTATCCTCTGCTCTCCTCCAGCTTTTCTTTTCCCCTGCCTTTGCCCCCACCATGAAGTCCCCTCCCCGCCATATGGAGTGACCACCTGTCTTCACCGCTGTGCTCTCTGCTCTTTCCCCGTGTGCTCCCAGCTGGTGCTCCAGCCTTGGCCAACCCAGAATGAAGCTCCAACTTGACCAGAAAAGCACAAAAGTGAGAGGGAGTAAGCAAGCAAAACTCAGACACAAAAGCAAGCAGACAGAAGGGCTTGCAGCCAAGATCCACACTGCAAAGCACCAAAGCCTGGAGGGTGAGCCCCAAACCCAGATTTGCTAAGGTCTCATCTTTCAGATGCATACCTTGCTTTCCTTACAGCAATGTCCTCTCCTGCACATGGCCTCCTGTGCCATGGACCTGGCTTGGCTGTGGTAAGATGGCTGGGCAACCACAGCAGAGTATTACTGCTTCTGCTTTAAGGTGTCCCCCACCTTGCTGGCACTAGTGACATTCCTTGAATCTGTGGGAGAGGTTCCCTTCTTGCCCCACAGCTTTTTCAGGAGCTTTGTTTTCTCTCTCTGTGTCTCTTTCTCTCATATTTTGCCCTCTGCAGCCACCAACCTTTGTGCTTCCCCCAAAACCTCTCCCCAAGCCACTGGGGAAGCGCTGTTGAGGCTGGGCTGTGGTGCCAGGGGTGAGCAGGTAGAGGTGGGGATGCTTGGTAAGAGGAGGGTGGCTCAATGTCATGGGCAGCAGTGGCCCCTGGGAACCCCTAGGTGTGTGCTGGCATGTGGTGAGGGCAGCCAGGAGGGGAAGGGGTAACATGGTGGGCTGGCCTGGGTATAGGAGTGGGGGTGCAAAACCCATTTACAGGGTAATCTCTGCAAGGAGGCTGCTGGTATAGAGGGGTCAGTAAAGGCAGTGGAGGTGGATGTTCCCCTTTGCAAGACCTAAAGGAGAGATGGAGTGACTGGGGCTTGGAGGAATAGGACCAGTGGTGCCTTGCATTTCCATAGTGCCTTGCATGTCCAGAATTCCATGGGATATAGGTACGCCGCACCCCACAACACCCTCATCAGCCATCAGGGCCTCATCACATATCTTGAACCAAGTGCAACACTGTCCCCAAAGACTTCAACTTTACCCCAGGCTTTGTGTGACTGGTGTGAGCTTTGCACTCTCTGCAGGTATTTGGGAACTGAGTGACTCACCTGGAAGATGGCTGAGAAAAAAAAGAGAAAATAAACAGTTGTGTACCCTCCACTGAGTCACCTGCAGCCCCTGGAGCAGGGCTCTAACTCAGAGAGTTGTTTGCCATCCTCAGCACCTCCTGCTCCTCTCTCAAGGGGTGCAGGTAGCTGAGTCCCTGTGGTGCAGTCCAGCACCTGGTGGGAAGAGCATGGGTGCCTATCCTCCCTGTGCCAGGGTATGCACTCGGTGCAGCCAGCTGCACTGGGTCAGCACTGATGTAGGCAGCAGCTGCAGGGACACAACTTGAAAGGCCAGTTGAAGGCAGATGCACCGCATAGCACGAGACTGAATAGTCCTTGGAGATTTGGGTTATTGGGTTTTTAAAAATAATTTCCTGGAGGCTTGCAAGGTTTTCATGGTGAAAATGTTGAAGAGGGGTGGTCCTTATATACATATATATACATATATATACATATATATACATATATATATTTATACAGTTGTGTATTGCTTTGAGTTACAGGATTTAGCATCCTGGAGTCTAGCCCTGAGCTGCCTTCCTGGGCTCTTGAATTTTAATGTAGAAAAAAATCTTGTGGAATAGCTGCCAGAAATAACATGTTGAGTCACTGTTAACGTGGATGGCAGGGCTGCCTCTCCTCTCCACCCCCAAACACTTTGACACACATTCCAGAAGAAGGGAAGAAGCCTCAGTCCTGAGGACAGGTCCTTCATCTTTGCAAGTGGCCATGGAGGGAGAGTGACCCTGCTGCTGGGAGAGAGACATGACAGGAAACCTGGAGGTGGACTCCTATTGCCTCCTGAGGCACAGGGTTTTGGAGCTCTGAAATGTACCTTTTTCACCCTGTGAGCAGAGGCTGGACTCCAAAATGTGTCAGGAGATCTGGGGAGTTTCAGTGGAACCTGTTCACTGTGAAAAATTACAGTAAGAGCAAATTCAAAAAAATAAAGCAAAAGGTCCGAAGTGCCAAGTAGCTACAGTGGCAGCTCAACAGGGGCTGGTCTGGATTCGCATCTGGAGATTGGCCTAGAGATATCCTTTTCCAGCTATCCTAAGATCATTCTGGCCCTTTGACTTGGTATGGATTTATTGTCTTTTGCATTTAGACGACTGCCTCTGCTTTCAAATGTCAGCTCTGACTCCTGTATTGTGCTCAGTGAGAAAGAGTTTCATTAAATATTGTGAGAGGGTAGATATTCAGAAAGCAATAATGCCTGGGTTCAGAGAAGTGTCTCATCTGTGACAAGTTTAGACATGCCTTTAATAATTTAGTGATGTGTGTTCCTGTGCTGGGCTGTATGTGTGTGCTGTGCTTGCATTTCTGCCTTTCAGATGCCAGGGAAAACTCATCTGACAGTGCTGTATATCATACATTGTTTTCAAGCAGAGGGACTGCTTTATTTGGCTAAGGACATATATTAATGTGCGCTAGAGATACCACATCGTCTCCTGTTACTGCTGATCGCTGGGCTATAGCAGCTAATTGTGTGGTTGTTAATAGCTCATTGCAGATGGGAGATAAAACATCTCAGTTATCATCACCATGAAGATGCATCTGCAAAGCTTTTCCACTGGCTAGAGAAGCTTATACAGATACAGCCAGACTTGCTGTGCTTTTGCTCCAGTGCAACCACTGGATGTAGCTGCATTTCTGCTAGGGTTAGCAGATCAGGTAGTTTGCAAAAAAGCTTTTCTTCAAACAAAAGCAAGGGGCTGCTCTACTGACCACTGGACTTTTGCAGTCACATGGACCCACCATGCCATAACTGGATTGAAAGCTATGCTGTTTGTTGAAATCAAATGGCTCCCGCCACAGCCTGTCTAAAGCATCCCTAGCTAACATTACCAGTCTGCCAGTCTTCCCACCTGTGTGTGAGCCTATGCAGCTACACCCTCACCACCTCACTGGCATATAACAGATACGGAGATTAAATCCCTCTGGAAAATGCAATTAGCTGGCCAAAACCAAGAGAACTTTACTGCTTGGAAGCACTAAAAGTAAATCAATGGATGCGATGAGCTATTTTACCTCCGAAGGCTGTAGGCCGTGCAGAGAGATCATTAACATTCCTGGGTGACAAGTCAGAATGCAGAATTGACAGATTCTAGCATTGAGTCTTGGGTTTGCATCCCAAGAGGTAACATTCCTCCTACCCAAGAGGTAGGAGCAAGGAGGAGTGGGGACTTTAAGGTTTGGTATATGACTCCCCTGTAGAAAGTCAGAGTTCCCAATGGCTTCCAGCTGTAAGATGGAGCAGCGCCTGAGCATCTCTAGCCTGCACATGGATCATCCACATGGTCTTGATTCTGTATTTGGAAGGAACTAAGGACCACCCTGTGTCAGAGGTTATGAGTGGCAGCTCAGTGGTGATTTGCTAAAAAATATTACCCTCAAGTGTGATGCAACTCTGCAGTGACAACAGGACTGTCTCCTCTCTCTCTGCTCCAGGGCCAAGAGTCCCTGGGTGAGTGCAGGGCTGGAGGCTCTCCTAGCTCCTGTAGGCTGTTTGGAAGAGGTGATGTGGCACAGAGCAGTCTGGTAGCAAAGCAGTGATGCCAAAGTCCCTCTAGCCACTGAAGCACTGCTGCCACTGGTTTAAAAGTAGAGATGAAAGGAGCCATATGTTTTTGTGGGCTTGTGAACAGAGCAGGATCCCTATGGAGATGCCTAGGAGAAAACATGGAGAAGAGGATTGGAAGAGGCGGTAAGGGATGGGGAAGGAAAGTAAGAGGGAAGGAGAGAGAAGAGAACATGATAGAAACAGGGGAGAAAGGGAAGGAATAGGGGTGAGAGAAGAAGACAACGGGAGGCAGAATTTTGTTTGGGCTTTGAGTTGCTTCCTGCCCCCACCCTTTCTGGGCTTGATAAAACCTCTTTCTGAAGCTGTTTCTCTCCCAGCTGTGAGATGCCAGAAACATGAGATTATGGGGAAGAGAGAAATGCCAGTATGGGTTCTGGGCACCCTCCACCAATCCTCCTCTCCTTTTTCTCCTGATCCAAGAAAAACTCATGGCCAGAGCTGGAGTGGTTGTGTGCACCTTTTTACTTCCAGCATCGCAGTTTCCTTGACTGACCCTCACACAGGTCATGGATCCCTCACCCTTCTTCTCCCCATTGACTTCATGGCCACCTTTGCTTGTGTATTTCTGAGAGCAGAGATTATGTGAATATGTGGCAGAAGGAGGCCAGTACAGACTTCTTGTGAGAGATACAAATCCTGGACATATTTTTCAGACAAATCTTCCATTGGGCTGGGGGCTGCTGAGGTAGTGTTGAGGATGCAGGGCTCCTCTTCTCTCTGGACTGACGAGCTGGCATACCATTTTGGTTTGTCTCATCAGCAGAAAATCTGGATGCCTCTCCAGAGCTCATCTGAACCCACTCAGTTCTCTTGCCTGATAAATTTTTGTCTGAAACTAGTCTAATGAGTGTCCTTGACTGACACCCTTGGAGACTCACACTTCCCTTTCATCTCCTGTCCAGATAAAAGCTCTGGCTGCAGCACAGCAAACAAAACATGTGCTCTTCTCTTCCTGGATGATCATTTCTAGAAGCAGGAAGGAAGTTCATTCTCTGTCCTAAGGGGTCCTTTGCCTTCTGGGCTAGGGTTGCCAGCAAAAAGGACAATTGGATCCATTTTTTTTATGCCTATGTTAAGCCATAGCACCAACAGAAACACGAGAAATGACCAGCCCATTTCTCACTGGGCATTGTAGTAAAAGCTGTGTGAACTGCAGCTGAAAGGCTCCAAGCCTCACCACACCAGTCTGTTTAACACTTTGACCCAGGGAATAAAGAGTTGAACTTCAGCTAAACAAAGATCTATCTCTATACTGTGACCATTTCTTACTGCAAACAGTCACACTGGTA
Source organism: Brachypteracias leptosomus (assembly GCA_013401335.1). Classification (NCBI taxonomy): domain Eukaryota; kingdom Metazoa; phylum Chordata; class Aves; order Coraciiformes; family Brachypteraciidae; genus Brachypteracias; species Brachypteracias leptosomus. Next base: position 269,946 of record VYZX01013464.1, read on the forward strand.
GGTTTCCAGCCAAGATACAGAGCTCATAAATTACTGAGACATCAATAAATGACTCAATGATTCTAGAGTGACTAAAATGAAACATATCTTATTTATGTTAATGAAAATGACTGACATCCCCAGTGCCTGTCATCTTGAAGAATCACTAACTGCTTTGCACACTACGTACACAGCGATCATTCAGCCACAGCTGAAATGCAGCTACCTCTGGGGTGAAGTGTGACAGATGCTTAATAATGTCTGGAAACCCAGCAAAGATATGTACAGAAAGAAGCAAAAATAATACTTTGCATGGAAACCAGTAGGGAGACTTTGAGGTAGCCAGTGTGTAACAACAAACTGGAATCTGATTAGATGCTAAGCTTGTTTTTGAGCAGTGCTTGACACTGAAATCACAGGACTTTGCTGTCCAGAAATTGGGGAATGCATACCATCACCACTGGGGTAGTGTGTTTGCTTGTGAGGAGTTGCATGCTTACTTTATGCATGTAATGATGGCAGCTTTGCATTCAAATGAGGCTGAATAAATACCAGTTTACTCATGTGAAATGTTGAGCTTGTACATGCAGCTCAGCAATTGCAAACGCTGATGCAGAACTGGGCATGCAGAAACACATGTGCCTCTGGGCTCTGTTTCTGCAAACCTGAAGGAATTGCCATGAGCAGGCACGTGGCTTTCCATGTCTTTCAAAGTCAATACATTACATATCTTCACTGTCTGCTGTTACTCAGAGCTGTGAAGCAAAGGTATAGAAAACTAAATGCTTTACCAAGTAATTTAAGAAAGATGTTTATTGGTTTGCTTTCAAGTCACTTCTCTGAGCACCACCTTTGCAAAGCTGTAGATTATTGCAAGGTTAAACAAAGGATGATGCTTGGTACATATGCATGAACCACACAGGTGATTGGTAGGTGTCGGGCTGGAAAGCCGCCTCAGTTTTGCAGTCCTGCCATTTAAGGCCATGCAGAGCTCTTCGTATGAGGTCAGTTACACTCCTGATTATGAAGGAGAGAGAGGCTCGGGAGGTGTAAATGACTGCAGCACTGTACAAGTAAAGGCAGATTGGTCATTTTACACCATCAGAGCACAGGTGAGGGATGTAGGTGTTGAAGGAGCAGAACCAAGACACTAATCCAAGAACTTCAGAGATAAATGGGAATTCATGCAGGGAGGTAAAAGAATTTCCTCTGTGCCTGCTGCTGGGGACTTCAACACACAGGTCACTGGAGCAGAGGCTGCATTTGACCCCCTCAGCAGCCACAACTTGCTCTCCACATATACAGACGCATCTCTTCCAGCCATGCCCCACAATGCCAGAACCATGAAATACTCCCTCTAGAGTAAGACAAAAAACTACCCTGCCTTGTCCTCTCCAGAAAAATGGGTAAGGAAAATGACTGTGGGTATCTTACATCACTTTCATTCTGTGTGCAGGGAAATGGTTATTCCCCCAACACCATACTGAGTCAAGGAAGAGCCCACCGGTGCTAAGCTAGATGTCTTCCCAAAGAGAGAGATGGAACCATTTTCTCTGAAACTGCTCACCGACTGCAGCATACGATCTCAATGCATACATACAGTTGCTTTAAAGCAAGCTCCCTCCTTCTTGTATGTTAATGCCTTTTGCTCAGCAGATGCTCTCTGGAGCATGCAATACACGGAAGGGTGCAGACAGCGGTTCAAATAATAGGGGCATAAGTGTGTGTGTAATATACCTAGTGTGCTTGCATCCCTGAGCTCCATGTTGTGTGTGCAGCCAGTCCTTGACCTGGTTCCCCCTCCCCAGCACACATGCACACATTGCTGCATAGTTATAAACTCCCAAGCATGGCTGCACTCTGTTCAGATCCTGTCCACAGAGCAAGTTCAGAGGGGTCCATGATGCAGAACTGGCAAAGCTGCAGGTCAGGAGAGGGAAAAGGAGAGAAAGGAAGGGGTGGAGAGCTGCAGGAGAGGCTGTGCCACCCCAGCTACAGTCCTCAGTCACCTCTTGATTGCAGCCTAGACAATGCACAGCCTTCACCTTCTACACATTTATCACCTTTATTTATTAGTTTACCAAAAATGATTGCAGGGAAGAAAACTGGGCACTGCTAATAATTAGGCCAGCCAAATAAAGGTAGAGCTAAGTAGGAATAAAAGGTAGGGGAGTAAGGGGAGAGAAACATCAACTCAGAGGCAGTGTGTCAGGGTATCTTAGGCACACTATCTAGCCCCATCACCCCATCTCCCTGCAAACACACATGAAGAGTTGACCTGCTGTCTGTTCTCTGACTCAAAGCTGAACAGCTTTAGCTCTGCAGGTATTGTGGTAGGAAAACAAGTGCTTGCCAAATTTTTGGCTGTGTAAGTGTCCTGGAATCCCTTCCTCCTCACCCTGGGTGAGGCCACTGTCATACTGACAACCTGAGAGTTGGGGGCAGCATCCTAGCTGCATCTTGTTGTCACACCTTTGAGTTAGATACCACTGAAATTTTCATGCACAGGAACACCGAGACCTGAAAAGCACTCTGAAACTCAGGGTGCACAGGGTCAAACACAGCCACCTTGCACATCACATCCCACCTTAAAGAGAAATGCAGTAAATGAGGTGGCCCAAGGGATTTAGACTTGAAAAAGTAAAGATCAAATTGTCTAATGAGAGGTGTGAATGAGATAAGAAGGAAGATGACAATTATGGTTTTATAAACTTCAGTAAATAAAGGCTTAAATGGATCTACTGCCAACAGTTCAGGAATTAATGAATTACTGTCTCACCCCTTCCCAGATGCTTTCATTTTCCCCATGCAAGGTGGAGGGCTGCCCACATACCATTCCCTGAGGGCTGTAGTTTCTAGGCAAGGCCTGACTTGGGGAGACTCAGTAAGACAGTAGAAAAGCCTCCTTCTTTTGGCCAAAGGAGCAAGGATTGCTTTCAGTAACAGTGCTTTCATACTCATTTACTCTTGGATTTACACTACTGTTCAGGAAAACAGAACTGGGATGTGAGTGCTTTTTCCAGCACTGCCTGCATTTGCAAGGGAAGGTCTAAGCACGGTCTACTTGCTCTGCTCTCAGAAACTCTTCTCTCCTTCTTTCTTCTATGTCAGCAGGGTACTGTTGATTGACTTTTGAGGGGACCACAGGAGCAATCCTCCTCAGGTAGAGACTATTTAGCTGCTGTGTCTAGCTGTTGTATCTCCTTCAAGTTAGAGCTATGTAGCTTATGTTGCTGTGTAGCTTACAGGAGTCAAGCAAGTATTGCTAGACTGTCCTTGCTGGGCTGTGAGATCTGTGTTTTCTGCAATACTGAAGGTGTCCAGCCAAGGTGGGGGGCTTGCTTTTCATCTCTTGCTCACACTTGGGATTTAGGTCTGCAAGCGTTTCCTGCTGTTCAGACATTAACTCGCCGAAAAGCCTGAAGAAGGCAGCAAGGCAGGTGGTGAGGGGAAGGGATTTGTGCGGAGTCAGAGGATAATATATATTTTAAGAATGCAGGGAAGCTGTAGGGTGTATGACCTTTAGTAATCTCCCTGCTTTCAGACTCCTTTCCTCCCCATTGAGAGCCTCTCTCAACTGTTCCCCAGGGGATTTCAAGCGTTGGTATTATATGTAATTGCACAAAAAAGGAGAACGCTTTGGCCCATGAAAGGAATAAGAGGGATAAACTAATTAATTCCAGGCCACAGAAGTGGAAAAGAAAGCAAAAACTTGGCAATTAATCAGGGGCAGCTGAGCCCTTCTCTCCTATCAGATATGGTGGGAAGTGCTAATTGCAGAAGATAAGCCACACAGTGGGATGCGCGAAGCTGCCTTCTGAACTGGGGAAAAAAATAAAGCATTCAGCTGTCAGTATACAGAGAAGAAGAAGGGGGAGCAATGGGTATCCTCTGTCAGCACAAGCTGTAGTGTGGTAGCAGAATGTTGTAAGAGCTCTGGGCCACTCAAAGGAATTTTGGAAAGGCTGGGAAGCCAAGGTAGTAGGTATCTGGATGGGAGATTTGACTGTGAAATCATTCACCCCTTTATGCTTCACTCTCCTCTCATCTGTGAAATGAAATTTATGGTTCTTTCCCTGGGCTAGCTGTGGTCAGGAAGTAGAGCTCATGGGAACTCTCATAAGTCCCCCAGTACAGCTGGTTCTGGTAAGTGGCTGTGAGGCCAGCATACATTCTATGGCTCTTGGGATAAGTAGCACAGTAGTGGGTTTGGTAGTCACAGGAGGCATGCAGCTGCACACAGGCAAGCATCAGGTTGGCTGCTGTTGCTCGCATTTGGGTTTATTTGGTTTGGCTTCTGGCTGAGGGACTTGTGGGGAGATTTTCCAAGGTCTTTAATAACTTAAAAATGGAGACAGTTAGTGCAGAGGACAGCTAGGTTTAGAGGTGCCAGTACAGCACTAATTTCAAGCGGTTGATAGCACTAGAGCTTGGGAAATCCTTATGCTCTCTCTGGATCTGGAGAAGCCTTCATATCTAGAGAAAATCTGCTTTAGTGGCTTAAAAGACTAGGAAAAGCCTTTAGTACCTGAACCCTTCTTACTTGTGCCTTTCCTTACTGTCATCTTGCCTGAGCTTGACCACTCTGCCCCTGATGGATTAGGTTGTCTCCTCAGATGCAGGAGTTGAGACAACATGGACAAAGAGGTCAGTGGCTCTTTTGGGCAAAGGCTGTGGTCTGGGACCTCTGTAAGCAAGGACTCTAGAAGCCTAGCTCCATCTTTTCCTACCTGAATGCCAAATGATCGGGAACAACCACAGCACTTCACTGCGCATAATCCTCGCCTCTTTGATGTTCCTCACTCAGCACTCAGAGCCCAATTACCTACAGAGACAAACAGACATCATCACTTTGTTCCTCAGAGAATGCAAAGAAAAGCTCAGTTCTCTAAATGTTATAGGTTCTTGTTGGTTTTCTTCTTCCAAGTGTTCAGATCCCCTGGGGAAAGGTCTTTCACATTAGATCCGGAGGGGATTGATTACCAAGTTGTTATGCATGTTTTATTCCTGCCAAAGCCCATGAAAGTTGGCCATGTGCAGTGGTGCCTGGGATGGCAGAAGGCACTGTGGAGAGCTACATGTATAAACCCCCCTGATGGGAGTTTATATCTGGAATAACTTCCTTTTAGCTTCAGTAGCCACAGATTTATATCCATTCTCAGAGTAGCTTGTCCTTCCCTATAATTCAAGGCAAACGCGTGCAAATAAGCTTTCTACTTGGGCAGATTGTTTCTGCCTCTTGCTTGGGGAACTAGGAAGGCTGGCGCTGCTCAGGGCAGCTTTTCTGCCCTGCTACTGTCTGTGCCCGTGCGCAGAATCAAACGTGATCTGGCAGCTGCTGCAGCAGTCCTTGTATTTCTCTGTCCCATCCCTCCTAGGATTTCAACACATTTGCATTCCTCCTGCTCTGAAGATGAACTGCAGGCTTCTTCTCCAACAAACCATCATTTAGGGGAGCAGAATTCATCAATATTTCATGCTGAAGGGGGAGAGGAATATGTATTTGTGCATATATACTTAGAGAAGGAAAAGGTTAGCGCGGCGAAAAGAAGCAGATAAAGCTGAGGAAGGAAGGAGGGAGGGTTAGAGGATCTGTTCCTTCATCTATTTGACCTCTCTTTGGCTATGCATAATCCTAGGAAGGAAAAATCCATGTGGTATTGAAGAATCCTTGTTTAATCATTCTTTTATTTGTAGACATCAGTGCTGGCAGTAATTTCATGATAGCCAGACAGAGACTGCAGATCTAGATAGGGGAAGGGAGAAGGAGAGGCAAAACAAATGACATGGAGAGAACAAGAGGCAGCATGAGTGAGTAAAACACGTGTGCACATGGACTGGGGGGATTTTCAGCAGCAAGATTCTTTCTGCTAAAGCCCCCGCAGCCCTTACTCAGCACAATGTGACCAGTCAAGTGAATACGGTGCTTTTAAAAGTCTCTGGCAGCTCTTTCATTAAAAGCTTGACCGCGAGGCTGGGTTATAAATAATTTGATATTAAACACACACGTCAAAGAAAAGGGTGGGGAGGGAGGGAGATTGTTTTCAAGCCACAGAATAATTATTCGGGTGTATAATTTTAGCTCCAAGCTTCTTGGGGATGAAGAGCCAGTACAGGGCGAGGGATTGGTGAAGAGTAATGGTTTCAATATCAGGCAAGTCTGCGTTGGTGCTGGCTGCAGTACAAGGTGGGGCTGCCAGCTGGCTGAGGTGCTCCTGTGTACTTAATGGGTAGAGGTTCTGCTGCCCACATTTTACAGGATGGGCTCAGAAATAAGTGTCTGGGCTTTCACTCACTGTCACAGAACATCTATGTGTGCTGTGTACGGGTACCTGCCCTTAATGCACACAAATACACAGGGTTCACACCTGGGTCTAGCTTCCACACGTACACACGCATATAACCACATGCTGCAGATGCTAAAGAAGATACAAACAGGGTCCAAACCCCTTCCAGCCTGGGAATGCTGTGGTTTGGGTGACCTTCCCTGGAGATGACCTTCCCTGGAGATGACCTTCCCTGGAGATGGGAACAAACTGTGTTTGCCTTGTGCTTGGTCATAGCTGGGGACTAGACTTCCTTTGGGCTGTTGGTGCTCATTGCTTTGTCCCTAAGGCACATAAAACATGGGCACAGAATGGCCTGGCCCCCAGAACACCCTGTGCAGACCTGCATCTTGATTCATACCATTCATGGACCTTAGCTCAAATCAGTGGATTTCCCATCTCTAGGTACCTCAGCTCTCTCATTTCAGCCCTGGAGGGTTTGAAACTCCTTGTACAACTAACTCTCATTAGTTCTACTGAGGACTGGACACACTATCCAGTTGGAAACGACAGCCCTTGGTTTGACCTGGAGATCTCTCAGCCATGTCACCATGAGGCTCTGTGCCACCTCATTCTCCCTGGGGTGGAACTGCTTTGTCTGTGCAGGCTTCTCCTTGTCTCTTGCCATTCAGGTAGCTGAGCCCTGGAGAAGGGTAGGCTACAAAGGTTAAAAATATCTCTTAGGAGCCAGAACTGTAATGCAGAACTGTGAGGAAGAAGACAGGCAGCTGCAGTGATGAGCAGCCTTTCGAACCTGGGTAAAGAAGGAAGGAAACACTGTGGTATTTGCAGTGAGATTCCATGCTGGTGTGTTCCAAGGGGATTTCATTGCACTCATGTGTGGGGAGTGGATTGCACAGCATCAGCCCTGTAGGAAGCCCAGCTATCTCATTCACCCACATTCCAGTCCCAGCAGAATGAGGTTGCTGGAGTATGGCTCACAAAGAGCCTTTCCTTCAGTTGGCTTGGGGCAACATTATGTCCCTATGGTGCTTCATGGGGCTTCTTGTGGGGGACAGCACCCAACTGTGTGCTGTCTGCTGCCTCCCAGGTGCTCTCAGCAGCTGGCTGCCTCCTGCACAGCCTGAAGCCATGGGTGCACGGTTACCTTAGAAACTGCTTCTTCCTCTTCATATTACTGCTGTGCACAAGTTAAGTAACAGGTAGCAGGAGGCATGCAGGCTTCTGCTTCCAACTGAAGAAAAGCTCGATGCTCTGTAGAGTGGTCTTATCCATCCCTGTGAAGGAGCTCCTGGCTTTGCTGACAATGCGAAAAGCCCTGGTTTTCTGCCATAGCTTGGCTGAGGTGACAATGTGGAGAAGGAGAATGGGCTAAGAGTCTTTGGGATGATTGATACTGTTGTGGATGCTCTTGTTTCTAAGGCAAGTATTTCTTGCCTGGGACAAGCATTTTAAACTAAATTTGGCTTAAGTGAACAAATATATATACCATGCTTTACGTTAAACAAACCTAACTCTTATACTTTCTGCAACATGAAAACACCTTCATCACTTGTCTGAAGGCTCCTAGGCTGGAAAATGGGATTAAGAAGGACTCAGAATTGTTCTCTAGATGACACTTGGAAATCTGGGGCTGGGTAAGGTATTCAATTATTATCTTGGAAGAGCTGATTTCTTAAATCCTGGGGTAGTGGTGACAATGGCAACAGGTCTCCCCCTCTGAAGAAGGCTGGTTTCCAGTTAGGAAGAATGGGACTGCCACTTTATACCTAAATGCAGTCTCAGCAGGAGATCCAGGAGTCACCTTAGTCTTTTTAGAAAATGGATGAATAAGCAAAAAGATCTGAAGTCCATCTTGTGCTGTACTGATGTTCTCATTCCACATCCTTCTAAAACCAAGGTGTAACATAAATTATCATTTACTACCAATTTTCATTTTTTCACTGGCTCATTCATTACAATGGGATTGGTAATAGGTGTCTATGGATTCTGGGGAGGTGCAGAAAGAGTGGAGTGATGTCACTTCACAGAGCACATCCTGATGTGCATTGACAGGCTGAGGTAGGCAAACTGAAGGGAGGGGAGCCCTGTGCTGAGGAATGGCTTTTTCTCAGATGCTCTGTGGATACAGCAGAACTGTTTGTTTGTTGCAGGTTGGTATTTTATGTTTGCTTTGTGGGTGTTGTTCCCCCCAACCCCCTTGAGCAGATTTCAGCTTCTCCATCTTAGCTGCGTGTGGCTTCAATTACACTGAGCGTTTGTGTGGCTCAGTGTGCAGGGAAAAGCTTCCAATCATTACTGTAAAATGTGTTTGATCTCCTCTTGCCTCCCCATTTGAAATGGAAATAGCTGCTCTTGTCAGCTCCTCAGGTCCCCAAGTAATCATCCCACCAGTTCCTCTGGCAGCGTCCCTCCTCCTCTGCCACTCGGGAGAGCTAATGACCAGCCTACTCCACTTCGGCAAGAGGCTTTTTCCCTTTCTCCCAGTGTCATTTTTGGTTCAAATTTGAGAATTTCTTGTTCTTCCCATTGCCAGCAAACTTGTCTATTCAATGATCCCCTCTTTTGCCCTTCTTCTGCCCCTCAGGGTTTGCTTAGCTTTGGCACCCCTCAGAGCAGAAACACAATCTCCTTCCTTTAGGTTGTGATACCTCCTCAGGGCTGAGTGAAGAAACAAGAGACCACCTGGAAGTTCACTCCCCCACCCTTTTACTCAGGTCTTCCCTTCCCTTGCATAATTGGTTGAAGATGGTCACTTTTAGTGGTGGTTGGTTGACTATCCTCTTCACTGCCTTTTCATCTCCCAACCAGATACTGGTATCCTGCAGTCCCAGTTATAGTATTTCTCTAGTGCAGGAACTGGAGGAGATATGTTGCTGTGTTAATCTCTTTCCCTCAGGCAACCTTTCAAAAGAGGCCTCCTGCCACAACTGCAAGCCAGGGAAAAGCATGGAATGGGTTGAGGGGGGTGGGCAAGGAAGGAGAGCTCAATTTATCCCATTAACATTTTTCTTTTTTAATTTGCCATAGCATTTTTAAATGTTTAATGCAAAAAGGACCCTTAATTTCTCAGATTCTGTGGGGCTCCCCACTCCTTTACCCCTCTAGTGTCATCTTCTTCCCACCCCACGATCATTTCCTTTTTTTTTTCATCATCAATCCCTTCTTCCCTTCCTTTCCCCTCACAGCCATCATCCATCAGGCTGCTAGACCTGCTTTCTGCAGTATCCATGGATCCCATGGCATGGGAGACCAGCAGCCGGGGCACAGGCATCCCACAGCCTGCCCTCAGCTCCACATCAGCATGAGTGAGCAGCAAAGCTGCTGCCTCAGGCACGGGAGTAGAGAAACGGGGGCTGCGGCAACCCAGCAGCCTTGTATTCACCTCCACAGAACATCATTAATGCTGCTTATGAATACTCTCTTATCTGAAACACAGAAGAAAAATGAGCTGCGGGGAAAGGAGATGGGAGAGGGAAAAAATCAAAAAGGAAAAAAATCCCTCTCCCTGCTTTTTGTTTGGCAGCATAGCAAGGCAGCAGATGGGCAGCCAGCATCCCGTGGTCCTGGCAGGTGCAGCCCGGCTGCCCCGTGCTGCATCCCCATCACTTGCTCACAGCTGGACAGGGTCAGGCCCCCTGCTCCCCCTTAGGGGCTTGGAGAGCATGCTGCTGCTCAGCTAAGCAGGTTGCGACTGATGTCTCCTTCCTGCTGGGAGACCCTGGCTGCATATAACATCCTTCTCCTTGTGTAGGAAACCATCTCTCCCTCCCTGGGACTACCCCTCTGTCCTAGGAGAGGAGCTCTCACTTTCTCCAGAAATGGGCGTGTTTGCCTGCCTGAAGAACATATAAGGATATACACACTGCAGTGCACACAGTGATGTTTCACGTGCAAGATGCTTCCCTACTCAGGATGCACACCAACCTTTCTGACCCTCTGGTGTAACTGGGTTGTTGAACACAAGATCCCACCAGCCATTTCTAGCAAACAAATTGTCTGCTTTTTGAAAGAGTATTGTAATTTTACTTCCTTTTCCATGGCTTTCCACATGTGGTTTCCCCAAAGCAGGTGGTTCTTTCTCAAGTGGCAGCATGGGTGTGCTGGTCCTTTCCTCTCCAGCATGCCCACTGTAGGATGAACATGAGCACCCAGATGGCTGAGCCTCAGCAGGTGGGCATGTGGCACTTGTGTGCCTCTCCGAGACCTCATAAGCCAGTGAGCACAACAGCTTACCCACACACTCTGTGTCACACTTCTCAGCTGAATTCACAGGAGCCTGCTATGGGCTGTCCCTACAGTCAAAACCAAACCTGGTCGCTGATGCAGTAATCCTCTGGATTCCCTAATTAACAGCCACTAATGGCCAGTGTGTTAGCAATGAGCACTGTGAGCAAGACCAATTCAATTAAGCCTCTAATAAACCCATTGTAAATGGCAATAACCACAGAGTTCAAAGGCAGGATTATGAAAACCCTTTGCAATGGTTTGTGACAACAGACGGGGTGTATCACTTTCTCTGATTAATTGACTGCAATGGACTGAATGACTTTTGTGGAAACCCTTTGCACTGGCTGGCTGGTGGGAAGCCTGGGTAGGCCACCCAAGGATGGGGGCAGGCGAAGCTGTGATTCCTGCACAAGCTCCACATGCTCCCATCCTCCCTCCAAGTGACGCAGCAGCACAGGGTTGGGCTTTAATGTACCAGTGCCACAGACTTTTAGGCATGGGCCCAAATGCATTGTCCCAAGTCCAATGCCTTTATCTTCCCATCTCAACATCCACACAGTATGTCCGTGGTGACCTCCATCAGTCCCTTCCCCTCCCTCCCAAGGCTTCACCTCCCTTTGCCAGTGCAGCGAGGATCAGCTCTGGCTGGCAGCTCCCTTGTTACAGCTGGGCAGTTACGGATAGCAGATAGCAGAGGTGACTCTGTGAATTATTCAAGACCACATCAGGTTTCCTTGCACACTTAATTTAAAATGATTTGGCAGGTGATTGCTATAGTTAATTTGTGACCTGTCACTCATCCAGAAAGACTTTGCAGTGAGCAAGGCTAGGCAAAAGGGTTTCATTGAAAATTTCTTCATCTCAACATTTGTGAGTTTTGTCTCTTTGTTGTTTTGCTGTTCCTTGGATAAAAATTGAATGAATTTTGTGAAATTGCTTTTGAGGGGCTGTGGGAAAATAAAATTTCAATATGAAAAAGGTTTAATTTCAGAAAATGCTGGAATTGTATTTGAAAATACTATTTTTGATTGGAGAGTCTTCTTCACCTTTTTTCACATTATTTTATGATGTGAAGATTACATATGCTGACATCATGAAAGCATATTTAAAAGCTGTAAAAGGTAACATAAAACTGGAAAATTAAATCAAAATGAAAGATGAGAACTGAAAACAATTTTGAAATGTTTAAATAATTGAAACATTACTAAGTTCTATTTCTTGAGAAACACTGGCATATTCATTTCAATTTCTAATTTGTAATTAATTTCATTCAGCATTTGAGCTGATTAGACTGGACAGGTAGGTCACATAATAGGTCTTTGTTCTCTTGTTGGATGTGTGTAATTTTTTGGAATCAAGTTTCTCATGTGGATCCTGATTATAGAGAGTCTAAAATCTCTCTTCTCACATTTCCTGTAGGACTCGTTTAAACATTGCTGCTTCTGCTAATACACTCACGAGTGAACTCATTTCCTAGAAACCTGGTGAAAATGACCATGGATGTGGGATACTATCATGCAAAATTATTTTATGATTGAAATGAATGTTTCCAGCCAATTATTTCTTGTCTTTATTTTTTTAATGCTTCTTTTGGTTCTACAACCTCTGGTTCTACAGCCTCCAGGCTCTACACCACCTTGCAGACATATCTTGCATGGACCAAGAGCCAGAGCTGAGAATGCAGAGGAAGCCCAGTGCCACATGCATCACAGAGCTCCCAGATTGTGCCCAGGTAATCCACTGGCTCACAGCCATGTTGGCTAAAGAAGGTGGTCAGATCTGAAGATGCAAGGGTTTAACAGTAGGGTTTATCCAGCCATGCCCAAAAATGAGTTGGGCAGGAGCTGTTAGCAATAAAGAAGAGTAGATGGGCTTGATCTGCAGTCAATCTCAAATGCTTCTGAATGAATTGGACATTCTCCTATGCCAGCCCAGGGATTGCAATACCTATGATAGGCATCGGATGGGAATGCATCATCATGCATTTCTCCTTCCAGGCACGATTATACAGTCTCCTTCTGTGGACAATTCCCAGTTTTCAGAGAGGTAGGAACAACTGTTAGCACTTGGTGATCCCACCCTGTGGGATTTCAAGTTAACCGTTCTGACAGCTTCTTTGTGTCCCTTGGAGAAGAAGCCATCTAGCATTCCATCCGACTCAGCCCAGGAGTAACAGCAGCCTTTTGTTCACTGCTGGTACTGCCCCAAACAGAGCTTTCAATCTTTTTGTTAATGCATATAAATCTAAAAAGACTCCATAAGAAGCAATGTAAGTTTTCCATAAAAATATGGGGTCTGTGCATAGCAAAAGAGAAAGAGAGAAGGAGAAGAGGACTGGAAGGAAAGCGAGCTGGTCCAAACCCAGCAGTAAGAACCTTGGCTCCACTTGCCACAAAACTCAGAGACAGTTTTCTCACTTCACACATAAGAAAGTGAAGCTTTCTCATGCATGCTCAGTCATTCTGGCTGCAAGCTTCTTTAAATTATAATTGGATAGATAGTATTCCAGATTCTGGGGAAACCCTTTGTAAGAGGAATTCCTGGGGATATAGCCCCTAAATGATGAAATTGAGAGTTCAGCAATTTTTAAGGAACTCTGTAACCAAATATATATGCTTGCTCTTCCATATTCTTTTATTTTCTGTCAAATAAGATTCTGAATTTATGAATATTGTGATCTGTGTGCATCTTGCTGGGAATTTGGACCCTAACCTGAGTGCTTGCTACCCTTGACCTTGAAGATCCCAAGTGTGTAGGAACCATTTGAACTAATTTCTCCAAATCTATTTCATTTTTGCACTCTGAGTGCACATGTGACTGTCAGTCACAGGCAAAAGCCCAACATGTAACACATGGGAGAAAGGGCTGCAGTACTAATAGAAGTTCTCCTTGGGTTGGAAAAACTCAGCCAGCTGTGTCCACCAAAGACGGCCTGGATGCTGCACGGTGTACCAGAAATCAGGGCAGAACTGGATCAGGGGGACAGGCAGGATGGGGACAAAGCATAGGGAGGCGACTCTTTCTTAAATTATACCCTTGGAGTGCAAGTCAGCAGAGACAACACTGAATAACTGAGTGGTAACCCTGCCTCTGGCTGCCTGTCACCACCTTCAGTTTCTGTCTTGTCTTTTTTCCCTTTTCCTTCCCCTCACTTCCTGCACCTTTTTGTTCTCTTAATTCTTGCTTATGAAGAACACCACAGCATTCATATGTAAATTGCACCAAGAACTGCAAAAAGGAGTGTGTCTGAAGGAGAAATACATGATATCCTACTCCCGTTGCATTTCCTACTCTCTGATGGTCTCCTCTCCCCATCTGGGAAAGGAGGCAGGGAGAGCAGGTGAGCGGGATGAGGAGATCCCACGCGTGGCCTCCTGCTGCAGCTCCCTTGCACCTCTGCCTCCCTTGTTTCTGGCCCTTGTTTCTGCAGTCAGCAATTAAAGCTGTCATCTCTTGTAGTGCCTACAGTGCACTGGGTGCTGGGTACTGCAGGTGCCGCCCTGCACCAGGGTCATCCCAGGTACCAGTCTGTTACAGCCCTGAGCTTCAAAGCTGTCCCATTCCTTTGACCCAGATGTGATGACTGTCATAGTGCCATTGTTTGTGTAGGTCTAAGTCAAGTGGAAAAGTCACATATAGACACACATACAGAGTGATTTTTTAATTATTTTTTTTTCACCCCTAGGGAAGGGATTTTCAGGAGAAGTCTCCCCCGGGGGACTGGAAACAGAATTATTTCATGTGTAGCAGTGTGCTGGCAGGATTTTGTCACTTTCATTCACTCCCTAGATAGGTTACTAGGGGGCTGAGAGCTACAGCTTCTCTCTTCCCTGCCATCTCTTAGCTCGATAATCAGCTCCCAGAATCAAAGGTTTCTGTCCTTGCAGGTCAATGGAGCAAAGACATGTGGTCCAGCCTGGAAAAGGAGCGGAGATCTACCTGGACAGTTTTCCAATTCCACTGAGTACTGACACATTTATTCTCACTACATTCCATAGTCCAGATTTAGCTTATTCAGCCATGGCAACCCAGCTGTCTGGACCTATGCTGTATTTTCTCACAGGCTGTGTATGACGTCTCCCCTCTGCTCTTGCCCCACCCTTGCTCCTTGTTGAGGAGTGAGCTCTGAATTCAGCACAGGTTCAGGAAGGTTTCACATCAGCTACTCACCCTTTCAGTCTATGCTGCCAAGGTTTCTGGGCTGAAATATCAGAGCAGCTGGTTGGAGCCACTCACCTGTCTGAGTGTGAGGTATGGCTATGCAATATGGATAGTGTATTGCTCCATGAGGATGCCATGGCTCTCCCAGCAAGCACTAACCCATGCTGGAGTGCTGCAGGGGTGAGAAGTGTGGCAGCATCTGCAAGACTCTGGCCCAAGGTGCCACGATAGTAAATGCTGGATGCTCCCTGGGCTCAGAGCCTGCCAGGGTCAGAGAAGGGTGGTGAAGACACAGTGTACTGAAGTGGAATGTGAATAGCCCCTCATCAGACTGCAGCTTGGTGGCAGATCGTTTACAAACTCTGATACTAAGTCCAACAACACATCCCCCAAAGGTCAGTGCCATTTGTGACCTGTGCAGTTTAACCTGACTTCTTTGACAAAACCACATTGTTCTGTAGCACCCTAGTAATTGGGACTGCAACAGGAAAAGACCTGGGTACTGCATGCCTAGGATGTATAACACTGACCTCCATTTGTCTGCTGTTGTCACCTTGCCTTTTTAACGTCAGTTCATTGCACCATCCCATGTTGATACCACCCAGAGACCTTGGAGGAAATGCTTTGGGGTTGGAAGAAGGCTAAGGGTAAGGAGTGCTATCAGCACTAGAAATGTTTTGGAAAGCAGCTTGGCTTGGTGGAACAAACATGTTCCTTGCAAAGTGGAAAGACCAGCAAAAGAACATTTCAGGCAGCACATTTTGATGGGTGTATCTTTCACCTATGAGCAGAGGGGAGCTGCTCACATGGATGGAAGGGCAGCAGAAAACCTGTAGCTTTACCTATTGCTGTCACCCACTCAGCCATCCTGATACTGGTAACATTAGGAGGTCTGATGTGGACTGTTGGCAACCATTTTGGCTTTCATCATTGCAGCTGTTGATCATTAAAGTCTCTGATGGTGGGCCCTGGTCCAGAGGGCCTTCAAGCCAAGAGAGAGCTTCCTATTGTGTTTAGCCAGTTCTGGTTCAGAGGCATGCTGCTGGAAAGACAGCAATGCTGGCTCCTGGATCACCCGTGTTTTGGCTGCCTAGGTGGATAACCCATTTACCTCTCTCCCTGCCCATACAGACAGGGCTCGAGGGGCCACCATCTTGTGGTGAGCCTGGGATGGGCTCAGAGGAGCTCCTGGCTTGGCAGCTGATAAAGCCTTTTCTTCAGGATATTGGATTGATGCAAGGGGGATGGTGAGAAGAGCAGTGGAAATGGTGGAAGGACAGAGGCAAAGGATTTCATCCTGCAGTGTGGCTGAGATCAGCGGATGGATGAGGGAATGAGTGGATGCAATGCAGAAAAGCGTTTTTGTCTGTGATGCATCTGAGATGGGTGAACGGGAAGGAGCAGCTTTTGAAAGAATATTTTCCTGCAGCAGGGCTGAGCACAGCTTGCATGACTGGATGCAGGGGCAGGGCAGCACTGCCTCTGGTTATGCTGAGAGTGAGGGATGGAAGCAGGCTTGCAGGGAGATGCGATTCTCAGCACTCTCAGGTGTACGAAATGTCCATCCATTAGGAAAGAAGCAGCAGCTTTAGGCTTTTGATGTCAGCTACTGATTTACCGTGATTTATATCAACAGCTACAACCTGTATTTACATAATATTCCTCACAGGACTGTCAGGGCTCTGTACAGGGGAGAAAAAAATGGGTTTAGCCTAAAATCATAAGCACTGCAACCTGTGAGAGACAGGTTCTTTCCAGGACTCTGCCAAAGCCTCCCTGTATCCATTTTTAAAGGCTGCTTTAAACACAGCCCTTCATGCCTGAGTTTCCCCAACTCTGAAATGGGGACAGATGCTTTTCATCTTCACACAGAATGGTGGGTGATGGAAACTTAATGAGATGTGCTCAAAAAAACAAAAAAAAAGTGCTTTAAGATCTTGCAATAGAAAATGCACAGCTCCTAGCAGTAACATCCCTGGGGTGAAAGAGCACACTAAAATCTTTAGTAATCCTGGCTTGCTCTGGGCTTGTCTCCAATGAAGAGGCATGCTGTCTCAGACTGGATTAGATGCAAGTGCCCAGGCCGGGATGCACACCTTCAATTGCTACTGTTTGCATGTCCTGATATTTAAGGACGTAAAAAAGGACATGGTGGATTCAAAACTCCAACAACAAAGACAGGGCTGTTAGAGACCCCATGTAGCTCTGATTTCTGCCCAAGAAATTGATGTACATTCCTAACATCCTCCTTCTGCCTGCAGAATATGAACTCACCTGTTTCTGTGAGAGTCCAGCATCTAATGGGCACTGCTGCTCCATGCGGGACTACTCACCTAGAAACCCAATCCCTTGGCAAAGTGCTGGAGAACAGGAAAGGGGCTGGGTGGGTCACATGGAGTGAAGGTTGCTGTTGCTTGGCCAAGTGGTATGTGGGAGGTGAGGGCTCAGTCACCTGTGCGACTTGCCACTAGGATTGTTTTACATCTAAATACAGATTTATTTGGTCTTGGTTTTAGATTAGCGTCTTCTTAATTCTTTACTGTATTTGGACTTCCATTACATTTTCTCTCTTGTGGCTTCAGAAGTTCTGGACTAGTCTAGACTTTGTTTTGGTGTTTTGGTTTTGGTTTTGGTTTTTTAAGCCTCACTGAATAAACTAACCAGGTCAGAACACTAAACAAGATTTAGTGAAGCAGAATCAGAAGAAGACATAATTTCTTGCGCAAGATGGCCACAGTTGGACTCTCCCTATACAAGCAGAGAAAATCAGTGGGTTTCCTCTACTGTGCAAGGTCTAGAGAACACTGTCATGGTTTAATCTCAGCTGGCAACTAAACACCATGCAACTGCTTGCCCACTGCTCTCCCACACAACCCCCTCCCCATGTCATGGGAGAGGAATCAGGAGAAAAAAAGGTGAAACCCCATGGGTTGAATTAAGGACAGTTTAACAGAACAACACAAAGGGAGAAGAAACAACAGCAGTAACGATGATACTGATGAAATAATATATAAAGTGAGTGATATAAACTGCAAGGCTCTACCGGTACCCAAGACACATTGTCCCTGCTCCATGCTAAAATCACACAAGGCTTCCCGTGGCCAGCCCTCCCCTTATAGAATCATAGAATCATTAAGGTTGGAAAAGACCTCTATGATCAAGCCCAACCTTCATCCCAACATCTCCCTGACGACTAGACCACGTCCTGAAGTGCTACATCTACTCATTTTTTGAACGCCTCCAGGGATGGTGACTCTATCACTTCCCTGGGCAGCCTGTTCCAGTGCCTGACCACTCTTACAATAATAAATATTATAGAAAGAAGTATTATAAGGAAGAAATAAATCATTTCTTCCTAATATCCAATCTAAACCTCCCCTGGTGCAACTTGAGGCTTTTATCTCTTGTCCTGTCATTAGTTACTTGGGAGAAGAGACCAACACCAGCCTCACCACAACCTCCTTTTAGGAAGTTGTAGAGAACAAAGAGGTCTCCTCTCAGCCTCCTTATATAGGGGACATGTCAATATGGCATAGAATATCCCATTGGCTGGTTCGGTTGTTTATCCCATTGTGGCCTCTCCCAGCTGCTTGTGGACATTAACCTTATCTTAGCTGAACCCAGGACATTCTCTTTGTTCAGTTCTGGGAGAAGCATCCCAAATTCCAGCCTGTTCCAGCTCTTACACTGGTCTAACATAGTTAATTTCTCCAGTGAACAGAGGAGAGGCTGCTGGCTGCAGCTAGTGAGGGGATACTTGTGTTTGGGCCACAATGGACTGTGATGAAGATACAAGAATGTTATGTGAGCTTGCATTACGATGATATTAGATAATGGTATTCTGGATAGCAACTCTCTGCCAAGCACAGGGCTATGCGGCTCAGAGCACCATACTGGCTCTCTGCATCATCAGAGATGCTAAACAGAAGAAAGGCCTTTAGTCCATATTTCTTGAAGTTGGCCACAAGTAGAAAAATATTGATTTGTGGTGACAAACGTAATTTCTAAATTAATTGGAGAAAGATACCACTCTGCCTCAAGCTGTTCCATTTGCATAAGAATGAGATCACCTTAAACAAGAAGAGAGAGACCCTTATACATAGTGAACTGTGAAAAAAACAAATTAGCTGAAGGTGGGAGAGATAACAGCCACTGACAGAACAAAATTAGCTAGTCTGGATCATAGCTGTTATAGAAACAACAGGGAGAAATTAAAATTTTCTTTTTCTTAAAAAAGAAAATATGGATTTTTCTCAGGAAAATACACTCATGAAGTACATCTTGCTACATTTCACTTGACCTAATAAAACATGCAGCAGTATCTGCCATTAGCTAACTCTGTCCTTTTCTTGGTGCGGCTATAATGTTCATATACTAATGAGCAGAACACTTTAACATCATATAGCAAAGATGTTTCCGTCTCCAGTTTCTTCCATAGGTTTATTTATGCACATTGAAATGCTTATGTCCATGCAAGACGCAAGTTTGAAAGTATCATCACTGGCATGTTGCCTCCATAAGTTATAATCAGCTATAGGCATCCGATTTGGCAGATCTCACTATGGGGTGCTGTACATACAATCCTCTAGGCTACAGCTTTGTTTTAGTAGTTCCCAGCTGATAGCAACAGAGGAGTGTAGGCACAGTTCTGACCTCCACAGAGCAGCAACACAACCTGCAAACATTCCTGGGGGCACGTGCAAGCCCTGCATCCAGGCCTGAGTGGGCGAAGCTCCCCTACCCCTTAGTAAATCCACAACTGGCATCATTCAGGAGCAAGCTTTTCTAACTGAGTCCATACGCTGCAGCCTCCCTCAGCAACACTTGCCTTAACAGTCACTGGAACACATGCTCAGCATGATTAGTGGATGTGCTTGTCTCATCTGTGGTCTCACAGGAGGTCTGTGGCAAACCTAGGAATTGGACCATGTGTCTGGGAATGGACCTGAGTTCAGGGCTCTAGCTGGGTAGTGTACCACTTAAGCAGAGCAAGGTGACAGCTAGTTGCAGAGCTTAGGAGCTGCTTTCTAGCTCTGCATGCAGCTCTTCCTCCAGCTTCCTTTCTCCATGCACACACATGTACGGAGCCTCTCGCTTAATGTTTAAACTCTGATAAAACTATTCCTAGCTGCCAAACAGGCGAATTTTGTAGAGATGGGGGAAGGAAAAAAAACCTTTATATTTTTTCATGGCATGCTGTTAACTTCTCACTACCAACCGTACAACCCACAGAGTATACAAAAACCCCTTCTGGGATACTTTATCATCATAGCAACAACTACAGAAGATATTTGTCCTCCTGGTGAAAGACATTTAAACCCTGTGATCATCTAAAGTCCTTCCAGCACTTTTCAGGCCATGAAAGATAAAACTGATTCACAGGTGAGACAAATCCTCATTGTTTCTTCCTTTATGTGGTTCTCCATGGGAGTTTCTTTGTGCAAATAGGGTGGGTAGGCTTATTAACCACCTCAGGGAAGTGGCAGGTATGAAGGGAAGTTGTAGGTGACCCTGCAGCTAACGTCCTTCTGAAACCATCTGGTTTTGGAGTTTGTTCATTGCTGCAGGCTCCTACAGTCCCATGGCCTGAGCTGGAGTAATCTCTGCTTCTGGAGCTGCACTTGGCACTAGGAGACTGCTCTGGGTATTGGGCTGTGCTAACAGTTGCCCAGGGCTTGGGAAGCAGGGAAGAGAGGAAGGCTGCTGCTGGGTGTGTATTGGCTGTAGAAACTGCTGCTGGTGCTACCTGTTGTTCTTCCCAAGACCTCCAATCTGCTGTGCTAGGGTGTGCCAATGATGCGGCTCTGCTGGCAGGTCTGGAATGTGGTGATTTCTTAGTCTCCCTGCACTGTACCCAGAAAAGCGTGTCCAAGTGCAGCCTTTGGGTACCTATGAGGTACATGTGGTTTCACTCCACTTCTGGGCACACAAATTTGCCTGAGTGAGGCTGGTACTGGTGTATGTGAGTGCCCAGGCCTTGTTGTGAGTGATAAAACTTGCACACAAGAAACTTAGGGGAGTGTGTGGGTAGTTAGTAGGTGGATTTTTCCATTCTGGCTGTGCTGGTAACAAAAGCGAAGCTTACCTAGTTCAAAGACCTAAAGAGGGAAAATGTTAAGATGAAAGGAGTTTCAGGATTCTAAGTGCAAATATTCCTGGGATATGCAGCTGATGTATGGCTCATCTCTGCCAACTGCAGCTATTCATCCAGCAGATCCTGTACGCAGGAAATCCAGACATTTTGCCAAAAACCTGCTGTGCCTTTACTACAAATCTGAATGCAAATCTGGAATCCACAGCTTTACCTCAAAAAAGGGCATTTCACTAGCACAATCTTTCCCAAGTACTGACTTCTAGACTGACCTTAAATAGATTTAAATAAATATTTTGGATGATTAAAACAGTCCTGGGGAAGGCTGGCTGCTTGACAGAGCAAGCAGGAGCCTAACTCTTGTCTTGCCTCAATCTCTACTGCCATGGGCCACCACCGCTATTTTCCTTGTCATGGGAGCCCAACAAGGCAGCGCTGTTTCCTCACAGCTGAGGCAGGGGCAAGCAGATGAGCATGGGACTAAACTGCACAGGGAGCCAGTCCCTTATCCAGGCACTGCCTCGTTGCTATAAGGTCACTCTGACATCTACAGGAAGCTCTTAGCTGCTTTAAATGCTGCTCTCCTGAGCAGAGAGGATTGTGATCAGACCTGTGAGATTAGCTCAGGAAGGAGTCGCACCAAGCTGACTCTCATGTCCTTTGAGAACACTATGCTTCTTGATTTAAAAGCATTCTGCAACTCTCTCATACATAAATCTGGTTGTGATGCCCATGGGTAAAATTTATCCATACGCTTCAGTATGATTGTTGGTGTGAGAAGTCACTTCAGACCAGACTTAACAGCAGATGCTCAGCTGAAGGTGAGGTGGGTCACTCTGGCCATCAAGACTTTGTGAGCTCTACTCAGACACTGAAAGGAAGGCATTTTTGGCTGGGTCCTCAGTAGCGACTCAGCACAAGGGGTATAGGGAGCAATTCCTTTTGCCATAGTCTGAATCTATATGTACTCCTTTAACCTTCTGGCAATCATGTTTTCTTAGCAAAATCAAACCTGCAAGATCTTATCCTTGAGTTGCTGAATGCCTAGAGTTAACCTGGGCTTTCAAATTGCAGGTTGTATATTTACTGCAAACACTGGGAGCACAGGACTTAAACTATCCAAATTATTAAATGCAAACTATTAGGTAAATGGTGTGAAGAATGCTGTAGGCCACCCAAGTGAGTATGGTTTTAGGGCACTGACAAACTGTTGCAAGTTTAAATTGCTATTCTCTCAGTGCTAGAATAAAAAGGGAGATGTACTTTGTTAGCCCTTTCTGTAGAAGCTGTGTTAAGGTCTGGCTCTTTATGTTGGTAAAGATAAAGGCCTAAGCAAAGACATTTTCAGGATCCTGTTGTGTTGTGTTAAATATTTTTGTCATCCTGCATAAAAGATGACCCTTTTCACTCTCCTGCTTCCTCAGACCAAATATAAAAGGTGCCGACTCAGGTGCCCGCTGCAGGGGAGGGGGAAAAAGTCACGGAACAGGAATTAGAACAGCTGATACAAATTACCTTTCAAATTGGAGCAAATGCTCCCAGAAATGTCACCTATTAAAAGATCAACTAATAAGTTCCTGATGCAGCCCAAATAGCTCAACTGAAAAAAAAAAAAAAAGATAGATATATATATGTTGGTAGTCTTAAGCCCAATTTTTGTGAGCTTTGCAATCTGAGGTTTGTCAGTTTTGTACTTAGCACAATTGGTGAGACTCTGGGTAATATTTATTACAAAAAACTGCTGGATCCTTTTGAAAACCTGGACCTTTAAGAGCTGAGAACAGGCATGTGACTCCTTCCCCTTGCCAAATCAAAGATGAGAACCATAGCAGATAGCCAGAGACTTGTGGATGCCAGGGATGGGGGGTGCTTTGCTGATTCTTCCGCTACTGGTTTGGTATACGCTATTTTGAAAAATGCAATAAGCCTCCCAATGCACTGGAGCCTGAAAGAGCAGTATGATTTTAATGAGGTCACACTTAGCACTGTGTATGTTATTCCTACAGCTTCCAAGATGAACATCTCTTGGCTGCAAAAGCTCTAAAATAAGTGTGGTTTGGCTGCATCCTAATGGGTAGATTTCATTTTCTTTGAGTGACTCCTGATCACTTTTCAAAGTCATGTGTGTAATCACTGTGAAAACTACAATTTTCATAATTATAAATATTGGCTATTTTAAGGTTTATGGAATCTTCCTGTCACACATTTCTTGTTTTCCCAGTTAACTCCTGATGCTACCAGCTGTGAACTTGGAAGGTCTGTACCTTCCTGGCAGGGGTAAGAATCCTATTGGTGAGAAGATATTTTAGCTATGGAAAAAGCCTTTCAAAGGACTAACTGGTAAAACAAAACCCTGTAATTAGTAGGTTCTTAGAGCTAATGACAGTAAGACCAAGCCCTGAATTGGAGGCTGTAGAGTCCAAAGTCCATGTGAGTCCAGCTGGTTGACAGGATTATGTCTATTTGCGCAACTCCTTGATTGTAGCTATAATTGAGTCTCTTAAACTTCTGGTCATCTGCTTCCTGACTCAGGGCAGCTGCCTCTGTGGCTAATGCTGAATCAGATATGACTGAATGAGATATATTTACAATAGCCTGGCACAAACAAATCAGGTTTTCCTAGTCAAGCCCTCAAAGAGTCCTTGCAAATTAGTACAGTTAGCAGCAGGGTCGACCAGTAAGATAATAAACGAAGAGTGATGTGTTAATGCCAATCATATCATAACAGAAAGTAGCAAGTCCAGGTAGGCATGAAATACAATGCAATGCAATGCAACATCTCAATACAAAGGGTTTGCAATTTGGTTTGGGAGGGCACCCTGGCTGTGATGTGATAGCCATCTGCATCGCTCATTTGGTAAGTAAGATAATTTTCTGTCTGTCCGTATCATACCTGGCACAGATCCCAGCTGTGGTGGGCTGGTGCCCTTCCGCTGCTGATGGAGAAGGGTTTGCTGTTGGGGTTAGACTGTTACCCACGTAGCCTGGTTTAAAATTAGTAAGGATTTTTCTGCATGGGTGGCAGTTGCACCTGTATGTTGCAGTGCAGATGTGTCTGTAATCAGGAAAGGGTTGGAGGGTGATGTGTTTTTTCTCCTGTGGAGTAGGAGGGTAAGATGAATGGTCGTTTGAACACAGTTACAGGTTTCTGTGTGTGTGAATTGCTGACAGTGTTTATTGTAAGACATTTCACCTGGGGTAGGAGTAGGATGGCAGAGACTCTTTCGTCTCCTTCCAAGCACCAAGGGAAACACTGCCAGCAGATGAATGCTTCTGTACCTCTGGCTTGCTACCCTCTCTGACACATATTCTGTATAGGAGCAGCATTGATACAGAGTCTTAGAGCCACCCAGGAGGGCTTCTGCCACCGGGCCCCATGTTCCATGTGAACTGACAGCCATATTTCAGGTGAATTGCAAGTGGCTCTGGTCTTGTCTGACACCAAGTCACCTAAACAAGATGAGTTAAGACCTAAATCTACCTATGCCATGAAATAAAAAGTATTTACTACATTGTATTCAGAACATGCAACATGACACACTGCTGTCTGTGCCTTAATGGCTGGATAAAACTGGGCTTCCCCCACAAGGATGGTGACCACTTGTCTTACTGATGTGGTATGGACAACAGGTGGCCACTGGCACTCCACTGCTCTCTAAAGCTTTCGTTCTAGCTTTTTGACAAGCTGTTGCATGGGTAGTTGACTTTGTTGGGGTGTTTTCTGAAACCATCACCAAGCTACCTTACCTGAAATGCTCAAGTCCGGTTGTTCTCAAGCTAGCACTCAAGGAGGGCTTGGTTGCCATCTGCCAGTCCTATGAGTTCCTTTGTTATCTTAGAGTAGCACATCCTGAAGGGCAGCATGCAGTAGCAGGGGACATTCCATGCCATCCTGGGGCTGAGAACAGGGTTTGTGCTCCTGGCCAGGGAAGAGAATTTTGACTTGTCATCTGGGAGAAGCAATTGTTTGCCACCACTTTTCCCTCCGGATCCTCTCCAATACAGGAACAAATATGCTCTCCCTCTCTGTAGTGATGTTTCTGCCAGGGGCAGTATAAAAGGGAAATAACAGGGTATATGGAACCAAGAGGCAACAGAGTGTCTGTACCATGCCAGACAAACCAACCCAATGCAATATATTAGGGGAGGGCTAGAGCCAAGAGCTCTAATTCACAGTGGATGTGATGCATCATGTCTCCAACAGCTTGTACAAAGCCTCCCCTTCTTTAGATCAACCCTTTTCTGTGAATAAAGCAAAACTCACAAGGCTCTCAATATTCTCTGTGCACATTTCTTGAGGAGCATAGGTCTTGCTGTGAACATTAAGCTTCAAAGTCGGCTGAATGCAGGGTAGAGAACAAGTTCACGGCCCTTCTGCTCCCCCTCCCCTGACATTCTTGTTTGACTGAAATTGTGGAGCTAGATGCTAATAAATCAGCAATCATCCATGCTCTTCTGAATAATCTTCTGTTCCCCTAGATTATCTCTTCCATCTAATATTGGTGTTTTCATATAATTAATGCTAGACAAGGGAAGGCTTGGGACTCATGGCCTATAGGAACACAGCCTCTTGCTATGCAAGTTTCTCCTGCATCTGAAAGAACTCTGCCTTAAGTAATTGTTGCCCTGATTTTAGGATTACTGCTGGAATAAGTTAAAACAGACAAACTGAGTTGCCTGATGCATGGCAGAGGGGGCTGGAGTCATGAGGTCTTTGCTTTCGCCTCACTGCACTGATAACATCTTACACAGGCAAACTGTGCGCTAATCCCAGAGTGGCTGAAAATCTCGCTGGGAAGGACACTGCCTGCCACTCCTGTATAATGGAGATGAAGCATTTAGACACATGCAGGCTTACATAATTTTCCTGACTAAGTGACTTCTTCTTTGATAATGTGTAAATCAGATGTGCCTTAAACTTCTGTCCTGTTTTCCCGAAAGCCTGGGCAAATCTGTGCAAGCTGGGAATAATGATCCTTTGATAAATGAGGGAACTTAACTTCCCTGGCAGGGGGGAAATGGTGCAGGCAACATTCTCATGAAAGGCACTGAAAAAGCCTTTGCAAAGGCTTAACTGATATCCCTGATACTACTTTTGGTTACAGTGCAGTCCTCAAGTGGAGAAAGAGGATGTTTTGGAGGGGATGATTTCTGCCTTGCTGACTTAGAGAAGAGAAGAATATGTGTGTCTAGAGAGTGGGAAGCAGCTGTACTTGCTGAGCCATGGCATGGTGACAATCTTTCTGGCCCCTTCAGTGAATATCTGCTGGTTTCCGTCAAAATGCTCATTACTCTAAAAGGATGGATTTGAAATCTGTTGGTGTACGGGTTTAGGGAAACATTAACTGGTGCAATGAACATCTGGCCAAATAACACATAGGCAGAGATGCTACAGTTTCCTACACAATATCCACACAGAAGTGGTCATACTTTATCCAAGGGGAGTTGCGTTCAAGAGCCAGTAATGAGTCCATTGATCTCATGAGTTTCATTTGTACAATGTGTTACTGGAGGTTATAAAAAGGCTGCAAACTAAAGCCATGCTGCTCCATTTGCTAAACTTCTTTGGGAAAAGGGCAGCTGTCACCAGCTTCCCCAACTCATCTCCAGCATGGAAACAGTGACTGTTGGCAAAGGTGGTGGCTTTTCTGTCTCTTCTGTCTCCGTTGTTTTGCCTCTGCCTATGGTGTTAACTCCCAGTGAGAAAGGTGAAGAGATCTTTTGACCCGGGCTTTCTCTGGGTCTTATTTTGGAGGGCTCATTGCATCTGTTTCAGATCTTGCTTAGATGTAAACTGTTTATATTTTTACAGATGTAAAATACAAGGCTTTATGAATGTAGAATCGGTTCTTTACAACTCCTTGGGTAGAAGGTTTAATCTTCTCCTAAGGGTGAGGGAAGGCACACAGATAGAGCTTCAATGACTGACTGGAGGCCTAATTATGAGTAGGGTGTAAGCTTGAGATTAAAAATAAGGTTTGAATTCAGCCCCTTAATGAATTTTCCTAGATCTTGTTGCCTCATTTTATGCAGATGTACAAGCAGCATATGTTTTACACAACAGACTCATCATGTTGACTCATCGGAAGGAACAGAAAAGGGAGTGTTTCTGTATTATCCCACTATCTGCCTTTTGCAATGCACTTTCCCTGTCTCTGTACCTTAAACGCCCTCCTTGCTGTGGTCTCAAAGTGTACATGTGTTTGTGAAGCACAGGCTTCCTTGCCAGATGGAAGTCTATGCAATTGCACTTCAAAGGAAGGGGTAAAGGTGGAGAGGGAAGGAGGGGATTTTGGCAGGATGGAGCCGGTTGTGGAATCTGCCCCCTTGCCCTAGGAATGGCGCAGATGGGGAGCACCGTCTGCCAGGGCCTGGACTGCATGTTCTCGGGGGAGAAGGAAACCTATAAATTAGTCTTTCTTTTTCTTTTTGTCTCTAGTTTAACATTTATTTACTTGTTCTTCTCTCTCTTCGCTCTCGTCCCTCCTTGCCATTAGCTGCAAAACTAATGGCATCATGTCAAAATCTGTTAATGCATCTGCTGTGCAGGCTCAGGTTATCAAAAGTATTAGCTAAGCCAGTCTACAAACACCTGGGGAACATCTGTCTGCCATCACACAAAAGACTCTGGGTGACAAGGAAAGTTAATGAATCTAATTGGTTATGAAGCAGTATTAGGCGTTGAATAATACCACCTTGGAATTCTTCCAGAGTCCCCAGAGCTGTTGCACAGACTCTCTCTATGCATGGATCACAACCATAAGGGTGCCTAGGAAAGACTTGCTTTGGATTTGACAATTCTTAGATATTGATGGTTGATGGCATTAGAATGAAGTCCTTGCTCTGTTATTGCACCTTCTTCTCTCTAATGACTTCTAATGATGGAAATTAGTGACTTTCCCCAGCCCATGGATAATTTGAAATTGGTAGTGGGCATGCTTTTTGTTTCTCTCAGTAAGAGTATATACTGCCTTTGAGACTTTTCCTATCAGTGGTAGAACCCTTGTTTTTCTGGGTAGCAGATGTTAACTGTGTCTCCAATGGAAGCCCTTTTCTCCCTCCTCCCCTAAGAAATAAACTATAATTATCTAGGCTGAAAGTAGGAGAGGGATTCATGAGGTATAAACCAAAGGTAGAGGTGTTTTCAGCAAATCGATAGATTTCTGAAGAGTTGAGTAGCACAGGGAGAGTGATTGAAGGACTGGCAGAGAGGATCAACAGCATAAATCCATCCAGCATGAGGCACAGCCACTTGCATTGACTCAGCCTCCTGGCTGCTGCTAGAAAATCTGAGCAGGACGCGTTAAAAAGCAATCCCAAAGCTGTCTCCCATGTGGAGAGTCAGATATCGTGGCTGAAAATCTGCTCTCCATTAGACTGCACTATAGACCAGGTTTTCTATTGTTTTCTGACCTCAGTGAAGCATGGCTGCCTTAGGGAAAAGGGGAATGTAAGCAGCATGAGGAGGAAGCATTCCCAGGGAAATTGTGAAACAACAGTCAGGAAGAAGCAGCTGTCCTCTGCTGCTGAACAGGATCCTACTGCTTTAAGTCATCTGCTGCTTCTGGGTCACCTGACTGAGCTCACTTTCCCAATCTGCAGCAAGTTGGGACTTCCTTGCTGTGTCCTCCTACCTGTTCTGGGTGGTTGTGTCACAGGTTAGTGGCGGGCTCCTCTTTCTGGTCCCAAGTAACTTGTTTCAGTCTAATGATTTAGGGGGAGATGCTGAAGAATCTTTGCTTTCTCCATAGACTGGAGAAAGATGGCAACAATTTCATCCTCAGCTTTGGCTCTCCACCAAGCCTGGTAGCAGAAGAACCAATGTCAGCAGGCTCAGCCCCATACATTGCTGCCCTAGCAATTAAGAACAAGGAGAGCAGTGTTGGCTAATGCCCAGTGTGCTGCTGCCAAGGGATCCCAAGGGTTACTGTGCATGGGCTACCATGATGAGGTGACCGAGGACGTAGTTGACCTCACTGAGCATCCAGTTCCAGGAGAGACGTGCTTTTCTCTCTCCCTCTTGTAGGATTTGAGTGCTGCTGACAGAAGTTTCCACAGGCCCTTCCATGCCTGACAGTGTTTTAAAAGACAGAAATGGGGCAAATGGGAAGGTCACAGGCCTTGGATCTGAGTGGGAAGAGATGGAAGACTGTAGTGTTCCTGATAAGACAGCTCCAGCGAGTAGGAAGCTGATCTTGACTGGAAAGACTCCATTGAGGAGGTTCCTTCTATGACACTCTCTGTTTTTGTGAATAGCCTAAAAACACTCCTCCTGGATGCAGACTGGTTTTAGGGCTTGCTGTCATTTGGTGGCTGTAACATCAACATCCCTGTGTGTTAGGCCATTCCCAACTGAAGGGGCACTTAGTCCTCAGGAGACAGCACTTTATGGTCTGCTCCACAGTAAAGATTCGCTTGCTTCTACCCTTGCCAGAGCTTACCAGTGCCCTTCAACTGCAACTGCTCCTAACCCTTCCCCCCAGTGCTGGCTTGCATGCTGGTGATGTCTCTGAGCCACTTGGCAGCCCCTCCTGCAGTCCTAATGCTCCCAGTCTCTTTGTCAGTCTGGGCACATCGGACTCTGCTCCCCCGGGCAGTTTTGTTCCTTGCCCACCTGAGTGCTGATGCTATGGTAAAAATAACTCTGCAAGGAAATGAAAGCACTGATTGGGATTTAAATAAAATTTACATAAAACTCTGCCTTGAGTACTAATTAATTACATATTAAAAGCCCCTGAAAAAGTGGAAGGGGGGGGCTAGTCTGCCTTGCCAAACAGGGGAAAGCTATTAAGAATCATAGAATCATTTACATTGGAAAGGACCTTTAAGATCAAGTCCAACCATTAACCTAACACTGCCAAGTCTACCAATAAGCCATGTCCCTAAGCACCACATCTTTAAAATACCTCCAAGGATGGTGACTCAACTGCTTCTCTGGGCATCCTGTTCCAATGTTTGACAACCCTTTCAGTAAGGAATTTTTTCCTAATATCCAATCTAAACCTCCCCTGGTACAACCTGAGGTCATTTCCTCTTGTCCTATTGCTTGAGAAAAGAGATCAACCCTCCCTTCAGCCACTTTTACTCCAGATTAAACAACCCCAGGTCCCCCAGCTGCTCCTCATAAGACTTGTGCTCTAGACGCTTCACCAGTTTCATTGCTATTCTTTGGATATGCATCAGCACAATGTCCTTCTTGTAGTGAGGAACCCAAAACTGAACCCAATATTTGAGGTACAGCCTCATCAGTGCTGAGTACAGGGAGATGATCACTTCCCTAGTCCTGCTGGACACACTACTTCTGATACAAAGGGAGAGGTGGAGACTTTCAGTGGCTTAACTGAAGTACCACACTTCAGAAAACTGGTGTGATGGGAGACTTGCTGCTGGTAAGCAGGAGAGAGGCTCCCTTTTGCTGCAACAGGGCAGTGCTTCCAGCCTCACTCAGTGTTGTCTCTAGACCTCCTTCTTGTCTGGGTAGTGCACAGCAACTTGCAGGAGAAGAGGCATTTATTTTCTGAACTTGTCCGCTACCCAGATTGGTAAGAGGCAAGTGCAACATGAAGAACATGTTATTACTTGCATGTGCTCCATGGTAGCCCCTCAAGGCAACTTTTCCCCATCTATTACAAATATTACAAGGGACAGCCCTGCTGCTTGTGGTGACTTACTGGTTAATTAAACAATGCGATGTACCAGTCTGGGTGACACCATCACTTAACTTGTTCCTTATACTGTCTATCTAGTTTAATCTATCCAGGATTTTATAGAGCGCTCATGGCCATGGAGACGCTGAGGGTAGGGAGGCCTTTAAATTTTACTGCAGTTTATAGTGCTGTCTGAATTCCTTGGCCACCACTAGAAAATGGGTCATGTAAATGGACGAGCAGGGATGTTCAGTTGCTTGAGCCATTTCAAACAGGATTGAACCAGCTTGCTGTGTCAGAGAGAACATTTGGCTTTCCCTGGACATGGGCTGGACTCCTCACACCCCAGCAGGTCCTCAGTGAATTTCAATGGGCTGAGTTATGAGGCTTTTCCACTCAGTAGCTCCATGCTGCACAACACAAAAAAGTCCTGCTGTGTACTTAGAGATAGGGCCTGACAGGATACATGAAACAGTTGGTGAGAGCTTCCCATTTGGGGATAGTTGGAAGAATCCAAATAGACTGTTTTTCTGCTTTCAGGATCTTGCAATTTGGAGGATCATAGAGCAGTTTTGATCTTGATGTGTGTCCTGATGGAGGCTGTCTTCCAAGTCAGACTTGCAGTCTGTCTGGTTCCCAGCCACTCTGGGAAATGTCCCTGTCTCCTCAGACCACCTAAGCGGCAAATCGCTTTTCACTTAGACACAGACTTCCTTGGTCTATTGGTAGTCCGCTGGTTGGCCTGCCCAAAGGTAGGAAGACATAACTTCCTGTGAAAATTGCTGGTTTGCTCCAAACTGGGAAACACACCCCCCCTAACATAACTACAGATATTGAAATCCTTTGCAGAATGGAGTTTCCTCTCCTTGTCCAGCTCTACTCCCAAAAAGTCCAATAGGCTGCTGTGCAAATTTGAAGGTAATACTTCATGTGAGTCAAAAATCTGTCTCTGCTCAGCTTTGGTGTCCAACCTCTTTTAGCTTTTTTTTTTTCCTTTTCATTTTTCAGAGAGGTATAGAGCTCACAAAATCCACAGGCAGTGGAGAATCCCTTTGTCCATTAATTTTTCTCCACAGCTGGTCATTAAGTACATGGGAGCTGCAATAAGCCTCAATGTATCCCAGCCTTGGCATACACTACACACCTTGAGACGACAATCAATCTCCAAATGGGAGTACTTTCTCATCCTTCCCACTCCACCCCCCAAAACAACCACTTAGACTCTGCAAATATTTTGCTTAAATTCTCTTTCTCAGCATTTCTCCCTGTGTACATCTGTGTCCCCAAATATTTTGAAACTTCCAGTGTCCCTGGCACTGAGCTTTGTGACTTGTTCTTGTGTATATAACCGAAGCAGATCTGCCCTGATCAATGCATGGATGTGAAGCTTTCAAGGAAAATAAAGTGTGTATCCACCCTATGGTGGGCATATAGTGGACTACCTCTGCTTGGATCACTGCAGTTCTGGAAAATATGTGTATAGAGACCCTCATGCTTTTTCCAGTTCTACGGAGGTTAATTCTAGTTCCTCTGCCAAATTCCAGGTGAGGTTGTTACCTGTTGATTATCTAATCTTTTATTTGCAATAGCATTTGGCTATTGCTACGTTGTTTGGATATTTTACCAGAATGGTAATAGTCAAAGGCCTGGGGAACAAACCCTTTCTCCTATGCTGCTCTCCAACAACTCAGTCCCCAACCTGTACTGGTACCTGGGGTTGTTCTTGCCCAGATGCAAGACTCTACACTTGCCCTTGTTATATTTCATTAAATATCTCCCTGCCCAACTCTTCAGCCTGTCTAGATCTTGCTGAACGGCAGCACAGTCTTCTGGTATGTCAGCCACTCCTCCCAGCTTTGTGTCATCAGCAAACTTGCTGACAGTGCACTCTATTCCCTCATCCAAGTCGTTGATGAATATATTGAATAGTACTGGTCCCAGTACCGACCCTTGGAGGACTCCACTAGATACAGGCCTCCAACTAGACTCTGCCCCATTGACAACTACTCTCTGGCTTCTATCCTGCATCCAGTTCACAATCCACCTCACTACCTGATTGTCCAGACCACACTTCCTCAGTTTAGCTGTGAGGATGCTGTGGGAGACTTCAGCCACCTTCTGTTATTCTAGTGATCACAAAGGAGCTAACTCATTCTCAACTCCATTAAAATAATCTTCAAAACCACTTTACGTTCCTGGTTGCTGCTGGTTTTAATTTATTTTTGCTTGTAAATCTAAGCTCTTCTATTAATGTGTATTCCACCATGTGCCTTCCAGGTTAATAGGTATTTTAAGTAAGATCTTTTAAAGTTTTTTTAGGGATTTCTAGTGCAAAGAAAGACATAAATCACTTTCCCACACACGCGATAAATTCAGAGCCCAGAATTCAGAACACAGTTCTTCCAGAACTGAAAACGGTCACTATATTTTGGGGGCCAAACCAAAGATTCAGGTTGGAAGACACTCAGGAGGTCATTTCAACCTTCCTCAAGCAGGGGCAGTGATCTGACTTAACCTACCTCAGTCTTACACACACTGTAACCTTAACTGTGACACTAGCTGTGAAACACTGGAAAAAAAAAAACAAAAAACCACAAAACCCACATTATATGTCATTTTGAAGCACAGCTGCAAACACTATTTTTTCTCCTACAATGTAAGTAGTGTCTTCTGCTAATGGCAAACCACAACATCGCTGTCTGATAGCACAATTCCTTAGAAATCTGTTGCACACAACTGCCACTGGTTTCTGTCCAGACTGACTTCTGTATTTGGAGTTGTTAGGAAGTGGTAAGGGCTGAGCATAGTGAGCTCTGTGTTTGGGGACAGGGCCTGCATGCAGCACATGGCAGCTCTGGTGAGGTGGTGCAGACGTCAACATGAGACTGTATTTGAGCCTTTAGGACCCAAATCCAACACAAGTAAATTTGGCCCAGATGCCCTAATATTTTAGGCACCTACCCTAAGAGGTGGAGGAATAAAACCATCTTTCCTGAAGTGAGTGGTCTCACCTCTGTACTGCTATGGCTGTGCCAAGGGAGAGCCCAGAGGGCAGATCCAGGTATTGGTTGGTGTCTAGGGCTAGAGAGAAGCTGTGGTGATCTCAATCCTGCTCCCAGCTTCTTACATATGCCAGGTAAAGTCCCGCAGTCCTTGGGAGAACATTTACTACAGTATGTAGGTGTCTGACAGGGGTTATGCTGTGATCTTCAGAAACTCCCAGGCATCTAAGTACATCAGTAAATCATTCAGTCCCTCACAGCAGTATCCTGAATTTGTGTGTAAGGAGAAGCTACAGAATGTCCAGTGGTCCACCCCTCTGGGGAATGGGACTCTGCTTGAGCGTGGGGGAACTGAATGGCAAATGGCTGAAATGATGCAGCACTGAGAAACTGAACTCACCAGAAACCTTTCCTAGGCTCACTAGCAAGCTGTCTCCCTCTGCCAGGGCTCAGCCCAGCTTTCCAACCAGGTAACCATTTTCAAATGGACATTGTTTAAAAAAGAAAAAAAAATCAACCTGTCAGATTCTTTATACTTGCCCAAACATGGATTTCCTCCACACACTTCCTAATTACCCTGGCCTATAGTCCAGATTTGACAGTGGTCAGTCACAGGACAGGTTTTCTGCACACCCGCATGTCTCTTGGTGACTGAAGTCCTGTTGATAAACCCTCTGTACCAGGCTACTGTGCAGTCAGAACATGCTTCTTACAGACACAAGACTCAGCAATGAGTGAAATAGCTTTTCTTCAGCTAAATATGCTATGCATTTAAAATGTCTGTCCTCTATGATAGGATCTTCCAGGCATAGTGATGGAAGATGTGTGGGCTGGGACTATGCCTTAGCCAGAGACATTGTAGAGATCTAACAGAAATATTGAGAGAGGAATGGATGGGCATGAACAGCACCAGGGGACGTGTCAGAAGGACAGGAATCACAGCTGTTGATGACATCTAAGCTAGAAGATTATCAAGATCACAGAACATCTTGCAGCTTCTCAAAACACCCAGTTTGGGAATAAAGCAAGAGAAAGACTGAAGCCATTAAAAGGTAAGATAAAGGACAAGCCTGGAGCCATTTAAGACATCCAGGTAAGGAAACTAAAGAAAATGAGTAAATCAACTTCTGAGAGGTGGAACAGGGTGGGGAGACAACAGATTGTAACCACTGTGAACCCTGAAAGCAAACAAAGGGCAGATCCAAAACCAACTCATGCTCATCTGCCTGAGATGTGGTGACTCATTAGCTCGTGTCCCTTGTTCCCCTGTCTTTCCAAGAAGTGCTATCTGGCATGCATAGGCACACACCTATTGATGCCTGAGAACATGTGGGCATGAAAGAATGAGTGTGAATGAAATCAGTGGTTTAGAATAAAATCATCTCTCCCAATAAGGTCTCTCATTGAACCTTGCTGCATTGATTGAGATTTGGGCAATAGCTAACCACTCTGGTTCCCAGCAAAGGAGTCAAAGTGTGATAAATCCTATAAGATTATGTTCTGCTTGAGGAATATGGAATATTCACATGCAGCCCTGTGAAAGTAGGTGTGTGCTCCAAAGCCTGTGGTTAAATTAATTCTTAAAGCTCTTCAATTTAACATTGCTTTCCTCTCCATACAGAATGTAACTGAAGGAGGGATAATTTTCTCTCCTCCTCTGCTTCCTTCTTTCTCTACCACCTGCTCCCACATATGATGTCTTCTGTTACCAAAGACTATACATACTATGTTAAACGAACAAGCCCTGATGCAAGGCTGTAGTCCTGAGGCAAAGTTGTATTGGGAATACTAAGAAGACAGGCTGTGAAAGAGGGGAGAGAAACCCTACAGATTATATATGTTCTTCCTTGTCTTCATTTCTCTGTAAACTCTGGCTCTAACTCATGTGTGAGCTGCAAGACAGTTGTTAGACTAAGCAATGCTTATTAACTACATTTAGTTAGGGAATGAGAGTTGAGCTAGTGCAATAATGAGAAGCAAAGCCTTCATCCCAGTTGGCAGGTGGCTCCTAGCTACTGGCTGGACCCAGTGCTCATCTTCCCAGGGAGATTGGAAGTGATTGCAATTTTATCCTCCCCTCTGTCTCTAAGCAACTCAGGGTGCTCAGATAACACGGGTTTCTGAAGTCCTTATGCACTTTTTCCCCCAGCCAACTCTCTCAGACAGTGGGGGTACAGGCTCACCACCTGAATGCAAAATGGTTTCCTTATTCCTTCTGCTCAACCACAGCACTGCTGACTTCAAGCACAAGTCCTGCTGTGTGAGGCTACAGCTGGAGGTAACACTGGAGCAGTTTTGTGGCTGTATAAAGGAGTCAGTGCTTAGAGGGTGCCTGGATCTTGCCTGTCTTGTTGCCTGTCCGCTGCAGCCACTCAGGTGTGACTGGGTCAGAGGTGGGGGGTGGCTGGTACTTGCTGGAACTGGATGGCTGCAGGTTTTAATTTGTGTGATACGTTTCCATACAGGCAGGGCTTGTGTGAAAGCACACCCGCTGTACGTGATAGAGGTTTGACATAAAATGTAATGACCTATTGAGTTAGAGTAATGGACCCCACCGCTCAGCTCTCAGTGTCCTATGGTGCCAGTAGGAAAAGCGTGGGAGCCTGGCTGCTCTCAGCAGTGCCTTCCCTGTGAACCCCACCAGCACCATGCCATTTGGTGAGCGGCAGTTTTGCTTGGATCTTATCCACTGCCTTGGTGAGTCTTTAAGGCTTCCTAACATCCTTCTCTCCAAAGCAAAGACCCCAGTCATTTTGGCCTTTCCTCCCAAGGTGATTGCTCCATTTCCCTGGCCATTTTAGTTGCTCTTCTCCACGCCTTCTCTGACTTCACTCTGCCCTCCTGGGCAGCAGGTACTAGAACTGCCTACCATTCCCCAGACCTGAGTGCACCTGAGTTTTGTATGGTGGCAACATGAAACAAAGGAAGAGGACTGTACAGTGGCATCCTGTTCCATTCAGGAATTATCAACTTCAGCCAGTGCTACCTTTGACTCTTCTTCCCATCCATTCCTGGTATTGGACAAAACTATTTTCACCAGTCATTTTAGCTGTGATATTTCCCCAACCTTTTCTGTCCTTGTAAACACAACACTAAGCAGAGAAACTTTCACAGAGTGTGTGCAAGAGAGGCTCTGAATTCTTGCTCTGCAAATGTGGGGACAACTCAAAGCTCAGGCTCCCTTCAAAGCAATGTAGTAAAGGAAGCCCCAGTAGATGCATCCTCAAGGGAAATGCAGCCACCTCTGGGTAGCAGGCTACTGTAAAAGAGCAGATAGAAGGATATGATGTCTCAAGGAGGAGTGAAGATGAGGGCTACTGGGGATAGATCTTGCAGAGTATCCATCAGCCAGTATTTCTGATGACCTTGCTGAAAGGTCAGCTGTGAGGAAGTGAAGAGTGAAGGAAGAAGGAAGGACTTCCCTGGCTCTTTTCCTGGATGTGAAATGCTGAAGTCCTAGATAGCTTTGGATTTTAGTGGAGAAGAACAAACAAAGAGAGAAAGCAAAGAAAACACAGGCAGTTTCTGGGAACAGAATAATATAGCAGTGAATTACGGTATCTAAAATTGAATTGTCCCTGCACAAAGGCCATGCTGCATTTAAAGAAAGAACTGTAGCATTTAGAAACTGCATATATTCTCCAGCAATTGCTAATTGGACCATGGCAAGACTTTGAGCACCAATTTCTGCTCATAATATGGCTTCTAGCACAGTCAGTGCAGATTTTTGCCATTTCATTCAACAGCTTTCAAGTGGGAAAATAGGAGAAAAGGAGCAGCCTGTGCCCTACTACTGCATGACTCTGTCTTTGAGGAACCTCCTTACGTCCCAGTAGCACCTGCATGTGCCTCTTGGGTGCTCTGGGATAGATGCAGCAGGTGAGGACATCACTAGCCACTACATTCAACTGGTTGAGCATAGCACAAGCACTTCTGGGAGTTCTGTGGTACGGCAGGACTGAGGCATCCTGCCCTCAGCTCCTGACATATGTCTGGGGCAAATGGTGGTTGCGTGGAAGGCCAGAATACCCCTCAGGATGGTGAAACTGCTTAGGAAACATGCCTCATTAGCCCCATTTTCATCCTGCTCCTTTTGCTGAACTCGGCTCCACAGTAGAGAAGAGTAGCTTTAGCTTTCTGAGTCTTAGTGTCATCAGCTAAGAAATGGGGCTAATAGCAAGCTTACTTACTTTTCAGTGAGTTGCAGCTAATTAGAGTTAGCATTAGTTAATGTTTGCATTGCTCTGGGATGTGAAAATGGCAATATCATGCTAAGTATTACTCCTGGTGCCTAGACACTGTGATTCTTCATAACCAGAGCAGTCAGTTAAATTAGCTGAAAGCAGAGAGATGAAGGAATGAGGAAGGCGGAGGAAATATACAAACATAATACTGTATGCATGATGTCCTGCAGCAGCAGAGGGCAGGGAAAGCTCTGCCTCTGCTACTTAGGAAGCCAGAGAGAGAGGCCTTTGTGTAGGAGAGCAGACATTCCTCAATAGCTTTGGGTTACAGCTGCAGCAGTCCACTGGCTGAGGAAGGGAAGGGTCAGCTCCTGACAGATTTATAGGATAAATCTTGGGCTCTGCTCAAGTCTCACATGGCCCATACTCATATTCTGTTGAGGATGCTGGTTCTCTATGAGAGGTCTCTAGGACGAAGGTGAGCAGCACTTCTCAGAGAGTGAAGGCCAACCCTGTCTCATGTCTGTCAGCCAGCACCATCCTCAGTGGGCAGCAAGGAAGGGTGCAATTACAGGGCAGTGTTTCACTGGCCAAGGTGCAGGACAGCCCTAGGTGTAACACAGCCTGGTAGGTACACTGTCTCCATAAGGAAATCCATTTCGCCTATGCCAGATGAGGGCAAGGAGCAGACTCTCAGGGAGAGTGTGAGAGAAGCTGGGTAGGAACAGAGCCGCCTCTGTTCCCAGAAAGGCACATTTCTGAAGGGGAAATGAAAGAAGAGGGACTTGGTTGAAACCCAAAAGAAGGATTTAGAAGTGTGTGATGCCATTTCCCAAACCTGGATTTTGTCCAAGACACTTGGATCAATACCTTGTATTTTGGGGATTGGTCCAGAACCACTACCTATGTCAGGACCTTGGCTTGTAACCTCTTTCAAGACACACCTCCAGCCACACAGAGGTCTGACCACCTTCAGGGGCATGATCCACCAGGGAGGCAGAGGGAGGATTGCCACGCTTTGAATCACCAGTGCCAGTTCTTTCAGCTCCCCAGTGCTAACCTACGTATTAACTGAGGACTTGGCTAGAGCCCCTGGCCAGCTTCCATACTCCACAATTGCATTCTGCTGCCTCAAAATCCCCCTCCTCACACACATACACATGCACAACCCACAGTTTCAGAGGGACACAAAAGCTGTCACTGCTTTCTGTCCAGAACTCCTGCATAGTGGTGGAGCTGGCTCATCCTTCTCAGGAACAGGCTCCATTTCAGTGTCATGAGACATGAATTACGTGTCTGGAAAGGTTATAAAAACTCCTTGGGACCCTTTGGAAAGAAGATGAAATCTTGAGATGAAAAGTGGTATTAAAATGTCACCCAGTTTGACTGCTGGCACGATCAGGGCCTCTGGCTTTGACTAGGGAGAGTTATCCTTGTGATGTTGTAAGGCAAAGATTGCTGACACTAAGCATATTCCATTTATGAAATCATAAAGGTGTCTGCACTAAGTAACTGATTTAGGATTTTGTTCCCCCTTCCTCCTCTTCTCCTTGTCCTGTGGTTTTCTTCAGCCTCCTCCTCCCCACACTACCTCTTCTCCTCCGAGAGAAGCTGAGTATCTACTGCCATCAGAATGATTATTCTCCCCTGTATTAGAATGATTAGTCTTTGTCTAGTTGCCTCCATAATTAAGTACCACATGAAAGAATATTCTTGTAAGTAACCAAGGTGGTCGCTCCCTGTGAGGCTGTTGGAAGCATGATACAGCTTTTCATCGGCTTACAGGCAGGGAGGTGGGTGTCCTGTGTGAAGATGCATTCACAGCCAGCCCCTGACAAAGGTACCACCTGCACAAGCTGCCATGCTTATAGCTGGGGCACATACCTCCCCAAGATGGATGTGTGCACATGATGATCTCTTTGCATTCATTTGTGGGCTGCTACAGATATCTCAGCTGATGTGTGCATGCACAGGGGCACACAGTCAGCCCCTCCCCACAGGTACTCAGCCCTACACGGGTCTGTACAGTTCTGACCAAAGACTGAGCCTCTGCATACCTCCAGCTTGCCTTCCTCATTTCCCGAACTCAAAACTATCAGTCTAGACCTTTCCTGTCTTGATATATCCCCTGGATAATCCCCAAATTAAGAGGAAGGTCTCTGGGGAGGGCTGGGGCAAGGGTAGACGTGGTGAGTGGAGGAGGGATATTAGGCAGCAGTAAAGTGTAAAGAACACCTCACCCTTCCTATAAATATCCCAACAGTTCCCCTGCTTCCTAGCAGCACTAATGAGGCTCAACAGGAGTGATGGAGGGTGACAAAGGCATCACTGATGAACAATCAGAGATGGTGCTCTGCTGCTAATGGGACTAATGAGCTGCTTTGCATAAGATGAGAGGGAAGGAGGGAGGAAGAGGAGCAGATGGGCTTTTGGAGAGAAGGCCAGTGGTAGCAGGAGCACCAGGAATGCCAGGCAGTGTGGCAGTGCTTGCTGTTTCTCTGTTCCTTCCCCGGCAGCAGGCACTGATCACGAGAGTCAGCACCGGGCAGATCTACCCAAGTGGCTCAGGCACAACCCGCTTCATGGTGCGAACCACGACTTATCACAACATGCCTTAGACTGCGTGGCAGGTCTTGTATCATCACTGTGCATCAGAGAGATTCCCTGAGGAAAGGGGGCCACATCTGTAACTCCAGTGGCCAAGATATGGACATGTGGACCTCCAAAGGAACAATTCACCCTACTCTTAGAGATATCCAAGTTAGAGTAAAGGTGTCAGACTCTGAAAGTGAATTTACCATGGCAGCCTGGATTGATTTTTCACTTGCTACCTTCTGAGCAGGCACCAGGTGTAACCAGGCAGATATCCTTGGCATTATCATCCTACTTTGAAGGGGATTAGCATCTTGTTCCCCACCTTTTGTCAGTAGGAACTGGGATCCAGCTGTAGATGGGAAACTCAGGTTTCACAGGGAACTGGCAGTTGTGATATGGTTGAAGAAGCAGTATAGAGGAGAATCATAGAATCATTTAGGTTGGAAAAGACCTTTAAGATCATCCAGTCCAACCATAATCCTCCTCTACCAGGTCCACTGCTAAACATGTCCCTGAGCACCACATCTACACGGCTCTTAAACACATCCAGTGATGGTGATTCAACCACTTCCCTGGGAAGCCTGTTTCAGTACATGACAACCCTCTCAGTGAAAAACTTTTTCCTAATGACAGAGGTATATGCTACAAAGGAGATGCTAGTCTGTGCCTCACCTATAGGCAAGGGTGAAGTATAACCCTCAGCTCATACCACTAAGGTTTGCCAAAGATTTTGTGACTTAAAAACCAGGATGGCCTTGTGCACTCTAGCAATACATGGCAGGTACACAAAGAGGATTTCCCAGCTTAAGAATATGACACATGCAAATGACATTTGGGTCACTTTTTCCTTGGCACATTAGTACCGCTTCTACTACGATTGCTTATGTGACACCAGAGAGACTGTGGTGCCTTGTTTTATCTCTTACACCTGACTGCTGATCCTTTCAGCACTGCTGAGTGAGAGCAGGAATACCATCTCTGTCACCCTATTTCAGTCCTTGATCCTATTCTGAGACTGTCGACAACCAAACAAGCTATGATCTCTATTGCAATCCAGACAAGCATCTGCTAATAGCCAGCCCGAGGTCCATTTATGCATTTCCCTTTCACAGAAGCTCCCAGAACAGCCAGAAGATGGTGATGACCATGCAATGAGAGCAACAGGTTAGAAAGGCTGCAGCACTGCTCTCGTTTGAATTCAGAAGCAGATGTTATAAATTATCTTGTAAATGGAGCTGTAGGAATGATTTTCTGCCTCGCCTCCATAATTTGTTGGCACTTTATCTAGGTATACAGCTGCGGGTGGGGTGTCCCTGCAGGAGGGAGAAGGAACTGAGCTCTCTGCCCACTGATTAGCTTGTACTGGGAGAGATGATTATGGGCTGGGTGCAGCTTCTCTAGCAGAGAGGAGGTGATGAAAACCTTTTTCCCCTAGGGCAGGTTGTGTGAAAGGCTGTACACTTACTCCCACTCCAGATACGGTCTCCAGTGTAGGGGCCATGTCTAGCATGAGATGAACATAGAAAACTAGTTCTGTACTCAGAGCAGCCTGTGGGCTACATAAAGCCACCAAATATTCAGATGGCCCATCTGCTTCTCCACCTTTTGCATGGAAAGAGGGTGATGGAAAGAGATAATTTAGCACTGGGCAGATGAGAATTACATGCTATGTTGACTTGAAGCCAGTCAGTTGAGATACCCCCAGTGTTGGGCCAGGAGAGACTCCAGGCCTTTTTCAGCTGCTGCTTCTCCCTCTCCAGAGTATTGCATGTTGAACTTCAACATGTGAACACCCTGAGTTGGGCCCAGGAGGATGTGATTCCTATACCTAAATGTGGATATCTGAGGTGAAATGTGAGGCAGATAATTTACAGAATCTTTGCCTTGCTTGTGGGATATTCAATCCTGTCACATTTGTTAAGTCTGTGTGAGTCCTGCACTCTGTGTCTTGCTGTGAATGTCCCTGTGTCACTGCCCTTCCTCCAAGGACTACTGAAAATGCTTCTCCAGGTACACCTTCTGGCAGCTTTGCACAGTTACAGAGCAGTCCTGTAGAAAAACCCCATGGGTTCTCCCTGACTCTGCATGGAGAATATTTCAAGGAAAATAAAAAAGACATGACATGGTTGGAT
Organism: Brachypteracias leptosomus; assembly: GCA_013401335.1. Classification (NCBI taxonomy): domain Eukaryota; kingdom Metazoa; phylum Chordata; class Aves; order Coraciiformes; family Brachypteraciidae; genus Brachypteracias; species Brachypteracias leptosomus. Next base: position 312,254 of record VYZX01013464.1, read on the forward strand.
CAAAATCTGCAGCCCACGTTTTGAAATGGCCACCATGCTGTTCTAATGCCTGATCAGGGAAAGAAATCTACATCTTTGGTAATGTGATGGATAGTGTGATGTTATCCTTAATGACCGTAGTGTTACGAGGCTAATGGAGACCAGAGCCTTGTGCACACACCGATGTAGATGTGCAGACTTTGTGTGTCCTGAGAGTTAACAAGAGCAACCCGTGATAGGTGACTGGGGCAAAACATGAAAACAGGACGGAGAAGATGCTACATGAGTTTTGCTGTTACAGTTTGTCACTGCCATGCTGGTGGTGGTGGCAGGGGTGAGTGGCACTAGACAAGGTGGGATGAAAGAAGGTCTGGCTGTAGCACTAAGGAGGGAAAGCCTTGCAATGGAAAACTGCAGAAAGCAATGGGAGGACAACCATCCGTCTCTGCTCAGTCTGCTTTCTGTAATTGCTTTGCTAGCGTCAGGCTGTGATTGGCACTTACTGCCAGCTCTTTACTCAGAGAAAGGAAAGGGTACTGCTGTGCAAGCCCTAATGCCTGTGTACACTTTTCCCTTCGGGATCCAGAGACACTAAGATTGCTCATTTGGAGGACAGTTTTGTAACCTGTTCACCTGCTGCTTATCCTGACACCAGTACCTGAGAGCACATGTACTTGTTTCCTTTAGCTATTGGCATACTTCAGTCTCCACTTGCCTCCTCCCCACGTTTCCTTTCCCAAAAGCTAGGCAGAGGCAAAAAGAGGAGGAAGGACACCAGACAGACCTACCCAATATAAATATATAAATATATAGCCACTCTACCTGTCCCTCCTCTTCCCCAAACCTTAAACCACAACACCTAGCATGTTCTTTCAGAGTCTGGCCCTTCAAATACAGGAGAAGGTGGCTGTTGCTGCCCTAAGTGACTACACTGTAGCTGATCAGTGTAGACATACCTTCCTTCCACCTGCTCCTGCTTTCTCTACATAATATGTTATTATGACTGAAGGATGCTGGTTTGGTGGTTGTTGTTGTTTCATTGGTGCTGTTTCTAGTTTTGGAAGAAAATGTCTTTCCTGAGATCATGGTGGTGTGAAGAGTGTGTCACATTCCCATGGCCATGGAGCTATTGTGCTGCCTATATTTATTCCATCTGTACGATTTTGCTGTATCTCAGCAGCTGAGTGGTGTTTGCTGAATTATTCAACTGAACACCTGGAGATACTCCTGTGGACATATTTGTATCATTAGACTTTGGATGAAGGTCAGGAGCTATAGGTTCAACCACTTCTACCATAAACTTCCAGTGCAACTTTGGACAAGATGTTTTAATCTCTTACACTTCATCCCTGTCTCCCATCTGTGAAATACAGATACCAAAATCTTTCTCTTACCTACTTGGATTTTAAGTTCTTTGGAGCAAAGGGGGTTTTTTGCAACATGCATAATGGTGTCTCTTTGGGCTTCTGAGCATCACCCTACCATAGGCAGATAGTTTCAGTTAGTTTTGAAGCTGATCATTTTAGTAAGTGATGATCTAATGATGCTCTTTGCAAGAGGATGAAAGCTATGCTTGGATCCATGTTCCAGTTCTTCTTATATCTGCATCTTCTGTATCTTTTAAGTTCCCTCTCCTGTTTCATATTCCCTTTTTCTCCTCAATTCTTTCATGCCATGCTGCTGTGGCAAAACAGCTGCCATTGAGCATCTCAACCTTGACATATATGTATGCGGGCAATGGGAGGTGACAGATGGGAACAAAGTCCTCTTGGAAGAGAACTGCAACTTCATAATCCAAAATCTACAGTCAAGGATTTTAACTCTTAAGTTTCTGTTGACACTTTGGGCCATATTCATACACTGAAGAAGCATTGTGGAAGGGCAAAAAACCAAAATGCACTCAGACCTTCACAGACATTTGGCTTGTGATAGTCACCTACATGTGCCCAGGGGCTCACCCTCTGTCATCTATACAGATACCCATTTCCAGGGGCTATATAGCCGGAGTACTTATATACATCAAGTAGAATAAATACACCCAGTTGAGGGTAGGGGTCTCTGTAATTTTCTTTCACTTCACTGGCATCCCTAGCAGGGAAAGTCTTCTTTCTCTGGTAGACTGCTCCAGCAAAAGCACCATAGAACCCGTTGCCACGGAAACAAACCCTTCTCCTTCTCATATTTCAATAATGTATTGAAGGTTTTCAGGTCCTTTTCCCCTTTTTCCTCTGCTTGGCCTTTCAGCATTTACTGTGCATCATATGATGGAAATGCAGTGATCTTATTCCTCAAAACTCAAATAAAATCATTCTTCCATCTCAACTGACTCTCTGCCATCCTTTCCTCTTATTCCTTGTCTGTCATTTGACAGCTTAGGCTTCCTATGGCAATCTAACTCAGAAACAGCAATTTTCTTTGTGTGATACAAAGTTCCTTTGCCTATGCCCCAAAGCTCTCCCCAAGGGTATGGGAGAAGCCCTGCTGCTGTGGACCTGTCTTACAGATGAAGTTTTTCCCTGTTACGCAATTGAATGTCTTTTAGGGTATTGGAGGTGAAGAGGCAGGAGGTGTAAGGATTTCCACTCATGGGAAGAAAGTGAGGAAATGTGCTTTCACAGCAATGATTTCCATCTCTGCAGATTCAGTGCCTTACAGCCTCTCCTGTGAAACCTACAATCCCAGCCTGCTTGCTCCACTGAATAAAGCTGGGTGTACCTGCTTATTATAGTCTTGGTTACTGAATAACACAACAGATGAAAGAGGAGATCTAGGAGCAGTTAAGCACTGAGCTTTAGAGGTGGTCCTCATTATGCTGTACAGCTGCCTGTTTCCTCACATAGTCCTCCAATAAGCCCTGAAGTTCCCTCTAAACAATGCATGTCCCACTTCAGCTTCCCCCTTATGGTCCACAGGTGACTCCCAGATCACGAAAACCTCTGAAAAGCATAGAGATGGGTCTTATGTTGATGGTCATCATGGTTACACCCCTTCAGCATTCATGGGCTGCACTTCAGATAAACATTATTATGAGCACATGTCCTAGACACTGTTTCCCTCCACTCTTGATATGCCCCTCCACAAGCACAGCTTTGAGTACCTTTGGTCTTACCTGCTAAGCTGACTACAAAGGATGTAGTGCGTTTGAGTTATGTTGCTTCTGAATGCGTGGAAATAACTGTCAGCCCTAGAGGGAAAACAGTGTTTTCTAGAAGATTAAAAAAAGAAAAAGGCAATTTATTTGAATATAGAAGGGGTTTGGACAGTACTGAAGGCATCATCTGACACGTCAAAAGAATAAGCTAGGACATCAAAAAGCACTAGAGAACGCACAGGGGTTACTGCATTTACATGCCAAGAATAAGAACAGGAGCTGGATCTCATAGCTGAGATACTGAGACAGGATGACAAGAGAGCTGGTAAACAACAGCCAGTCTTAATGGGTGCTTGGCCCATTGCAGAAAAAAATTAAAAAAAAAAAGAAGGGTTTCCTGTTTCAAATTGGTCCTCTTTGGTAGTATGGGAACACATGCCCTAAACCAGTCAGCAACCATCATCACTAACTCCCTGTCATCTACAGCACTTGCCCCACTTCAGGGGAAGGGTCAGAGGGAACGTTACCAGAGCCTGACGGATGGCTGGATAGCTTAACACTGCAATAGCACAGTATACACGTATGACTGCCTGCCAGAGAGATTAGTCTCTGCTGTGTTCTTATCTGTGCTCTCAGTCAGGCTGAGCTAAGTCATTATTTGGTTAAGAGACTTGTAACTTGGGCTAGAAAAAGGTTTTGATGGATTCAGCATTGGCGAAATTCCCACAGAGTCCATGGAAGACATTGTTTGCAAGTCAAAGGTGTGCATTTGGCTGTGGGAGGTGCCCTCTTTCTGGGGAGCAGAACAGTAACACTGAGCACTTGAAGTCATGGAGGGCTTTGCTCCCTAGGTCCAAATGACACAGGGAGGCAAAAGTGCTAAACCACATTCTGAGTTCACAGCCTAATGGTAGAATTATCTACCACCAAGGAAAGTGCTTGAGACTAAGCCATTATGTAATTGCACTGTAAACTCATAATTACTTATTGTGTTTCCTTCCAAAAATGCAAGTTTGAACAGAGTGTGTCTTATTTTGTAGCAATTACTGATAACAAATGGTTTAGTTAAAGCTTAGTAAAGACACTTTCGGTCAAAGCCTCTATTATTCCTGCATGGACTAGAACTTAATATTTTTGGCAACAGCCCAAAGAGGTGACATTTCGAAGGATGAATAAAACTAGCATAACAACTTGCAATTGTGCAAGGACAACTAAGATCTACATTTCCTGTAATTCCTTCTGTCGTCTGCTGTTTTTTCTCATAATCTAGATCATCTCAGTTTGGTTAAACAGCCAAATAAAAAGGCAAGAGACATCTTTCTGCTACAATTTTGTCTAGTGCCTTGCACAAGATCTGTTGGGGACTGCTGCTGGGGGCCAAGGCATAGGGCTACACCAACAGAGATGGACTGCACATAGCTGAGAGGGTGGGCCCATGGAAAATGTAATCATCATGCTGGTGCCATTCACTGTGGCACTGGGGCTTAAATCCCCATCATAGGTTTATCAGAGAGCGATCAGCACTGGCAGGAAAAGGGAAACAGTTTAAGCAGATGGGATATCTCTAATCTTCCTAGTAGTTGTATTTGTGTGTTGGTGCCATGAGGGCAAATAATCTGGACATCTAAATCTCTTGTCTACACTTGGAGTATATCCAAATGGATGTCAAGGTAAACAATCACAAATCCTGGCTTTGACTGTCTACACTTGAGGCCTCCAGTGATGTTGCCAGGCTGGGTGGTTGTGGACTATGGTCCCTGCCAAATGTACAAAAGGCTTACTTTGAATGTGTCCTTTGGAGCAGAGCACCCTTCTTGGCACAGCTTTTAGGAGCCATCCCCAGAGCTGGCACCCAAACCAATCTGCAGCCTCATCTTGCAGTGGAGAGGGGCTCTGGAACTGATAAAGAGCAGGAATTTGGAACAGCTGGAAGCATGTGGGTGATGACCACTCCCAGGAGATTTTATGTGCACATCATTTTCCTGAGGCAAGGGTCTGTGCTCTTCAGATGGCAGCAACATGAGGCTGCTTGGGCTTGGCTGGGCTCCCTGTGGCCCTCTGCTGTACTGACATGCCATTAGGCTGTGCTCTGAAGCTCCCGGGCTTTGAGGGTATAAATCATCAGAGCTGAGTGGCATGGGGTAGGAGGCCAGTCTGCTTTCTGGTCATGAGGGAGGCTGCCTGTGAGTGCAGTTTGATGGTGGTAGGAGCAGACAATGGATGTGCCTCTGCCCACCAAACCAGAGGCCCAGTTAGAGGTGCACCCTCCAGCCACCCCCCCAGCTCAGCACTGCTGGCCTCCTTCATCCCAGAGACCGTAGCTATTACACTGCTGTCTCAGAGCCTAAATGCTTCCTTGTCCTGGGTTCACTGGGACAGAATCATAGGCCTTCCATGGTCTGCAGGCCATTAGCAGTTTGGAGTCAGACAGGGAAGCTGACCAGATTTGGCTTGCATTGTTTCTCATACAATAAAATGGGAAAAAGGTGGGGGTGGTGTTGCTGTTGTAGACCTCCTGCTCCTGCTCCTCTACCTGCTTCTGAGGACTGCCTTCCTTTTTGTTGGGACCACCGTCCATTTGCTGGGCTGAGTATAACTTTGTTTACTTTATACTGTTGTTGGTATTAGTTTGGCTGTTTCATTAAATCTGGTTTCATTTTAATCCGTGAATTTCCTCTCCTTTTCCTGATCCCACTTCTTGACTGGGGAGGGGTCATGGGGCAATAGAGCAACTGCTATAGTTTAGCCTCAGATATGGGCTAAACGTAGACGTTCCTGCATCTCTACCTGTCCAGAGGCAGCTGCTTCCTATGCCCCTACCGCAGACCAGCCCCAGCCCACCCTGCTTCTGTACTCTCCTCCCAGGCCCCTTTTAATTCCTTCAGAGCTATCCACCTGATATGTGAGGTCTGCCACAACTCCCTCAGCACCTTTTTTCAAATGTGTCCCTCTTTTCTCCATTCTTGTCAGTGACAATTTCTGCTGGTTAGTGTGGCTGCTCCAGCCACCCCTCATTTGCCTCCTGAAGGGAATGGTAGCTCCAGCACATCCTGCAGATGTGCAAACAGCTGGATGCAGGAAACACTTGCCCAAATTCCTCCTCTGGATGAATCAAAGACAAAAAATAAAAGCTTGTCTAGGGAATACTTGATCTATGCTAGTCCTGTTGTTGTTGACTTCTGTGAGGGTACAATAATTTTGTTTTGCTGGGTTTTTTTAACTCTATCATGCATTTGTTTAAAAAAATGAAGGGTTTGAGTGGGAGAGACAGAACTAATTGGGCATGTGGGTCCAGTTTGTGAGAAGATCTTGCAATTTTGAAACAGTTAACTTTGGACACAGTTAAAGATTTGATTTGGGTGATTTTGGAATAGAACTTTAAAACACTGAAAAATACAAATACTGTTTTTAAAAAAGTGAACTTGCTGAAAATGAAAAAAATAGGAACATCTTTTCAGAGTGATTATAACTTCAAACTGTAAGAGAGATCAGTTTGGAAAGGATGAAAGGGGTCAAGCTGGACCCAGCATAAGCTACTTGGTTTGAAATCTGTTTTAAAATATTGTTTCAGGTTTAATCTAATTGAAAGCTATATAAAAATAAATAAACGCCTCCCCAGCTGTACTTTATACAACAGTGAGAAATGCTAGAGGTGGACTTCACACTCTGAATGGAGACAACCTTATTTTTGTACAGTACAGAAAGAAAGAGACAGTCATGGCCAAAAAGAATGTACAATCTCTAAGGAAGAGAACAGGGGGGAAAAAGAAATACGGGTGGAAAGGATATATCCTGTCAGCAAAAAGAAAGCCTTGGTAATATGTATTTGTTTTACGGTGATACATTTTATGAATGACTTTTTAAACACTTGTTTGGGCTTGTTTAAACACCAGTTTTAAACAGATTTAACTAAATCGGTTTACAAAACAATTGAATTAAGCCAGGCAATCTCTTAGAGCACAGACACCTGTATCATAAGTGTTTATATTGGCTTAGCTTGTGCTAGTAAATCATCCTTTCTTTTGCTGCCTGGCTTCTTCCCACGGCAGCTGTTTGATTGCATTGCAGGTGGCTTTGCTTCCCTCTCTCCCTCTGGAATTTGACCCCATCCCCCTGCAGCGAAGAGCCATGAGCTGGAAGAAGGACAGGCTGAAGGCCAGGCTGTTTCCTTGGTGGGCTTTTCAGAAGGTAGATCCTGAGGAGGAAAAAGAGGCTGAGGGGAAGGCTAGCAGCTTTGCATAAACAATGCCTGCATCAGCTGAGATGCAGCTTGCAGCCAACTACAGTGGAGTGCTGGCTCTCCCAACAGCCATTTTAGTTGCAGGAGCTCAGACCCAAGCAAAAACAAAGTTGTCTGGGTTTTGTTTGTTTGGGTTTTTTCAGAAAGTGTGCAGTGCATGTGAAAACACCACTTCTTCATGTTTTGGTCCCATGCTGGCTAATTTCACTCTGCCTTAAAATGTTTTGTGAAAATGTTACTTTTGCTCAGGTCACAATGATGCTGCTGTTATGCAGTTACCTTTGACTCACACCGAAGCAGGATTCCTTGCTAGCTTCTGCAGCACAGGCCTTGGTAGTGAGCAGCAAGTGCCCCTTTCAAGCCAACCTTTGTGGGTCAACACCTGTGACATTTTTGTAGTTTTGTGTGGTTCACTTTTTGGTCCTCACACGTTATCAGGCAGCATTTCAACCATGACTTGTGTCTGATGTGCAAGGAGGAAGAGAGATGGCAGCCAGGGTCCATGGTGGAGCCACATCCGTCCTGAGGATCATGTCTTGCACTCAGTGGTCATCCGATCTATCAGCTGAGGGTGCTGTGCGTACCTGGGCATCTGCAGATGATGTTGCTGTGTGGAAAAATAGGGAGTGAGCTTTTCTGCAGTAGGACAAGCACATCTATTAAAAAACTTATGCAGGCCTTCAATCAGAACAGAGGAACACGTTGAGCCCCTATCCAGTTATGATGTTATTTATGCAGTGAGCTGTTGTAGGTGTCCCCTGTGGTGCAGGAGTCATGTCCCAGACTGGACCAGAATGAACCTGTGCTGTCAGACCTGCCGGCCCCTCAGTACTCGGGGGGACCCTGGGGTGGGTGCAGGGGAGGAGGAGCCTCCCAAGTCTCTCGTCTGGGAGAGCAACCAGAGAGTAAGGAGCAAGGGCAGCCCACTCTTCCAGCAGGACCCACCAGCTGCCTGCTTGCCCAAGGGCCAGCCAGAAGACACCTGGGGTAGCGAAGAGTTGGGGCGAGCACTCTCAGGGGCCGCTCTGGCACCCCTCAAGAGCCGTGAAGGAGGGGGAGCTGCCCTCTGGGCCGCCGCNGCCAGCGGGGGTCGGTGGGCGCCACCTTGCGGTCGGCGGCGGGAGCGGGGCCAGGCCTCGGGGGCCGCACCGCCCCCCGCTGCACCTCCCCTCGGGGCTGTGTCTGCGGGGCGGCCTCCGCCCCGCCTGGCCCCTTGCCTGGCGCACAGCTCCTGTCCTTGTATTAATTTCTGCTTCACACTTCTTCTCACCTCGCCTCGCCGCTGCAGCCGTCCAAGATGCTCGCTCTCATTAGGGCATCTTTCCCAATCTGGTACATATCAAGCTAAATGAGGCGTAATTAGGCATAATTATGAAATGACATGGTCTGGAATGAGAAGCAGATGGGGCTTCGCCCAGGATGCTCCAGGTTGGATTTCAGAGAGGAGGGGACAGGGACAGAGAAGGGACATGGCAGTCTTTCATGGTTTCCTATCTGTTGTCACCTCAGCTGGTGGGGGCTGGAGGCAACGCTCTGGCCAGCAACGGGCTGCTGTGGGATCAGTGTATGGGGTCTGTGCTGTGAGGTGCCTGACTTGGTCACTGGGGCTACTCTGTAGTGGCTTTACAAGATACTTATTCTGTGTTAGAAAAGCAAAGCAGCACTTCTGTTTGGCCATGAACTACGCCCCTGACCCTTTTATACAACATTAGTCCTAGTTTTACAGTAATTTATGGAGGTTTTCTCTAGGAAGGAGGTGGAAGAGGGAGAAGTGAAGAGTGTTGTCTCTTTGGTACAGAAAGAATCATAGAATAATTTGGGTTAGAAGGGACCTTAAAGATCATCTAGTTCCAACCACCCTACCATGGGCAGGGACGCCTTCCACTAGACCAGGTTGCTCAAAGGCCCATCCTACCCATCCTTTGTGCCCCTTCTGAAGGACACTCAGCTACTCTGCATTGTATGGTGGGCTGTGCATGGACAGCAATGCTGGAGAGGTGCTAGGCACCACTACGAAAAGGGATATTTAAATGAAAGCTCAGCCTTCAGCTCTTCTGAAAAGGGTGTAAGGGAGAGGCCCTTGCTTGTAATGTTTCTGGCGCATTTATTTGTCTTGGTGGCTATACAGGGACAGGAGAAAACATGGGGTTTGACTGGAGATGTGTGGTACAGTGGATCCACTTGGCTGTGTTGCGAAAGGGTAAGGGTGTAAGTTGTCATGTGAACATTCATTTCTCATTAAAAACTAATGCCATCCACAAGAAAACCCAGGATGAAGGGAACCTATAACCACTCCCTTTTCTCATTACAATAATAAGAGATGTTGGAAGGCTTCATCACCAGTATTTTGTCACTTGCATATTTGGATACATCCCTCTGGGGAGAAAGCCAAACTGTATCACACAGGAGGTGATGGTAGCATGGGGTAGACTTCAATGCCAACTAAAGCACTGCATTTATGTGCCTCTTTAGCTACCTTGCTGTCTAGAGGCATAGACGGGAGGCAAGAGGCCAGTCTAGCCCATGTCTCAGGTCAGGTTGTTGGGAGTTAGGACAGGTGGCAATATAGGAGTATTGTGCTGCTCTCACCTTCACCTGCCCTCTAGCCTTCAACTCCCCAGCCACGCCCCTGAGGCAATACCCGACATCCAGATCAACTGGTTTTGTTTCATCCCTTACTACGCAACTTTGGCTGCAGGGAGAGCATCCAGAGGGAGTAGTTGCTTCCCTTTCCTCCAGGATAAATCTTGCTTGTTGCTGAGAGGCATTTTGCACTTAGGTTTTCAAGCAGCCATTTTTTAAGCCGCTCCTGTCTCTAGTTACCAAAATTATAGATTTGCTGTTCCCAGCAAACAGACCTTTTTTTTTTCTACAAAATGAAGGCAAAGCAAGATTTTCTTATGAATGCTATGGGAGATGGAGGGGTGCACCCAGGAGTACTCAGGAGCTGCAGACTAGTTCTGCTTGAACTACTCAGCCCACACCTACTTCTGTTCAACTAGTGTTGCTTGTGACATCTCCAGTACCTCACATGGTTGAATTCAGCCTGCTGACCACTACTCTCACCATCTGTGCTGCTAGCTCTCTTCTTCCTCAGGAACTCAGCAACATCCCCTCAACATACCTTCATCTTTTATTCTTTATCTGTTTGCTCTTCTCCATCTCAAATCAGCCAAAGGGAAACACACCACTGAGAGAGACATCAGCAAGCTGCCCCTAACAGGAACTCTCTTCAAACAGATCAGCTCCTTGTTCCTGCTCACAAACTGATCAGTTCCTGGTTAATATAGCTCTAGCCTCACCCACCCCCCCAACCATGATCACCTGGGGGCTGGTGGGGCCTCACATGGGTGGGCCAGGTTCTGTCTCTGGGGCCTTGAGGAATCACTTGGGGAATAAAACATGTTGCTGGGTTGTGACTCATCCATAGGTCAATTCCAACTCAGGGCCCACAGCGCAGGCCCCAGCACTTCACCATCTCAAGGTAGATTAGCTAGCATTAGGTCTTATTGCTTGTTGCAAGGTTTCTGTCATGTGTTATATGTAAATGGGCTGCCCAGTTCAACAGTGGACTTGCAGAATAATTCCTCCTAAGGAGCTGCCTCTGTGCTGTGACAGCGCTGGGTGTAGTTTTTTAGCTTCCTGGGGCTTGGAAGCTCTGGCTTTGCCAAAGTTGATGGCTTCTTGAACATTTTTCCTGGTGAGTGGGAATGAAAAGGAGTATTTCTGATTTTCCCTCTACAGGGAATTTTCAAAATGAAACTGAAGAATCACTTCTGGAAAATCAGTCTTGTCATCTTAGAGTTCTTTAAAAGTGCTATGCTGTTAACATCTTTTCATGTCAGAATAGTTGAAATATCCGTTATTCTTATTTCATTTTAAAAACCACTAAAGGGAGGGTTTATCTTAGTATCTCCTGAAACCCTTTTTCTATAATAGCTGCTTTATTTTATAGGGAAATATTTTAACACACTGATAGAAAGGGAGGGTGAGTTCATATCGTTCAACTTTACTTACAGAAAAGTTAAGCATTTGTGGTGGGTTTAC
>VYZX01013471.1:0-12826 GCA_013401335.1 Brachypteracias leptosomus
ATTCTGTGATTCTGTGAAAGTGAGGAGAAATGTCTGCCAAGAACGCTCTCTGTGTTTCCATGATCTCCTTGTCTGTTGTTCTGTTACTATGAGATTTGCCTTGGGAGGAAGTGATGTGACTCCTCAAATGAATATTCAGTTGGAATGGAGGGGTTCACCTAGTCTCTAATTCATCTTCAATCTATACTTATATCCTTGCTATTATTTAGTTTACTCATTGGAAGAGCTACACCATTATTTTCTGTTGCTCCATAAATATAGATGAGAAACAGGTTTTTTTAAGCATTCAAATAAGGTAAGCAGCAGAATAAATTCAACTCAGAGCACATTGCCACATGGAACAGCTTAATCAGGCTTTTCTAAGGAAATACGACCGAACTGATGTGACTTATTGCTGTTTTTCTGAAAATGTGCAAAAATACAAGTGAGGGAGAAGAGACACAAAATAAATGGAGTATTCAGACTGGAGAACTGTTTCCAGTATTTGAACTCAAATTCTCTTAAGTATAGAGTATTGAGCCTATGTCTGTGGATTTTTTAAATTTGGTAATAAATTATCTTTAATGTGCCAGTCAAGACAAGGACTTGATGGAGTTGTAATGTTAACATAAGCTCCCATCTTGCAAAGAATTGCATGTGCAATTCACTTGTATGCAAACGTCACCTGGCTGTTTGCAGATGGCAGATCTCTGGCCAGGTCTGAACAGTATTTGTTGTAGAGCATAGTATTTACTGCTAGGGGTAGTCAAATGGGAAGATGATATTCAATCTTGTTTCACAGGTGTCTGAAGACTCTCCCGTGTGGAAGTGTTCATGAAGCCAAGTAAAAACCTGACTATAGTCTCTATTCCAGAAAACCTAGCGAATCAGCAAGACTAATAGTTTCTGTTATGAACATTTCATTCTCAGTATACTGATATATATGACTCTCTAAATTAGACTTAATTTAAAAACCCAAACAATGCAGTTCTTTTTTCTTGTTGACAAGGAAAATGTGAGAGCAAGTCTATACACTGAGTATGCTTAAGACTTAGTGGAAAGGAAATGTGATCCAGATAATTCTGTTTGAAAATCAGTATGTTCTCTTTTGGGGAAGGGAAGCTCTCTCCTGGCTTTCTCTGTTAGTGATATCGAGATACTTCCTGGCAGCGTATCCATTAACAAGGGCTCCCAAGGAGCCTTGGACTGGTGCCAGAAGTGCAGTGCATTCTGTGTGCTCCTCTAGTGCTGCCATCACAAGTATATGTGTTTGGAAATCACACCTGTCCACATGTAAACCCCATTTTTCTTAACTGACTTAAGAAAATGAAACAGCTTTGTTTCCAGGTTTTCTTCTGAAGGAAATTGAATCAGAGACATTTATATGATGTCTGGTTTTATTTGTTTTGTTTTTTTTCTTTCTATTTTTTATCTCTGTTTTTTAATGTTATGCTGCAGGAATGGTTTTCAGTTGAACTTGCTTCCTGCATTTGAGGAGTATTATATTTGCTAATTCAAAACCATTTGCAGACATTTCTGAGAAATATTTCCATATTTGTGTGTGATATTGTTGTACAAATACTAATTGTTTTCACAAAACTATAATGTCTGACAGACATTGCTGTTAAACATTCAGTGCTGCCAGATCTGTAAAACATTAATGGTTTGTAGTTACATCTACCTATGTTGGAATTTTTTTTCTGTACATTATTGTAAACCTAAACTCTTGAAAGTTTAAGGCTTGTTCTAGTGGGGAGACAGCAAGGAAGCAGAGATGTTCACATCTATGATAACAGATTGACTAAAGTAAATAAATTTTAAAAACAGGCTCTGAAGTAACTCATGAAAAATATCAACAAAAAAAAGCCCAACCTGGTAAAATAACTCCTTTCAGCAGTCATGGCATAAGCGTTGTTTTTATGTCCTTCAGCTCTAGTATTTGTATTGTGCCATTTTGTACTCATTGCTCTTACCCCTTTGGAGGGTAAAACCTCTCTAAGAATGGAAGGCTAATTATTAATTACCAAACTGTTCAAATCAAACAACAACAAACATAACAGGAAACAAGCACCAGGAACCACAAAACATTCTCTTGGATCCAACAGCAGTGGGACAATGTGGGTGACTATGGGGCTGAACTCAGGTTGTGCTGCAGTGATTCTAGCTTGCTTCTGAGGCAAAAAAAAATTTTTTCAGTCAGATAATAATTTATTTGTGGATAGAATGCATTAATCATGCTGGGTTTATGATTGTGTAGGTGGGAAGTTTATTCCTAAAAATTTTAGAAGGAAGTGATAGTTATAACATCAATGCCTATTTATTTTTGTCCTAGTTACATCCTTCCAAGTGTTTCTGTGAGAGAGCCAGACTGCTTGAGGATGCATGAACCTTTACTGGTAGTGTGTATTTGGTTTTTTTGTGTGGATTCTGCAAAAAAGATCCATACTGAGCCTTCTACCATATGATTAGGCTGTTTAAGTTCTGTTAGGCCAGTTAGAAGGTGAACTGAAGCATTTATAAAGGTCTTTTTTAAAATACTTTGACTTGAGAAGTGATTGTGGTGGATATTGAGAGTCAATTTCCATATAGATCTCTTCATATGATATACTTTCAACAGGCAAGGTAGCCTCAATGATGACAGTCAATTAAATCTGAAATTAGTCTTGAGCTTGGTCTGTTGAAGACTTTGAGGCTGGCTTTCAGTAACAGTTCAGACTATAGTAGCACTTCCTTAAATTATAACTCATGTTTATTAAATAAAATGTGAAATGCATTTAGAAGCCACATCAAACTTAATAATTGCCTATTTTATAATAACAACACTTCTACAGTAGTAAAACAACTGATTCTCTTGTCTGGGTTCATATTGTCCTGGTTTATAGAAAAATAGAATAAATCATCTATTAAAAAAACAAAGCAGACTTTGAAGAACATTCACCCTCAGATAAATAAATGCATAATCAGTGAAAACTATTTCAAGTGCTTAAGTAGAAGGGAAATACCTAATCCACAGGAAAACAAAAACTGTGGAAAACATTTGAAGGTAGGGAGAACGTTAAAGATGCAAATAGAAATGTTGATTTTGTATGATGCAAATGTAACCATAGATGCAAAGGCGGATCAGCCTAGGCTAATAATAACAGTCATTTCAAATATTTACTTAGAGTGGTCAAGTGAAGAGCAGACACTACTTAATGCAAAGGCTGCTGGGGCTATTATTAAATCATTTTTCCTCCAGTTAAAGAACATGATTAATTTCTTGTGTATATGAGGGAAAAGTAGGTTTTCCATTTCTGAGTGACAATATAGTGGGTGAGCAGCTGCATGGTGTTTAGCTGTCAGCTGAGGTTAAACCACGACAATCATGCTGATAGCATAAGCTTTCATTTGGCAATATTTTTTGAGAACTTTTAAAAGTATTTGTGAGTGGTTAAAAGAAATATTAAAATACACAGGAGGAGTAAAAATACATGCTTTAAATCTACAACTGCATAAAAAGGATAAATATTAGCAGACACAAAGGACTCTTTAAGAGTGAAGTAGTTAAATGAAACAGTCAAATGTAGGATCATTGTGTGCTTTAGCAAACTTCAGCAAGGAGGATGTTAAGTACAAGGATAGCACAAAAAAGCAAAACAGAGCAATGAATAATACTTTATTGTTTAAAAACTAAGGATGTTTAGAAGTCCCTTACATAAAATAAAGCTATTTGTTTTCTTGAAGCATTTTTTTATTAGATGCTTTAAAATCCAAGAGACTTTCCAAAATATGAAAGAAAAGTAGGAGAAAACACAGATACTTTGGAAAGTTTAGGAGAGTTAGGAAATGAAGTCACAGAATTTGCGAAGTGCTGTTATCATTCATGGATGATAACTCAGCTGCTTGTAGATGATAAATACCATAGAGATCCAGATGTGTAAATGAAAAAGATGGTTTGAGGAGGATGACTGACCTTTCTGTTAAGTAGGTCAGTGAGCAACTGAGTTTAGATTGGTGGATTGCTTGGTTTTGTATATAGTGAAATGCCAAAGTAGTGATGTGATGCATATAGTCCAAAGTGCTTTATGGTGCTTTGTCCATAAGGTCATCTAGCCTTTAAATGCAGAGGTAAAGTGTATATAGAGTAACTTACCCATTTAATATATTACTTTGTTTCTATTGCTTCTGAAGGTGAACTGTGAAGCCTAATCAAATACCCTTCTGTTTTTTAGATAGCCTGACTTTGCCAGCTAGACCAGATTTAAGCAATAGTGAGAGGAAAACTTTCATGTATTTTGATAATGGCTGAGCAGGAGGTTTAGCTACACCAGATCTTTTCAGCCTTTCTCAAGAATATCTTTGCAAGGAGGACCTCTGCTCCCACAGACTTCAGAATGTCATTTTCAATTCTGTGATTCTCAGCTAGGGAGTTTCCTCGTGTATTTTTCTCAAGAAGAACCTCTATGTTGTTGTCTCTTGTGAGAGATTTTGCTCTAGAAACTGTGTCCAGGCGAGTGACATAACTGTTGTTAAATGGTATCCTCATGATCATGTATTATTTAATTATTTGTACAAAGGTAGCATGCAGGGAAGGGAGCTAAAATGAACTAAGGATGTATCTTCATCTAAGCTTTGGGCTTTGTTATTTCCCTCACAGCTCTGTCAGGCCTAACTGATTACAAATACTCTTGCCTTTGGCTAAGCCAGGATTCACTTTGTTTACCCACAGAGCCAAGCTCTTCCTTCTTCATCTCAAAGGTCAAGTTTTCATCTAGACTGTGTATTACAAAGCTATAGAGAGCTTCCTACAAGGAAATCATCTCCACTACCACGGGCTTTGAATACTTTGGGCAGAGGAACAGCTTCAGAGGTGTTGGTAGTTTTTAATGAAAGGCATTGCCTGCCTTTCTGTGGATTTTCAGTGAGCTGGTGCAGACACGAGTTCCTTTGAACCCTAGAGCAAAAAAAATCATAATCAAATGAAAAACTGATTCTGCTTGTGAAGTATAATGGGCATTTCCCATGGTCCTTGCGCAAACAGGTTAAAATACAAAGAATATTGGGAGGTTTTTTGTTTCTTCTTTCCTTGCTGACACACTGTATATCTTTTGATAAACCTGTATAGTCTAGCACAGATGCTAGCAGATTTTCCTGTGCTTTCTCTTCCATCTTGATGTAAAAGTCGTGTGTTGATTTAAAGATCTGTCAGTGGAAGGAAACAAGAGCCCTATCTCAAGAAAGAACCAGATAGGACATACATCACTGATGTGCATCCGGTGCTCAGCCATACCAAAACACTGAGCAACAGTGGGACTTAAAAACACGGTATTCTAAAATAAAACCAGAAAAGTGTCCGCCATCATGTCTAGACACTCACTTTGGGTACTTCTGAAAGCTTATTCTCAAAGTAGTTTTCTTAGCAGCAGCTTCTTAAAAATAATGTATGTATTTGGAAAACCAATTAGCCGAGTTGAGATTTTAAGCTTTTAAAAATCCCGTTATCCCTTGAGTCCGATAAGCCATGAAACTATGTATAAGTCACCAATTAAGCTCATTTGTTTTGGGTTTTTTTTTAATGGGTAAAAGATCAGATATATTTGAATCTCATTCAAACCAATTATGTTCATCACAAACAAATGAACCAAAGCTATTAATGGATCTGACTTTGCCCTAGGCTTTTAGCTACCAAATCTACCTTCCTTTGGTTGTTTCTGTACAACATACCGAATATATAGTGTTTCCTTATTGCTGTTACCACATTTTCATGTCCTTTCTGCCACACATAAAAGATTACATTGTTATGTGTTAATTTATATAATCATAATGAGAAGTTTGTAATTAATAGGAAATCTTCTAGGGAGTCTTGTGAGTTTTTAATGTAATCATCATAGATAGAGACTTTCAATAAACTGCATAAAAATGCAAAAGGTGCCTTTTTCAGGCTATATTTGTTTTGAAAATGGCTGGGTCTCATTCCATGAGTGTTAAGTTGAATGGATGAAGGATTTTAGAAACGATTGGAATTGTTCCTGTTGCTTGAATTAACACAAAGCCAATGGTATATTTGAAGGTAGTAAATGCAAAACTTCCTCCTCCTCCTGTAATGTCTTGAACTGGTTCAGTGTGATGTGACATTTCAGTTGAATTTGGCAGAAGTTTGTTTCCTATTCCTCATGTAGATGCATTTAAAACTGTTAGATCTCGATTTTCAGTTCTTTGTGGATGAATGAAAGCTCTCAAATGTGCCTTAACTCCAGGAGAACACAGAACTCCATGGTCATCTCTTGTTAGGGGGAAAAGTGAATCTCAGATGTTTTGCATAGCTTGAAAAAATTCTTCTCTGGAGGCAGATTTACAAATTAATCCGTCATAAATGCCATTTTATTTATAAATTCTATAACTGAAAACATGACAAACCAATTACAGGTTTTAATATATTATTGTTGAGAGATTGCACTGTAACTCCTGTTCTGTACTAGAAGCAGCACTCTAAATTTCTAAGCAGGTTATTCCTTGATGATCGAATATTTCAAATTAATTAATCTGAACTATCAACAAACTAACTTGTCTTGTGTCTCTTTTTACATGAGACAAAGACATATATCTTCCTCAAATGAAAATTCTACTTTCCAAGAGCATAGCTTGAAGGCAAATGGATAGAAAAAATGCCTACACCATTTGCTGATGTTATTCAATTGAATCTTGGGAAAAAAAGTAATGTGCTGTTGAATCTTGGAATACTAAAATATTTTAAGTGGCACATGTTTCGTCTTTGGCCAAACAAAGAGTCAAATTCTGTACTTGGATTTTCATGTAAGTAAGTTTTGATAGTTTTCTCACGAGACAAGTGGCTTGGAGACTAAATAAAGAAATGTAGCTGTACATACACAGAAGCAGCAACTATTCCCAAACCTACCTAACAAGGTAGGAAATGAAACAATAATTACAACCTAGTCTTTGCAAAAAGGCACCTGGTCTCTAACTGAGTGTTTTACTTTACTGAATTATTTGCTTTGGACTGTGTAACACAAGCAGTGTGTTCTTCTTTCTGCTGTGAAAAACCAATTCATTTCTTTCAGCAAGAGCTTGAGCCAGTGTATTCCATGTGTTTGTCATCTCCATGATTCAGTTTTGTAATTCATTCACCCTGCCCAGGCTTACTTAAGGTCCGAATGTAAGCCATAACTCACAAATAGTGTGGTAAACCACATCCTTGGGCAGCAGCAGCATAGAAAGCCCATTATACAGGTGCTTTATCACATCTGCTATAGTGGGTTCTGAGAGGAAAAAGCAATTCCTGTGATAGATTAAGTCTATCCCAATAAGAGCTTTATAAATCAGTGCTACCAAAAGCAGGAGTGGCTCCGAATGTCTGCTGAGATCCAGGAGAGGCTGTAGTCTGGCAGATAATTTAAGAAGAAAAAGAAATACCCTTAATGGAACTAAGAGAAAAGACCGATCAAGTGTAGGGAAATGGCTCTAGTAACTTCTCGTTGCTGTAGGATTCACTCACCTGTTCCTTCATTGTGCCATCCCTCCAACAGCAAAAGCAAAAGGAAACCCACAGCATGCTCAGAGAAGGAGTTTGAGGTTCAAATGGGAGAACTCACCAACTTTGGGGACAAGTCCCAAATCACTGTGAACAAGTTAAAGGCACTTAGGAGAAGGGACATGATAGATTTTGTTAGACAATTATCAGAATATTTTTGACCTTGGGGTTGAGGTTTTGATGAAGGTTTGGCAATATTATTCCTGTACTGAAATTGTTCTGCCCAATCTTACAAGTATCTCATATGTGCAGCAGGAAGGATATATCTCCTTACTTTTTATTATTTTAGTGCAAAAATTGTAACTGAGTATGTGAATGACACAGTAACTTTTCAGACAAGGCTAGTGGCAGATTATCTGCCAAGATCCTGACAAATAAGCAACTTCCAGTAGGTCCGGTAAATCAATCTTCCAGAAGGTTATGATAATACAAGACCTATGCATGAGTGAGAATAGGAACATTAGAGAGCAATGAGGGTGTGCTGAGTTCTTGAGGAGGAGATGCCACTCATGCCTTGGTTCTGAGTATCACCTGCTCCTAGACCTGGCCTGCTCTTTTGGATACCCTGGCTGTGTTCAGAATTAAAAGGTATACCAGAGGATTCTGAGTAATACTCTGTCCTCTGAAACAGGTTATGCAGCTGGATGCTATTTTAACTCTATTGACCAATTTCTTTTCAGTAGGAAAGAAATATATATGCTGCAATACATACTCTCATCTAAACCATGTACATGTTAGATAATTCTGTAGGAATAACCCTTTGGATTTTCTCTGTATTAATCAATAATGGAGAGGTGAACTTTTCTTGGCTTTATTTATCAGAGCAAACTTAAAGCTAACAAGCAACTTAAAGATAGGAAAGTCAGACAATGCTGGGTTATGTCAGCTCAAACCTGTTGCAAAGAAGCTCCTATGCCCTGTTGGCAGTCACAGTTCTAATACCAGATGGCTGCTGCTTTCAAGTGGTTATTTATTTGCTCTGTTTCTTTTGGGCCTGAGAGATGACAATGAGTTCTGGTGTGCCATCCACTTCACTCGCTCCTTGGTTACCTGTTTGTGCAGAATGAAGTGCAGTTTTACCTGATATAACTCCTGCAGGCATAACACATCAGTAGTCATGAAGAAGTGATGTGTAAATGTGATCGTTCATAATTAATTGCACAAAGTCCATGTGGAGGCTGGTCATGAGTGGTGTATCCCAGGGTTAATGTTGGTGCCTGTATTGTTTAACATCTTTATTAATAGCATAGATAGTGGGCTGGAGTGCACACTCGGCAAGATTGCAGATTGTTGTTTGGGTTTTTCTTTAAAGACAAAAATCTATTCAAGGGTCTTTCCTTCCTTTGGACTTTACCTAGTATTTGCTACCTCTCTGCTCTTTAGGTATCTCTTTGTATCGTATGCTAATATAGTCAAACACATAGAATATTTCTTCTTTTCTCCGAGATACCTGTCTATTAGATGGTCTGGTGAACTCACTTGTGAATAGCTTTACAAATTTGGCTTGATACTGAGATCTCCTTTTGTTTATCTTTAGTATGATTTTTGGATTTTCAAAAGCAGGACTTTGAATCCTGAGGTATAGAAAGCCATAGAGGACCTTGTCCAAAATTGCTTGCTTGCAGGCAGCCAGGACACGTGGGAGCACTCCAGGCTCTAGCATGCTCTGCCTGTTTGTTAAGTTACCCTTCCATTCCCACAGCCAACTTTTGAGGAAGCTGCAATATAAAATACTGCTGGAACAAACTGTAATCTGTGTGATCATTTGGCTTCTATTTCTAGTTTTATATCTTTTGTTTTAAAGCCACCACTGATAAATATTTCTGTTTATGATTTCAGAGAGCAGTCCTATGGACTATCACTGTGTCTCCCACTCTTCTAGATAATTACTTGCCTTAAGATATTGCTTTCAGAGCAAGGGACAAATTTCTAATATCTTACTTTTAAAGACCTGCAAAATTAATCATGAACTTGCATATTTCAAATATCAAACTGTGCAATAATGCTACAGATTTTTTCTGAGTTTCTCCCACTCTCTGAACTGCAGTTGCTGTTTTCTGTCTGTAAAAAGAGAATGAGCTCTGTTGGAGCAAGAGGCAGATCTGCATTGCTAGGGTTTCTGTAATACCCATCTTGTATGCTGATGGCATGCTAAAATAAATTGATCTGGTTCATGCACAGATTTAGTTCTTAATGAAAAAAGTTTAATTAAGAAGATCAGCGTTAATTTAAAGTCATTTAAAAACCCTTATTAATATAGTGTAGATTTATTAGTGCTAAAAAGCTTGTTGTGTGTTCAAGCCTGCTAACATGAATAGTGAGATATGAACCTATGTTATGTTTGTTTATAGTATTGTTTGCTGACATCAAAGAAGTGTAATAGGTACGAAACCTGACCAGCTTTTATTTTGATGGAGTTGGCCTTTATCTTTGTCAGTTTTTGCTATTTTATTTACTCCAAGCTTTAGCAAAAACTTGGAGAGGATGAAAGGTTGAGAAAGTCAGCATTTATATGGAGCCCAGAGTGGGATTGTATTCACTTTGAATGCAAGAACAGGGTAAGCCGTTCTCTCTGCCTTCTATTGCCTACTTTCTCCTGCATATACAGGTACAATACAGTTTCAGTCTTAATTGTTCATATTATTTCTAGTGGCTGCCTTCCCATTTTTTTCCTCTTAAACAGGACACTGCCACATTCTCAGTTGGGGATTTTCTTTGTTATGTTTTGTACTCTCAGACTCTGACATATTATGTAGAGAAATAATGTTTATAAAGTAGACATTAGGAAAAATCTGTTAGTGACAGATAGCTTGAAGGAATTGTAAAATCTCCAAGAGGGGATATTTGTGGGAAGAGTTAGATAAGTATCTATCTGCGTGCATTTGCAAACCATCACTCCTGGGCAGCATGGTGTCAGGTTCCAGGTGACCTAATGCTCCCTCCCAGCCTTTCTTTCCTCTCATTCTACCTGTTATGCATTTTTTGTACTAAAGAGCTCCAGGTTTCATCCAATAGTCGATCTTTCTGGCAAGGGGGTTTTTTTTTGGCAGTGTGGCTGTTCCTACACTCAGGTTTAAAATATCATTCATATTTTCAATGGAGGTGGATAATTAAACAAAAAATAAACTAGAATCATAATTGCTGTGAGTTTGCTTTGTTGCACTGAAGTATAGGCAGTAATCACAATTTCATTCCATGTAAGGATGTGAACCAGTATTTCATGCGTACCAAAACATTCATTAAAGACAGTGATAAAGGCAACAGGCTTTTCAAGTGAGCAGGTGATAAAGGTGGGCGTTTCTAGAGGCTGACAACACTATAGACACAAACCCATTTGCCTATGACTTTTAATATGCTATCAGATGGGATATGCATAGGTATTTGAACTTTTTGAAGTGACAAATTATAGCATCCTTAGAAATTAAATGTGATGTTTAAGAAAGTTACTGAGTGTTAATGATTTCTTCATTTATTTTTTATATACTGGTTTTCTTTCTAAAGCAATTCAGGAAAACAACAGAAGAAGCTATAAACATTTTGCAAATATTAAGATGAAGTTCCGGAAGAACTAATGAGTATGTAATTGGTAACACAAATTTGCATACAAATTTGAACATGATATTTCAAAGCTTGCAAACATCAAAGTCTGTTAAAATGACAAGCTACCCATGCCAATGTACAGTTTTTATTTTAAATGGATGAAAGAATAAAATATAAAGGTTTTACATCTGAGATGGCTTATTATATTAAATTGCTTTAGGCAAAAGGCAACATCAAGTCATCATGCCATGTATTTATTTTGCTTTTTTTTCCCCTGTTATTTTATGCAATTTCTGTGTGTCTTGTGGGTCAGAGAAGTGAAACATGTGTCAGGCATATTAAGATAATAGAGAGTCACAGCTTTCCAACTAGCAAATAATAGAGGTATTTCTTACTCCCACTTTGAACTCTAGGCAAATGCATATTTCATTAATGGGGCATAGTAGAAACAAGCTTGTCTCTGGTTTGCTAACCTGAAACTTCAGAAGTTGCCCTGGCTATGAGTGGCAAAGTCTGCAAGTCCCTGACTGGAGAAGTGCTGAGCTGAAGGAAAGCTAGGGTAGATGCCATCTCTGTAACCACAAGACAGTGCACACTGATACTGCAGCACCACTTGGCTTCGCTCTGACCAAGGCTTGCCCGCTGAACTTGCCTACTGCAAGTGAAGAAATGAGAAGCCAGAATGTATTCAGGGGTTACATCTGGCTAAGTAAAATATGCAAGTTGCATATGAAATGAGTAAGCGGTAGTATCTAGTTTTTAACTGCCACTTGGATGTGCAAAGTCATTGCCTGTGTAGCTGGCAAGAGGTTAAAAAAAAAGGGCTTGTGCAGAAAAGTAAAGAATAAATAGTGATGGGCTTTTAAAGGCAGTGAAGAATGTCAGACAGATTCCTCACATCTGCAGAGAACACCAGGTCGTGGCAAACGTTTTTATTAATGTGTGAATTTTCTGCAGTCTTTAAATGCAACTGCACCTGGGAGTTCAGCAAGTTTAGTGGTGTAATGCATAGCAGCAATTTAGAAGAACTGTAAGAAAGTGTGGACTGGGGCTTCTCTCTTGACTTGAATTCCAAACAGCAATACATCAGAGAAATTCAATACTAATACAGCAGGATTCTTACATATTGACTTTGTCTACTTACTGACCTTTGGCACTGAGGCTTTGTGAGAAAGGCTCTCTCTATACATGTGAGGAGGCACTTAGTGCTGAGAAACAGCCTGACTGTGAAGTTTTCACTGGTAACCTCTCTCCTCACAGCCCTCAAGTTGATGGTCCACAAGACAGGGATCAGGTAGACAAAGTCCCTCTCACTGTAAACAAGGACAAAGTTCATGACCACCTAATGAACCTGAACATAAATAAGTCCATGGGACCTGATGAAGTGCATCCCAGAGTCCTGAAGGAATTGGCAGATGCAGTTGCTGAGCCACTCTCCGTAATATCTGAGAAGTCCTGGCAGTCAGGTGAAGTCCCTAGTGACTGGAAAAAGGGTAACATCGTGCCCATCTTTAAAAAGGGTAAAAAAGAAGACCCTGGGAACTACCGCCCTGTCAGCCTCACCTCTGTGCCTGGGAAGATCATGGAACAGATCCTCCTGGAGGATATGCTGAGGCACATGGAGGACAGGGAGGTAATCCTAGGGAGTCAGCATGGCTTTACTAGGGGCAAGTCCTGCCTGACCAACCTAGTGGCCTTCTACAATGAAGTGACTGCATCAGCCGACAAGGGTAGACCTATGGACGTCATCTATCTGGACTTCTGCAAGGCCTTTGACAC
>VYZX01013472.1:9189-21069 GCA_013401335.1 Brachypteracias leptosomus
TAGCTGGATAAAAAGCTGGCTGTTTTTTTTTTTTTTAATCTGCAAGGGGAAAAGGATGTGTTTAAATTGTTCCTTTAAAAGGCTGCAAGCATCCTTTAATGAAAGTAGCTATAGCAAGGATTAGTAGAATTCAATTAGCCACAAAAGGTGTATCCTAGAGATGTTTAAACCAGAGAAGACAACGTGTTTCTTCAGAGCAATGAGTAAATTACCTGCTAATGAATCCTGTCATGAAAGCACAGATGGCAGGAATGCCCTGGAAGTGCTGGCATTGCCAAGGCTCTATCAGCAAGAAAACAAGGACAGGTGTAAATGTTAAGATTGATGGAGGTTAATGAAGGAGCCAGTGGCAATGGACCAGATTGCCTTTTTCTCCTGATAACCCCAGGGAATTCAGCACAACTTCTGAACAAGGTTCACTGGTAGCCTTGCAGGAGAACCTGAGCTGGGCCCAAATGCTTATGTTCCCTAGAAAAATCCTTGGAGATGGCAGTGATGAAGTCCCATTGCATCTCTCCCTAGGGGAGAGAACCACAACTATGATATTTATAGCTGTGAATAAGCAAGAGCTGGATTCTGTATTTGGAAACAGTTTCTTCTCTGCTAGTGGTGGTGGGGGAAGGATAAAAAATTAGAACCGAATGTTGTTATCTTGTGAAAACTCACAGCCTGAATCTTCTAATATTTTCTCAGAGCAAAGAAGAATGATGGAAATTCAACAACAAAACAGATTAGAGAGGTTCTGGAAATTGTATATATTTCCACTTCTTGTTATTTTCATTCAACTTCTTTGTGGTATTTGTTCTTCTAAATTTTCAGATTCTAGATTTTTGCACCAAGATAGAGATCTCAGTCAGATTTTTTTTTTAAGAACCAATTTTTCAGTTTGTGAGACAAAGTCTTGGAAATGTCCATCCAAATGGTTCTCACACCAAAAGACAGGTACAAAGAATCTAAAAAGTGTTTTAGAGAAATGTCCTGATCTTTAAGCTACTCTCAGGACTCCTTAACAGGTCTAAATGATTTTAATTTCTGGAGACTCGCCATTATGAGTATGCCTACCTAGAGGTTAAAGGAAGGATGTGATTTTGAGAGACAAAATCAAATATGTCAAATGTGTTAAATATGTAAAATGTGCCCATTTCCCATATTTTCTGATTCTCACATAATATTCATTGAAGACAATGCTCTGATATATTGAAAGTTTTAAGCCACATCTGATGACAAAAGAGTTATAAAAATGCTTTGACTTCTTTTCTGTAGATATTTTGCTTTTCTCAGTAGCAAGCACTGAAACAGAAATTGTTGAGGTATCAAAAGTGCAGACTGTTCAAAATATTCTTTAAATGGATAATGGAAGTGTTCATTCTGGCATATTTTACTGGATTCTGCAGTTCATGTAAAAAATTGGGATATAACCTGAATGCCTTTTTGAGAGGATATCAATGCTTCTGTATGAATCATAGAACAGCAGGTTGGAAAGGACCTCAATAGAAAGGAAATGACTATAAGCTTCAGAATTCTGGATATTAAAATAACCTAGGTCATCATATGACGATGCTTTTTAATTATTAACTTTGTTCATAAAACACAAAGACTGGGATTTCTAAAATGGGATTTTGAGCTCATTGAAATCAGTGGCAGAAGCCAATAGATTTTAATAAGGACAAGGAGAGAACTGCTGCTGAGTGTTTTTAAAAATCCAACCTCCGCTCTTCTTTGAAGTAAATAAGTGTTGATTAGTCTTAAACTTAACATATTGATGAGCTGTAGGCAGTTTCATTAAAGACCAGGTGACCCATTTCATTTCTGTGTAGAAAGGCCAATGTGAAGTGAAAATTTTTCCAGTGAAACTGATGTTAAGTATGTCATACTTGTTTTCTGCTTGATTAAGAGTACACAGAGCAATGGTTTTAACTCAAAAGAAAAGAAAGAATGAAAACGTGACAAATGGGTTGTAATACAAAGATTAAAGATTAATACAGCTTTTTTGTGCTGGTAGTGAGCCACACTTAAGAGTGTTTGAGGAAGATGACTGAAGTGACTTTATTTTCTGGATAATGAACTGATTAAATAACACTGTAAAGACCATTGAAGAATGTAAAGAGATTTTGCTGCACAATGGACAGGAAAAGGCATTCCTTCTGAAATAGGAGTGAGCCTAGTCTGTGCAAATCTTTACAAACTCCACAAGGCAGTGGGGAAACTTCACAAGCAGGGCATGAAACTGCATGGATCAAACTAAAAAGGCAACATAAGCAAGAGGAAAAACAGAAGTATACTTGGGAGTGAAGACAACTAACATGGCTCTATCTACAGAAGCACCAAATGAGTTGAAGAATGTGAAATTAATGTTCTTAAGACAAGGAAAAGAAACCAAAACCAAAGTCCTCTAGCCCTTCAGGTTAGTGGTATCATCAATGTTAAGACCTTTGTCTGCAAGCAAAACCTTCTTTGCCAAACTTACCAATGAGTACTACAGATCGAAGACTAGATTTTTCTCTCTGTTAGAAAATGCCAGTATTTCTTCAGGGAAGAAAAAGAAGGTAAGGAAATAGTGAAACTTTCTGATTGATATTTGCTATCAAAACACCACACTTAAGACATTCACAAAAGAGAACAGCTCATGCTGTCATTTTGAGCTTAATACTGTTCCTGACATCTTCCTAGAGTTTCTTTGAAAATGCTTCTTTTCTAGTAATTTCATCATTAATTTATATTTTTGTTGCTTCCTTGTCTCTGGAAAGATGTAATGCGGATGGCCATTGGAGACTGCATTTCTGCTAGTGCCTCTGCAGCCATATGACTTGCAGGATGCATGGTACTGCTAGATCAGAGGTAAGACTGGGCTGTATTTTCTAAGCCAGGGGCCAGAGGGAATGCCAAAGTGCCTTGAGGAAATGTAGCATCAAAAACAAATGCAGATTCATAGTCAAGTAGTTTAAAATTTATTGTTTCACTTTATTCTAGTGAAAATATCTGCAAGTTTGTGGAGCACCAACAGGAAAAACAGGTCTGACAAAATCCCTGACCAACAATACTGTCAAGACTTTGTATAACTGAAACATTTGAGGATACCAGATTGTTTTCCACTGGTTGTGATTTAAACTTTTGTTACAGGATTGTAACAGCTAAGTCTCATTTTCAGGTCTTGAATGGTGTGCTGTGCTGCTTTCCAATTGCAGTATACAAGTGTTCATTGGTTTAAATGGAGGTTTAGATCTGCTGCATTGATGTATTTTAGTGAAAAGGCAGAGGTATTTGAGTGGGTCTTATTCCCACTAAAATTTCTGGATTTCTTCCAAAGAACAAATTCTCCCAGTTTAAGCTGGTGGTGCCCCAGTAGATGCAACATAAAAGCTCAGCTGTGTTACTCCACCAAAGCTAGATTTACTCTAGCAATTATGTTGGCCCAATTTCATTTTTATAAACTCAAATGGAAAGGAAATAATTAGATCTGATAGCTATCATATAAGAGAGTATGCTGAGGGTGAAGTAATTAAACTGTAATTGTGGTAAATTATGTTTTTCATTAAAATTGTAAGAAGTCTGTTAAATGATTAACAAAAATGTTTAAGGTCTTTGAAGTCCATTCAGCTTTTTGATTCTGCAGATAGATCAGGGGGATTTACAATCTGTGAATATATGCTTGGATACTGCCCTGTCTCATGTTATCAATATCAAATTGTTTTCCTGATTGTTTGACTTTATCAAGTATTGTTTGTTACTGATAACACTACAAAATGTGTAAGATAGTCTTCCAAACATAAAATAGAGCTGCTGTGAAACATTCTGCAATCTAAAAACTATCTGTATATTTACAAACAACCTGAGTAGCTCATTTACTGAGGGAGAAATTTTTTTTAAATGAAGTTAACTTCTTTATTTTATCTGTTTTCCTTTTGGAACAATGTCCTTCAGAAGTGCTGTTGCAAAGAGATGTTTTCTAGGGAAATATGTCTGTCTGCTTTGAGTGGGAATGATGTTACACCTTCAGTGATTCTGCAAGTGAGCTGTGATTATGTTCCAGCTGTACTGATCACAATAGAAGATGCCTGAATACCCTGATTTGTTTTTGTCTGCTTTTGTTCCCCAAACCACTGAATTCACAGCATATTCTACTAACAGGCAAACAGCCCAGGTTCTGTTTTTTTAACTTTTCATGAATCTCCTAGAGGATATTTGTTGTGGTTTAAGGTTTGGGGAAGGGGAGGGACAGGTGGAGCGGCTATTCCACTCCCCTTCCTGCCACACTCTAGATAAAGGACACAGGAAGTTCCGCTCGCCCCCTCCTCACTGGGATTGCTGCTGGCTCCAGACAGCTCTGTGGCTGCTACAACTCCATGTGGCTCAGGAGGAATCCAACAACATCCAAGGATTGGTGTTGTATATATTTGTATATATACCTCCCCTTAATACCTCTGTATATCTCCCTTCCTTTAATATCCCTTTTATTACTCTCTGTTAAAAGTTGTAATCTTGATTTTCCAACTTTGTGTGAGGTCTTTCTTCCTCCCCTGGGAGGGAAGAGGAGAGGGGGAAGAGGGGGAAACAAATTCTGCTCAGTGGGGGGTTGCCCTGAGCCTTAAATGGAGACTATAAACTACAGACCTTCAGATCACTGGAGGTACTTGTCTGTATGAGGTAAACATGTAGAAAGAAAAAAACTCAACACTTTCCAGTGAGTTACATGAGCCAGGTAATTTTTGTGTAAATAATGAAAATCTTTCCTGATGGCAGCAAGGGTTACAGGGAAAATACTGAATACATAAGAGCAAGTTTTCCACAGCTGCAAAATGAGCTGGGGGCAGACTCTGAGCGTAGGTCTTCCTGGTCCAGTTTTCTGTGGAGATCTCCAAAGCCATGGCAGTGCACAGACTACATGGAAAGAAAGATGAAAATGCTTTAGAGAAATATTAGCCTTGGAAAAGAAGTAAAGATTATTTCTGTCTCAAGAAAGACATTCCAAACAAATTGAGAACAGACATGCCTTAAGGATAAGCTAAAAGCAGCCAAAAGTTGCTGAAGCTGCATGGCATGGACATCCACGTAGACACTCACCTTCAGAACATCCTGGGGTGCTATAAGAAGAGCTATTACACACACACAGGTGCTGCTTATGGGGGAGTTCAAGCCTAATGTACTTAAATGTTAGGTTCAGATTAAAGAAGTGAAGAGATTTTTCTATTATTCAAAGTTAGTGGACTAGTTAAGGGGCTGCATTTCCGTCTGACATTCTGTGGTGTAGACTGCTTTACTGGAAACAGCCAGTCATATGCCTTCTTCAGTTATCTTGAAAAAAATCAAATAACTAATGGGATGCTGAATAAGGAGTAATTCTAATGGCACATTTCTAGAGGTTCCTTATTTGACCTTTGAGCTACAGGCCCCATATGTTCTACATTCTTCCAGCAATAAAGCTCCTTTATGCATCATGAACCAAATCATTATGCGAGGAATGGTGAAACTTCCGGAATAGTCTTTTGAAGACTATGTCTCTAAACACAGAATTTCAACACTAATTTGGCTTTTCTGAAGTGGAAAAATGCATGGCATTGCAATCCTTTAGAAGCACCAGGCTTTGGATCCTAGGGAGCTTAGCTTTTCCCCTAAGCTTTTCAGAAAGTGAATTTCTTTGTGTGTAACCCCTTAAAAGCCAAAAAAAGATGTTATGCAGAAAGCTAAACAGCCCAGTACCCTGTCAAAAAATAGGGTACCAAATTAGGTGGACTATTGTTCTGGTCAGGAATAGTCATTCTGCGTGCCTGAGAATCAGGACTGGTGTAAACACAGAGACTAATAAATATTGTAAATAGCAGAAGAGGTTAGGGACCAGAGAGCACAGATGGGGAAAACCCAAAGTAGGGAATTTAGGTGAAGTTTCATCTTGTTTTTGCTTAAAGAGAAGTTATGTGAAAAGAATACTGTCATAGTTAATGAGGTCCTGGTTATTGGAAAAGATAACTGAAATGATTGTATATGAAAGTAATAAAGACAACATTTCACGTGTATGCAGCATTGGTACCTAAATTCCTCAAAACAAGAGAAGATATATAGCCAGTCATAACATTGAGGGCAATGGAGGAATTTGGAGATATAACAGAGAAAAAGAGCAGAAAAGAGTGATGACAAAGTCATTTGCCCAGCAAGAGGATTAGAAAGACAGATCCCTGACTGGATGAAGAGAAGGACCATATAGAGATATGACTGTAAAAGCAGGAGAATGAAGAGGAAGAGACCAGCTTACAGTAGGAAAACAGTTAAAGGTTTTCAGTGGAGAAGGAAGAGAAGTAGAAAGAAACAAACAAAAATAACAGAAATGGTTAACAGTTCCATTACAAGATTAATGTGATGAAAAGGGTAAGCAACAAGGCCCAAGGACAGAAAAAATAACATATCGGAGAGTGCAAAAGATAACAGAGGTAGAATGATCTGCCAGCAGATGGACAAGCAGGAAATGAGGGACCTAAATCGTATCAACAGTGGAAACTAGAGAAAAATCTGCATGGGACAAATGATATCATCGTGTTGCTGCTGAAATGGCACAGAGATGCCATGACCAGCCTGAGCAAAGTTTTTGAAGAAGAGCAGATCTAGATTTTCAGTTAAAATTATCAAAACTGGAGAGAAAAAGGATCAAACCACGACAAGTCCAGGCAGTTGGGCTAGATGGTCATTGTAGGTCCCTTCCAACTGTTCTATCTCATTCTGTCTCATTCTGTTCTGTTCTATGTGAAGGACTAACGCTATGAAGAAGTCACAGAGATTCTAAGTAACCTAGGAGATGCTATAAAATGAAAGAAACTAATGCTGGATTCTGACTAATTAATGTACTTTTTTTAATGGTCAGGCTTTGGGATTACCTAGTTTAATTATTATATCAGTGAACATAAATCAAAAAGTCAGCTATGATCAAACTATCAGAGAGTGAAGTTAATGAACCAGCTTAACTATATTTAGAAATAATTGTAATGGAAGATATGCATATATATGTATGAATAATCATGACTACAACAATGGCAATAATAAGTGAATTAAAGCTCAGGCCAAGCCAAAATGGGAAGAGCTGTTGATGTAAGATCCAGTATTATTCAGGAAAAACTGAACGAGAGAAAAAAGTCTTCCTTGTCAATAGAGTATTTTTCAGACAAAGATGACAGTTTACTTCAAGCTTTTAAAAGTTACATTTAATGAATTTGTACATATTCTTTTATGAATGTTATTTAGAATGTTATTCTCATTGTTAAACAAAACCAAAAGCATTAGATGATGATATTAACAATTCTCTTGACAGTGTAGAAGTTTGAAGGGCAAAATAAAACATTTCCTAGCAGAACTGGGCCCAATTATGGCAGAGAGAGATGAAAGAATAGAAGTAGAACACAGGATGTCTGATATTTATGGTGACAGCCTTTGCCCTTTGGGCCTGGCATCGTTCCGCAGAAGGTTTAAAGCTGTGTTTCTCCCAGGTTTTTTAACTCTACTATGCTGTGATCAAAGATTTTTCAAACTATTAGCCATTCTAATTTGAAATACATGGTAAATGGGAGACAGAGTAACGTCAGTCTCACATTTTTATAGTCCCCTCTGTTATTGCTGTTCCTTAGTAAAAACCAAAAAACTTTGATGATAAACAGTTTTAAGAAGTTGAAATTAAATCAAGCTTATTAAATCAGTATCTCACTGTGTGGTAACATAGTCACAAATGTGCTCCTTCTGAAGAAGCAGTAATTTAAATATTAACAGGTATTATTTTACTGGGATTTGCATGTATTGCATTACTGTCTACAAAATTAATTCCAATTATATATATATTTTTTTTTTTTTCCCAAACATATCTGTAAAGCAGCACTAAAGCTTTAAAAAATCTCAGAAAATTAGAAGTATTGAGCAATGGAAAATTGGATTTTTTAGGTTTTCCCTGTGCAGTAACTAGGATTTCATGCTTGGTCTGATGAATAATTCCATGACTTTTAAACACATTTTTTGGAAGATTTACCACTCTGGAGTGCCAGATAGTGTGGAAAAGGGGATATTAAACTGATTTAAATGATTAGTTGAATCTTTAAGTGGATTAAAAGAAATCCTAGCACAAAGTTTTCACATTTTTTGTACTGATGAAATGTTTAATAACATTGCGTGCTATTGTTTTTTCTCAGTTTTAAAGTTGGGGGTTTTTTTTCTGTTTTTATATGATATTTCAGTGACAAAATAACCTGACATTACTAAATCAAGAATGCTTATAATCTTGTACAAGTAACAGAAAGGATCTTTCTGAATAATAGAGAAAGAATACTTTTTTTAATTAGTGTCAAAATTCACCCTGACTTCAATAGTGTTAGGATTTCACTGAATGAAACTACTTACCTAATTACCGCATAGTTTGGTGTAGACTCTGAAAATTAGCATATTATTTTAATATTTCAAAAAAGTGCTATTTCACCAAGATGGAATTAACGAATGATCTCAATGTCTTCCTTTTCTATTTGTATTTATATTTCCATGTCTGTTAGACAAAACTTAATGCTGAAAAATACTACAGTAGATGTCCATTATTCCTAGAGTAATTTTTATTAAATTGTGTGTTACTAATATTACCATGATATGTTGCTAGTTGTTAGCTCATCCATTTCCATTTCTTCCTGCCAAAGCATTTTACATAGGAAGATCGCATTCCATATTCTAATTTTCTGAATTGAAAGATTCAGAGTCAGACTGTAATGAATTCTAAATGGCCATACAAAGTGATGTGTGGTACACAAGACTAATGATTCTGAGTCCAAAACTATGCACAAAATGTACTTTTAACACACTTGAAAGCTCAAGGGATTTCATTATATAGCAAAGGAAGACAAAATTTTATGCAGTGGTTGTCACTAAATGACACTTTTTATTCTCATGATCCAATCCAGCAGTCTTAAGTGGTGGTGAAAGAGACTTTATCAAGAAGTAACCTTATTAACTTCTCATCTGTGCTCTTCAGGTTGAGAAAGGATAATTGACTCAGGTGACTGGGTTTACAAATATCCTACACTGGAAACAGGAGTTTTGAAATGGAAAAAAAGAATCTAACGGCATGTTTCGTATAGTCTTTTTTTTTCTGCCAGAGATGTTCATGTTCTGCTCATGTATTTACTTAAAGATCAAGACGTTTTCTGAGCATGTGGGATAAGAGCATCATTGTTCCATTTTCAAACTCTTTTCAAAGCAAAGACTTTCACCACCTTTGGGATACTTCAACTTCTGGAGATCACATGAAGTTCTTTCCTATCATACCAGAATGCCCTTACTGTCTTAAGAATGTGTGTTTCTTTCCTCAGTTTTCATACAAGATTTTACTGTCTTTGTGAGTAGTCTGGGTCTATGACTTCTGTTGATCCTTTTCACTTGTCTTGGGAATGATCTTAATTGTCTCAAAACCAGGGCTTCAATATGCATTCTATACTTGGAAACCATCTTCCTGAAAGGCTTAGGGAGGTGAGGGGAGAAGACATATCAAAATTTACTATTATCTCATGAGTGCATTTTGTTTCTCAAAACTGCAAGTCAGAAGCTCTGTCTATGTAAACTATCATGAGTAAACATCTGTCTTATGCATGAATATTGCCATGCTGGTATATGTGGCAGAACAAACAAAATGTCCCTCAAGCTCTGAAGTGATTATTTGCAACATTCATTTAACAATAAGCTAATTCTTAAGACAAGAGTGTAGTGAATGTACTGAGCAGCTGGTGCTTATGGTATTTACCAAAGAACTTCAGAATAACATGTTCTGTCAAGAGCAATCTGACATATGCACATATATATATAGAAGTTCATTTAAGTGTCAGGTTACAAGACAGACAACCACCCAGAGAGCACTGTTCACCTATCAGTCAGTTTAAAGCTGTCAGTGAATGAACTCTTTGTGGTGGAAATTTAAAAGGATGGCTGTGGAAGAGTCCTGGATTATTTAGGGCTTGGAACCTAAACAGATCTCATTAAATAAGGAGTTTTAATAAAGCAGACAAGCAAAATGCATAGGAAGCAGTCTGCTCAGCTCTCCAAGGTGCTATGAACAGTGGCTTGATGTGCCTTTGAGACCTAAAGCTGGAAGTCAGACAGCTGAAAAGACTCCACTTCTAGGCAGGCAGGGTGACCTGACACCTTGCCCTCATCCACTGGTGGTTGTGAGCCACGTACCTGGCATCCTGGTTAATGTGGGGTGTCATGGCAAGATTGAGTCCTCAGGTCAGCTCATGAATATGGTATCATCTTCTTTTCTCCTGTGCTTGGAAGAGTCTTTGTAAAGACCTATTTCCATCCACACACTTATGTGAGCTTTAGAGGAATTATTGCCTGGATTTACCTCCACAAAACTGTCTGACCAAATTACAGTTAATTGGCTCCCCAAATTGACTGTCTAGCAACTCCCCAAGGCCAAGGTCTGATTCCCATATGTGAGAATGGTTAGTAGGTAGAAGGCTCGGGCTTTTAGGCTGTTAGGCTGTTATCTTCCTCTTAGCATGACCTGGGCAGCTAGGAAATATCTGTTCTGTCAGACACAATCAGACCATTTTAGTCTCCCCAACAACCTTTATACTATTCTCCACAACACGTTTTCACAATACATTATTCTTGCAAGGAAATAATGGGTGTGCAGTCACTCTCCTTGCTTTTGCCAACCACCATATACTACATGACCCAGGAAATAAGTGGGTCACTAAGAAGAAACAGAATGGAAAAAGCCAAGATATAGCTTATAACCGCCAAAACGCTGCATCAAAACTTCTGGAGCTGTCTGGCCAATTCCTCCTATCTCCACCTTGTCTCTGCAGATCTGGCACTGAAGAGGGCAGGTGTCTTAGTACTTTTACTCAGATGTGTCATGGGGCAGGGCACTAGATAAGCCAGGATATACAGTGCTTCATTCTTGCACAGCTGGCTCCTCACATCTTGTGCATTGGGCAGAAGAGACAGAGCAAAACTAATACTACATTGGACTGTTTTTCCGTGCTGGTACATGAGAAGAAGAGACTAGTGTTAACAGAAGGGCTAATACTCTCCTAACCTACCCTTCATTTATGTTTCCTGCAAAAACACTACTTAAAAAACCCCCACCCTGTACTGAACAGAATGGTTTGGAAACACAGATCCATTTAATTTCTGGCTAAATACCATCTAGACAGTTTCTCACTGGGCACTGATGATCTTGGTTCCTATAAAAGAAGCTCTGGGGAATGAGAAAGATGTTCTCAGTGAAGAAGCTTCAAACTAATTTCTCATCTAGAGCCAAGACTGAGTGTCTGAAAGGCTCATTTTCCAGTTCAGATATCTTCACTCCCTAGTGAATAATTCTGGCTTTAAGTAAATCAAAAGGCATATTAGTAGGTTAAGTAAAAACAAAACTCTCTATATAGCCTGTGATATAATATCACAAATGATGGTATTTTAAAAAATTAAATATTCTTTAACTGACACTAAAATCTTCTTTATCTGTCTTAATAGAACACAATTAAAGCAATTGTCTTCTCTTGCAGAAAGAAACCCACTCAGAAGAAATGGCACCATTTACAGGTTCTTTAATAGTATTTCATGCTTTAATACCATATAATACTGCTGCAACTGAAGCAGCTTTTCTGGGAAGGACCTGGGGATTCTGGTGGACAACCAATTGATCACGAGCCAGCAATGCATCATCATGAGAAAGTGACCAACAGCATCCTGGGGAGCAGAAGTAGGATCATTTCTAGCAGGTCAAAAGTGGTGATCCCTTCCCTCAACTCAGCAATGCTGAGACACACCTGGAGTGCTGGATGCACTTCTGGACTCTCCAGTAAAAGGGAGACATAGATATATAAAAGTCAGTCTAGCAAAATGCCATCATTTGTGATATTATAT
>VYZX01013473.1:0-12213 GCA_013401335.1 Brachypteracias leptosomus
TTCTATGATTCTATGAAAAAGCTTACTAAATGTTCTGGAAAGATTTGCCAGTCTCCTTTCCATAACGTGTAATTCTACTCAAAAACAACAAGAAACTTTCAAATTGGACCTATGTTATTAAAAGCTCTCATGTTGAAAGCATTCTCATTACTGTCTGCATTGAACATTTCAAGCTTGCAATTGGTGAGGGGTACAGTCTCTGATGTCCTGAAAATGAGTTTTTGGAAGGGGCAGTTTGTTGCCTTTGGGAGACCTACATTCCAAGGACAGAAAGGCCAAAGTGTATCCTACTGAAGCTGCAGCAAACTATCGCTTTCATTAAGATATATCAGCTTCTGAGATAAAAAATGCCATAAAGTTGGAGTTTAGCTCACCTCTTCACAAAATTACTCATAAATTCAGTCAGATGTCTTATCTGTGACAAGGGAAGTCCTGTTTTTATCTTGCAGTTCCTTGTATACGTGTTGACTGATTGCCTTCGTAGAAGGGTTTGTAAAGAGGTATATTTGAGGTGAAGAAAAAAGGTCACCCACCCTCAGGTACTGAAGATTTGGTTTTATTGTCCTTCCTGATTATCATTGTGTCCCCTCAAATAGAAAGTGAGATTTTTTTTTTAGCAAGAGGTATTTTGGAGGGAAGACCCAAGAATATCAGATCTATGTTAAGTATTTGTGCTCCCTAGCTATAATATTTTTCCAAAGCACCCAGGAAGATTGAGTCTGGGATGGGCTCTGCCTTGGCAGTTATGTCAGGAGATCTCCAGTAATTCCCCCTTCCTTCATTCCGTTGACCATTCCATTTATTGTGAGTTCCATTTAGGTTTTTGTGCTTCTTGTATTTTTTTTCACAGTCTTACATTGTGGAAATTTTACTCTTTTTTTACCCACCAGATGAACGTGGCCCAACACAAAATATTTTTCTTCAGTTGTAACTAAAACTGCTATTTGGCTTTCTTCCCAAAAAACAGAAAGACAATTATACTTAACTGTTTAGAGATTTATAAATACTGTACCAGAGTGGCCTCTGGGTAGTAACTTCAGATATCCAACTCAATAATTTTCTTTTATTGGATAGTGATTTAGATCTTATTTTGAGTCATATACAATAAAAACAGTACATTTCATTAAAAAACACTTACTAAACAATAAAGAAAAGCAATCTTATTGCTCCAAGCAGGTCTAAAGTACAGAAAGGGGAGGCTGCATAGTAACATTTTTTTCTATGGACATTACAAGACAGATCACAGTACAGCAGGGTAGATGTATTTCAGCATAGTAACAATTGCAGCTGTTTTCTGAATGACTTCAACTTAAGAGAATTTTCCCTAGGAATGCTATTTCAACACATGAGAGATCTTTTTAGGGCCTTCATTTACAGTTCTTGTAATAGATCCTCCAACAAGAAAGAATGAAGAGAAAAAAATAGAGGATGAACTCCTGGGTGCTACATTTCATACATCATGGTGGGATTCCTCCGGGGAAAATCATATAAAATCAAGTAAACATAGTCTGAATTTTACACACTGATGTTCAAGTGTAACAGATTACACAAGCTAAAATAACATTGCACAAGTCTAGTTTCATTTTATTCAGTTCCTCTAAAAATCACTTATGGCTTCATCAACATTTTATTTGGAGTTGGCTTAAACTGTGATTGAAAGGACAAAACCAGCCACTGAGTTTCATTAGGTTTATTTCACAAGCTGTTGATTAATTCTTAAATTACTGCAATTTTTGGTGGACTTAGAAACTGCTGCAAGAAATTTCCTATTAAAATGAATTTGAGATCTACATTCCAATGTGCTTGTAGGTAATATATTTTTTCACCTCTACCAATCAATAATTTTTGATTTTTTAATCTCTGAAATGAAAATTCTTAAACAAGGGGTAGCAATAAATATTGTCTGAAATGCTTGGTTAGCAAAGGTTTTGCGTCATTTTCAGTGATAGTGTTGTAATCCTTTTAGAGATGTTTGTTCTAAGTTCAAAAGAAAACTTTATTTCTGAAGGAGGATTTCTTGGTGAATGTTAAATCTTATTTCTCTTATTTTGTAGTCATAAGATAAAGTTTTTAAGGGATGATTTCAGAATATAGGGTTTGATAAGATGCAGTAACTTTTTAGACCGTTATGGAATTCAGTATTCTGTGACAACTCCAGCACAGTTTCCTATGTTTAATTTCTTATATTACATGAAAATATAGAAATAAAGAATCTTACTTTCAAATACAGAAAATCAAACTCTACTTAAGCCAGATAAATAATTTCAGAGTTTAAGGAGTTACTTAGCCTCCTTAGGAAGTACATAAGTAAATGTAGAATATTAAATGTAGATGTAATATTAAAAGTGGCAAAAAGTGAAAGATTTATCAAAGTGAGCTATAACACTAACTTTAATCTTTTCAACACTTATATTCCTGTCTCTGCAAATCAACATACTTTAGGCTGCAGAATGCTTGTTATACCTATAGATAACTCATCATTTCCTAAATCACATAAGTGCTTTGAAAATTTTTTTCCTAGATCAGTCACATTTGCAAAAATAGCAAGTATTTTGCATTGACATCAGGGTTATTGGTTTGTCAGGACTGATAGTTTGCTGTAGAAGTTGCATGTGATTAAAGATGTTTTTAAGCTGTGTGTTTCCAAATGCTCCATATATTTTTGCTAGCATCAGTTGTTGTAAATGACAAAAATAATAATCCAATTAACAAAATTTTCTACTTGGTTGGTTGATTATTCTTTAACCAACTGAATTTGGAAATATTTCTTGTAGTTCAGTTTCATCATTATTTTTCAAAACAAAGGCTGACCATCCAAGTAATAAAGTTAATAAGTGAAAAATTAGATAAGGTTATCTTAACTTCCCAGCACATGTCCCACATTACCATTTGCTCACAAAAAAAAATCCAATTTTTGAAGATTAGATCACTGTGATAAATAACTCAGTGTTAACTTTTTGCGATATGCACATAATTTCTTATCCTACTGAACTAGATGGATCAGCTGGTAGCTGTTATTTATTTTATGGTAGTGCACTGGAGCTCTAGACGGGATTAAGAGCTTGTTGTCATAGTCCTGATATATACAAGAATAAAATATGGCCTTTGCCCTGGAAAGTTTACAATATGATGCCTTGCTTGTTCTGAAACTTAAGTTGCATCCTCGATGTTATACAGGTTAATAAATCTCTCTGACCTCAATGAAATTATCCACCTGTGTAAAGTTAGATTATGTGCAAGTCTTTGGAAGATTTGAATTTATATAAACTGAAGGGTCTGAGTGGGAGAGAGACCGTTCACTTCATTTCCTGTTCTATAGTAGCAATCTACATTAGGATCTTCTGCTAGCCTTCCAGCTTTCACCAGAAACCCTTGACAGGAAGGTTCCAACCCATCAGCATTTGCATTTCTTATATTTTCCTTGCAGCGGGACACTAACATTAGCTATTGGAACTTACACCCTTGGAAACAGTTTTCTATCTCTCAAGGTTTTCATAGGAAAACTTATTAAGAAAAGAGGTTTTCAATTCTATTGCTTATAAACTAAAAATGTTTTGTGGAATGGCTAGAGACATGTTTCTTCAACACAATTTCCCTGTGTTTGAGAAATGCTGGAAGGTCCTAGACCAAATACCTTCAAGCTTTCACAATTGCTTCTTTCCCCTCTGCTTTCAAGATACTTTCTGGTTCAGCCAGAGAAAGATAAAAGCAGGCAAAGAAAGTAGATAGTACAGTACATCAAGCATGTGATTTCACACTTAAACCATAAATATATTTAATGATCCCAAGACTGTTATAAATTCCTGGTGACTCTATTTTATTTTTATTTGCTGTTCGATATCCTGAAAGCAAACCCCCTATTATGAAGGTGTACTATTTTGTGCATTTCTGATGCTGAGGAATAAAAAACCCCCACTCTTTTTATGAGCATTAATTATACACCAGGCAAGGAAGCAATTGCCTCTATGTTATGAAATATTAAATCAAAATGCTTCCTGTTCCCAGATGTCCCAGAGATAAATACAGCAGTATTTTGAAGCCCCACTTGGAGCTGTTTTGCCTGCAAATTTATAGTTTTGTCTCCATTTTCAGAAAACCCTGCTTTATGTGAAGTATAGCACTCTTGGTAGTTTTTAAGGAGCAAACTCCTCTGGAGTTGCCTATGTAGGCAACAACTCTTATGTAGATTGCACACAAGGGATCTGAAGTTGAAAGGCTCCTTTAAGATGACAAATGGGTTGAAAGTGTTATTGTCTTTGATTGCATGCCTTACATCATCTGTATGTAGGAATAAGAGAGCTATACTTTATCTTTAGCCATTTTATAAATATTTAAGTCTTTATAGTTGCCTAAAGATATTAAAGCATACTTTACAGTAGTTGGAATATAAATATTATGTATAGCACAAGATACCAAAGTAGTTTAATGAATTCATAATTTTCTGTTCACTTTTATTGGAATGTGTTTTATGTTCCAAAACTTCCATTTAAAGCATAAGAGACCATTCTGCTTGCTGACAAGATATGAGCCAATAGTGACCCAAAGTTGCTTTAAATGATTATATTGGATCTCAATTAGCAAGAAGAAAAGGAAACATGGGTAATAGAACGTACTACACCAGTCTCTGTATTTAAACTTAAAAAAAAGTCTTTGAAGAAACCATTTGGTTTTTAAGTCTTTAAGAAACTATAAGGTGTTTTGCTTCTCTGTCTCTCTATTTTTTAAAACTACCTAATTGCAGAAGGAGATACATACCTAGGTCCAATTATACAAGAGTAAATTTTTAAAATTTTAAGTTTAGTTGCTGAAATAACCAACTTAAAGTCTTGTGACATTACATGTTTAAAAGATCTGTATTTTGTGGCACCTTGAATACAAATGTATGTTGAGGTTGCGATTGTGAATCTTTTAAATTCCCATCAAATAAAAAACAAAATTCTTTTTAATATTTCACAGTTT
This sequence comes from Brachypteracias leptosomus, assembly GCA_013401335.1. NCBI lineage: Eukaryota > Metazoa > Chordata > Aves > Coraciiformes > Brachypteraciidae > Brachypteracias > Brachypteracias leptosomus. Next base: position 4,960 of record VYZX01013473.1, read on the forward strand.
CACTATTTCCCAGTAGAAGTCCATGCTGGGTAATGCTTGTTAATTACCCACAACAAAAGTAGACACACAATGCTGGTAAATTACCTGACCCTTTGCATTCTAGTTAGACAACAAGGATTTCATGAAGTGATATTGTTTCAGTGGTTAATGGTGTCAGCAATGTTGTAATTGTAGGCTAAGGCACATTAGCTGCACAGCCACATGTAGGAAGGGTTTCTCTTGACAGGCCCTTTGGAGAATAGAACAGGGTATTATCATTAAGCCTATGTCATTTGCATGCTGCTAATCACTTACTTTATCATCTTGTGTATCCATTGTCTTTCTTTAATTGCTCTTTAAATGAAAATTAAAAATAGTTCCAATGCCCACGATACCTGTGATAGCATCTTGATTATGAAGATAACTTCAAGAAAATGGAACATATAGATAATATATTACAGAATTACAAGATAGTTTGAAAGTTATAGACCATAGCAGGCAGCCTCATGAGCCTAATTCTGGTATCTTTCTTTGCTTCAGCACGTATTGTTTGTTTAATAAATGGTTATTTATATGCATAAAGGTGGTTGGGCTTTTTAAAGGACACATATGATTTCAAAGATCAATGTCACTGTTTTTTCTTTAGTGTGCAAGAGATACGAAGCATCAAATATCCAGCAGATATACCAATCTATACGTTGCAGGAGAAAGTTAGATTTTAGGTTTTTGTTTTTGCTAGTCTGTGATATCCATTGTGGGGGAGCAGAGTCTAATACCTGCTAGCGAGTTGCAGAACTTTGACAGCTTTAGGGTGAAATGCTAGGGCCTGGGCTGAGGGCCCTGAGCTGGAGTTGACCTATGAATGAGTCACAACCCAGCAACATGTTTTGTTCCCCAAGTGGTTTCAGGCCCCAGAGGCAGAACCTGGCCCACCTGTGTGGGGCCCTGCCTTCCCCGAGGTGATCATGGTTGGGGTGGTGAGTGAGGCTAGAGATATATCAACCAGGAACTGACCAGTTTGTGAGAAGCAACAAGGAACTGACCAGTTTGAAGAGAGTTCCTGTGGAAGAGAGTTCCTGTTGGGGCCAAATGGCCAGTTGGAGGATCTTCCTGTTGGGGGCAGCTTGCTCTCTTTCTCTCAGTGGTGTGTTCCCCCTTGGCTGTTTTGACATGGAGAAGAATAAAAGATGAAGGTATGCTGAGGGGATGTTTCTGAGTTTGGTGTTGGCCTGAGGAAGAAGAGAGCTAGAAGCACATAGGGTAAAACAAAATACAAAATACTTGGCATTCTTTTATCAAAACAGACCTGTTGATTTTTAAGTTTGAGGTTATTAAATTTGAGGCAGCCCAGACTTTCCATAGTAGGCAATCTTTAAAAACTTAGGGCTTCTGAATATCAAGAACCTTCCAAACCTTTCCGCATCCGCAGAGTTGGATATGCAGGCTGAATGGAGGCACAGCCTTTGTTTGAGAATCAATACTGCTGTGTTCCTAATGTATTTTTACAGCTTTTCTTTTTAACAGCTGAACAAACCAAACCTAAAAAAGCAAATCTATGTGTTTTGCAAATGGTATGGTAGGAATTTTTATTGAAGAAAGAAGGGTAAACTTTGCTTGACTACTTAATGTGATTTATTTTTATTAAATGTACCCCAATAAGATTATGGTTACTAGGAATATTCATACTGACTTCTTTGGATACAAGATTAAGATTATATAAGATTTCTGTGATGTCATAGGAATACCTGATCTTTTACAAGCTTCCCACAGAGCTTTGAAGTAGATCCTATGAAACTATAATTGAGATTGGATCTTTCGTATTGATTAACCTCAAATCAATATGAAAGATTGCTGGTTTAAATTTTGTATTCAGCATTAGACATCAAATACTCTTAATAGGGGTTTTGCAACAAAATCTTGGAAAAAGATTCCCTGAAGTATGATGTTCATGGAGTTTTTAAACACAGATTTGAAGTCTTATAACATTTTCTTAGCCAGACACATGGCATATGAAATAATGTTTTCATTCTCCACTCCTCTTGTTTGCTTTCAGTGTCTAACACGTACAGTAATTTTACTAAAAACTAATTGAAATTGCAGGCTTTCTGTTTTAAAATTTCATTATTAGATGCTGGTAAGCCTAGTGTGAGCCCTACAATTAATGAAAGGGAACACAATTTTCTAATGCTTTTCTTGACAAATAGTAGAGACCAAGTTGATAGCTAGCAACGTGGAAAGGACCTAGAGTGTTTGCTTCCAGGTGTTCCATGAGAGGATGAACTAGGGATTGAAGATATCTCTGCTTTCTCTTGCTGATCAGTGAAGGGAAGTGGAGGACAGCAGTGCCTTTCTGAGCTTCTTTTCCAAGACTGGTATTCCCTTGAGTTGTTTCTCTATCGGACTTCCTTCATGTAAGTCAAAACAGAAGGTACCCTTTGATAAGCAATGGGAAATCTGTCAGGAGAAAAAAAGTGGGGAAGTGCTTATGCAAAGTATCTTGTGGTGCACATTTCAAAATACTCTTCTGGTAAGAGTGGGAAGTGATTCTGCTTACTTGCTTGAGTGGTGCAGCATTACCTTTGTTTCTGTCAGGTTTCTCAACATTTGAGAATTTTCTTAACTGTTCAATTAAATCTTCAATTCAGTTCCGGATGGCAATGTAAACTGTCTGGACAAAGCTTCCATTTTGAGACAGCTGTAGACTGAATTGGACAAAGAGGGTCCTTATTAAATTTGGAATAAAACCTGATTTTTTTATATATATATATTTCATGGCAATGCGGTTTGAGGTGTTGAACGTAAATAGACTTTAACATTTATCTACAGACTTATATTTCAGATTGGCCCTGCCCAAAACCACAGATTCATGCTTCTTAAACTACCTCACTACCTGCAAAATTCCACATTGCAACTTGAATATTTATTCTTAGAATCATATGAAACAACAATAGACTAAAGATTCTCAAAAATATTCAAAAACCCTACTTGAAAGGACAGGTGTTTCCACTGATGTTTGTACAAATGAAATTCAAACAAGAAAGTAAGCATTTTATTTTTTACCAACACATTTAACTCTCCAGTAAATAATAATGGGTAGGAAAGTTAATATGTTAAGAGTTTATAGAGATTATGCCACTTTAAAATCCAACAGTAGTTTTTAGATGCATAAACGACAGTAAATAGTCAATGTAATGCTGAAAACTAAAAAAAAACCCCTGCTTGCTGGAAGTTTTCAGTATGACTGTACTGTGCACTGCGTACCATGCCATACATTTTATGTTTGCCACCTAATTTTCACTACTTTAAAAATTCTGCTTTATGTTTTACTGTTATCATTGTTTTTACCAGCTTGCTTGCTAGTGTAATGGGTTTTGCATCCCATATAAATAAAATAAGTATGGAGCTGGTGTAGAGACACTTCTGGTACTTTGCATTATGAGAGACAGGCAAAACCCTTAAAGATTTTAGCAAAAACTCTAATGAAATAATATGAGTCATTCTATCATGATAATGAGTTACTTTTCTTTCTAAGATTAGTATTCACTTAGAGGGGAAAAACTGTGAGCCAAAATAATATAAACTTAACAATGCAAAATTTGTATTTTCTTAAGAGCAGACAGTACTGATTTTGTGTGTACTTTTCATTTTTTCTTGATATATTTGAACAAAACATCTGTTTATTTACACTGACTGTATGCTTTGGATATTCTTCCCCCTAGAATGGCCATCGGAGACAGAAATTGCTTTCTAGCTTCTTGATTCTGGATCCTGTACTGATTGAAACAGAAATTCCTAAATGTTCCAGATTGAGTACTACCAGTAGTATCAATGCTGTTTGTCAGATAGTTGTCTACACAACCACAGATATTATTAGTAGCTACTGGTAGCTTAGATATTATATTGCTACCGGTACATCCTTCAAGAGCATGCTATTAGAGAGCTACTTCAGATTCATCCTGATTCCCTATCTGTGCAATTTCTATGTAGATTTTTTTTTTAATGTGAGAAAAGAGGAATAGAAAGAAAAGGAAATCTTCATTGTCTGTATATTTCCAGTCAGGGTCAAGAATAATTGCAATAAATTACCACACTTTAGTATTTGGTAAACCTATATTGAAACTGAAATAGAATGTGGCATAATACATATGTGACATATAAAACAATGATTGTATATTGAGCTGAACAGCACATAAGATTGGTTTGATGTGTTAGCCATTCCTGTGAACTTCAATATCAAATGGTTAATGTTTCTTTTAATGGAGGTACTTTCTGTAGGTACTTACCTTTCCATTACTTTATCATGCATGAAAGGGATGGTTTTCACACTGGCCAATAATTCTGATAATTCTGAATTGCAACTAATTGGGCTGATGTGACAGTGTATATGTTTTTAAAATATACTCCAAATCCTAGGATGATGTCTCCTTATTCCTGTTTGAAATTGGGCACCGTATGTTATTTACAAGGTTCAGATTAAACTGCAGCAAGGATGTAGTAAAATGCCTTTTTTGGATCAGAAGGATTTTGTTTGAAGAAGTATACAAATACTCCTTAGGCAATTACCATTCTCCACGGTGGTAACTGCACCTGAGTGTGAGTGATTTATCGTGCTTTCTACAGAAATGTTGGTTGAGTTAGTATGCTGTCTGGCATAATTCAAAACAATTTGATAGTCATTTTCACACATGATATCTACTAAGATGTCTTTACTAGACTTGCTGCTCTGAAGTTGGGTCTCTTACAGAAGGCAGTATTTGAGTGACAAAGAGCATTACTGACTTTTTTCCCCCCCTATTCATGGTGTTCAGTTTGGAGTTCTGGTAAAAACCTTTGGCTTGCAGAGAACCTTTGTAGTGGTATGCTGAAATCATGAATGCCAGAAGGAAATTCTCTGTTAAGCCTCTCTTTAAAAAATGTGTTCACAAATGAACACAAAATCCACGTTCCTTTATTATATCTAAGCATTTAATCAAGTCCTGAAGTTTTTAAACTACAAATTTAATCTTTGGGAATCACCTGCATACTGTCACTTGACCATGTACTTTTATGACAACCTGTCCACTAAAGTTGTGACAGGATTTGGTGAAATCTGGCAGGTTTGGACACGGGCAATTATCCAAGATTTTAGATACTTGCAAATGGATTAAACTGCAGGAAATGTGGGGGACGCCTATGGAGCATACCTGCCAGATAAATTAGAGGTGGTCTTGATCTAAATCCAACCTGTCTCAGAGCTGAGCTCTGGGAATCCAGTTCAGATTTCTTTGATAAAATGAGGCCTTAGCCTTCACAGTTAAATCTTTGATCCCCAAGACAGCCTTGAATGTGTGATTTTAGTTTTGACCCAGCCTCTAGAGAACTTAATGATACTTTACCATAGGTTTCCAGCTCGGTTCCAGCTTGGGTAATTTACAAGTCTGCTGGCACTGATTAGCCCACACAGACAATGAAGTGAATAGTAAGTAAGTCCAAGTTGATGGAAAAACAATATTGCTAGAACAGTGACAGATGTTGATTATCACAAAATGTCTGTTTAAGCATTTTATGTGGATCCATTTCCTCACTGCATACACCTGAAATTTTTGTAGAAGTTACAAAGTAATTGTACTTTAAGATGTGGAATCATCTGCTAAAGAAGTTGTCGGAATACATATTGCAAAAAATGACTGCTGTGGTTATTACTGTTGCTGCTCAGGGGAGCTATTCAGATGCCTCATTTATTGGAGCTTAATAGATTAAAAGTCCAAATTGAGTCTCATGATATAAACCTAATCAAATTCTAATCTGCATAATTTTTCCATAAGCAGCAATGGGAAATTTGTTTAATTTATGTTTCAGTAGTTGCCAATCATGTGTTGGACAACATTGATTCTTTTATTTATCAAGATATTTTTATTTATTGCTTTCTATGACATCTGGCTTTGTTCTTCCTTTTTCACTAAGAAAAGCATTTACTTTATTTGGTATAGTGTAGAATATAATGACATAATGTAAAGTCTCATCTAACATGCTGATATATCGTTTTTAATGGTGAGCTTTCAATTTTATTTGTAGCTATTGGATACCTGTCTCTCTGAAGTAGGTAATATAGCTTAATTAATTTGATAAGTTTTATTCAGTATATTTATTTATTTTTGCCTGAGGTCTAAATATGCAAGGTTGCTTAATGATTAAACCAAAGAGAATTTGGCATCATTTTATACTAAATTATTTTAGCTGCAAACCTGTGCTACCAACTTTGTGCGCTAGAACTATGTAGTATAGAAAAATATTAAATGGTAAATGGAGAGTAGGGACAACTAAAAAATAAAACTAACTCACCCAGGACTAGTTCTCACAATCTGGGGAGTGGAAACTAGCATTGATCCCACTGCCCTGTTCTTTCATTAGAGCTTTGATTTGGACATTTTCACTGTAGGTTTGTAATTCAACAGTATGAAAACAAGCACACGTTAGAGAAGAGCACTTCCTTGGGTGGAAGATGGCAGCTTGTTCTCTGTAACAGTGTCTCTCACTGTTCAGCGCTGCAGGGGTTGTTTCAGTCCCAAAGCACTGGAAGGTTGTTACAACTGAGAAAGCTGTTCTTCAGCCTCCGCTCTCTGGAGATTTAGCTTGGCCTATGTTTGGACCCAGAGCATCTCTGAAGATGCTGCAATTTCCAAGAGAGCTGGGAACTTGCCCAGTTGCATCTGTTCTTTCACATTCCTGTCTTTTTCCAGAGCTTTTGAGATAATCTCCAAGAGATTATTAGATCTTCAGGCATAAATTACAGTAAAAGACAGAACAGAACCCAGAACTTAGGATTTCCATATTCGGATCCCAAACTACAACTCTCTGTCTCAGACCACATGGGCCATTGATGCTAGAATTGTTTCTAAGTTGAATGGCTGTTACAGAGTCCCATGAATGTCAGCAGCTCTTTAGCTGCGTGACTGCTGCTGAGCTTTCCAGGTATACTCGAGTGGCTGTACTTTGGAGAATAACAGGTATAGTCTATCATTCAATTGAATTCACTGGAATAGTAATGGACATTTTCAGCAAACAGTAGCAAAGGGATAGAGCTGTAAGGTCCTTTTGTAAGAGAATTATTTCTTTTTAGCTGGCTCTGCTTAATGAAAATCCTTGTCTTGTATTCCTGCATGATAACCTGCTGGGGGTATATTTGGCAGTTCACCACCTGTGTGTAATTCATATAAACTCTAAATAGGATTTTTGTTTCATGCTTCTTAGATGAGCCACGGCTAGTTAATAGTACATATGCATTTAAAATTATAT
>VYZX01013475.1:0-19244 GCA_013401335.1 Brachypteracias leptosomus
GGTAAACCCACCACAATGTGTTTTCAAGACTTCTTTCTTTTAAAATAGAAATTTTGCTAACCTAATATCCCAGATGTTTCCTTCAGAGCTTATCTCACAAATACTTCAAATATGCTGTACTAGCTTCTTATCCCAGTCTTCTTAACTGTCAAATTAAATGAATGTCTTCAGATGTGCCTGTTTGATAAAGATCTGTGGTGAGGAAAAAACATATCTTATGCTTTTAATAAGGGCTTATCTTTATGGGATTGTCTGTTTTCAGGGTCAGGATTCATTTCCTGTCAAATATGTCATATAGGCATTAATAGTAGTGTCTATATAGTCCTGTTTCTTAGTTTCTCTGCACAGGTGTTTTTCACATTAGAGAGCAATTGTAGCATCCAACTACAGTTTAAAGACATTTTTTTATGTCCTAATTATTACAACTCATCCAGTTCTAAGGATACAACCATTTTGAATTGTGATTTGGATAAAGTTTAAATCATGGTTTAGTTAGGCACTTGGCAGCTTTTCATGTTTTTGCTGAAATTTATTTTGCTTCTTTACAATCAGATTTCATGTAGCTTGCTCTCACTTTTGGAACCTGGAATAGAAGAACAGTCTGTTTCCTTAAGAAATTTTAAATTTTGCCAAAGAGATACAATTTTTAACTTCAATTTAGGTTGCAGAACTAAAATGTTACTGTAGTATTTCTTTTCAACCATCATTTCATGAGGACACAGTTTAAATCTTCTGAATAAATCTGAATGACCTAATCTCATGTTAACTGTTCTTATTTTTACCTCCATAAAATGAGATTTAAAACATTTATATGCATCTCTATGCATGTATGTTGTGTGCACCTGTCTCTTACTATATACATACACACACACAAAATCTGTTTATTATACATACAGGTGAGTGTGCATATGCATATTGTAGGTATACACATTTGAGTGTAAATCATGCTTCAGCTGGAAAAAACTTTTCTTCTACTTACCAACAAAATATCTCTTTTTCTCATTGTCATGTTTCTGACACTCATTTTGTTTTAGCAAGACACAGAGATGGTTACATTGAATGAATGTAGGTATTTAATTAGACATCCAGACACTTTGAGGCTGATAGCTTCCTTCTAGTTCCGCAAACTAAACATTGTGTTTCAGTGGAATGCATATTTCTATGAGTACTTCTTAATTCCAAGAGAATCCACAAGAGGACATCAGTTAGGCCTTTAAGAAAATTAAATTATTTGATGTTAAAGCAATTTTTCATGAAAGACTTTTTTTCTTGAGTATTGTTAAACTTGTAGAAAATATTGAAAGAAACTCAAAGAAAACGGGAATGATAATTTTTATAAGAACAGTAAATTTTATTCCTTTCATGAAGATGTGATATTGTTTGATTACAGAAGTTATTCGTGCAGCAATTTAGATGTGTTTAGTATAACACAAGACAATAAGAGAAGAGTATTCTTACCATCTACTGATGTAGTGGTTATTGCCTAAACAACAAGTAATGGGCTTAAGATACAGGTTATGTAAGTGTATTCTGAAGAAAGGCTTTGCAAAAGAATGTTACCTAAATTAAGTTAAAAAAATATGATGATGTAGAAACTGTTAAGTGGAATAAGACAATAAGAATTAAATAATTAGGATAACAAGTAATAATGTGTAATAATTAGTGAAAAATCAAGCTAATGAAAAGGTAATTTCATTAATGAACAAATGGTGGTAGGCAATAATCTGTACTCTTCTTAGTTCTTTATTAACCTTTTCTGAAAACAGGTAAAGAGCTGGAACCTTGCTCTCATAGAAGAAAAGGGTAGAGGAGCGCTCTTGTCTGACAGGAACCATGTCTGTCAAACACTGCATCACTAACAGTGTTGCCTGGTCTAGCAAAATGTGACAACCCAGAACAGTGATCCAAGTGAGAGCTTAGAGTTTACTATACTGATGAATGACTTTTAGCCCATCGCTCTTCTTAAGAATTATTTATCTTGCAAACATAATTTTGATATTTGGGAGTTTACTGTCTATCTTTCATGGGGTAACTTATACACCTTTTGAGATTAACTTCTGAACCTTTTGATTATAACGGCATTCCATTCTGTGTATACCTAATGTTGAAAATCTATCTCTCTTTAAATGTTGATCCTTAAGTGCTCTCAAAGCAATATAGATGCTGAATAGACTAAAATGTGGAACATTTCCTGGGGCTCAATCCATTTCACTGACCCCAAAAACTCCGTTTGAAGATAAAATGATACCTTAAAATTGTGTCCAGAACAGAATCATTGCATGTTTTCCCTTTTAGTTGTAACATACTCATTGTTTCTTATGTAGAGATAGAAATGGATAACAATACCTGAAAGTGTTTGGGTCTCATGTGTGGAATGAACACAATGGATTAAGTTGAAGCAAAAACCAAATTCATGAGTTGATTCCTCCTAATTTTCTAGTCTCTATAGACTGCAGGGTTGAGAATACTTTTGTGGCTTGGGTGAGAAATTAGCCAAATTTTGCCACGGGCATCACAGATGCAGAATCCTCTGTTGTGACTGTCTTCTTCTGTTGCCTTTTGTTCTGCTAGTTTAGCTTAGTGGCACTGACAGCATCACTACAACCACCAGCTTTGGCAACTCTGCCAACAACACATGGACCATAAAAGCAGTTTCTCATGCTGTGGAACTAACATCAAATAGCTAATGATTTCCTTCAGCACTTTTTTTTTAAGCATTCATTGCCTGCCTCCTGGAAATCTGACCCATTTTTGTCACCTCTTGAAATAGTTTTAGGCACTGTACTTTGACATATGCATCAGGTGCCAGTCCAGTGTAACTGATCCTGTAGGAGTGTTGCTTGAATGATGAGTTTTTGACCATGACAAAGTTGATATTTATTCTGAAAGACTGTATCACTTGGGTAAAAAGGATGTGTGTATGTGTGTGTGTAAGAGCCCAAAATGCTTACTGGAACAACTCTGAATTGTCTACATTTTTCAGACACACAAGAGAATGGGAATTACAACTGCACAGTGCACATTTACTTTTGTTTGGATTTAGATGTCTATTTCCTTCTCGAAAGGCTGTTTTAATCTCCTCAAAAGCTGTTCAAGCTTTTTCTCTGCTCCATGGGACTTCATCATCAATTACAACACTCTGAGAAGGCACATTGCCACAAGGGCAGCATACCAGTGCTGCACTGTCAACAAAAACAACCGGCTTGACTAGCTTTCCATTAGGATATGGTTGGACCAAGACCTCTGTTTTATAAGCTGATGTTTGGGTGTAGTGGGTCTGTCTGAGCTGATTTTCCCCATACAGCCTTCATGCTGCAGTACTGGAAGCCAGAAGGTGTTGATAACACACAGCCTTGTTTTGACGGGGTGTGTGTGTGNAACCATTTACCAGCTGGATCAAAATCCTCTGGTGTGTGTACAGTCTGTACACAATCTTTAGCAAAGAACAGGTCATGAGCCAGCAGCTCTACAATCTTTCACTCAGTGTAGTCTCTGCAGGCAGAAAATTTCATCATTATTAAAATACAAATACAGATTCCATTATTATTGACTCAAAATCAAGAGCTGCTGTAGAAAAGATGCTTAAAATAACCCAGTAAGTACCTGTTTTAAAACAAAACAAAACAATACAAAACAATACAAAACAAAACTCTACCCCAACTCTCCCTCCCAAAAACCAAAACAAATCAAATCAAAATCCAAACCTCCTTCTGTCCATTTTCAACCATGAAAGTTCTAACACTCGCTTCAGCTCAGGGCTTTCTTCAACATGACATCAACAAACACCTTGAACATTTGTGCAGTAACATTTAGGGAGCTTCATGATGACAAAGACCCTAACCAAGACCTAAGTCTACCCCCTGACCTTTTCTTAAACAGCCTGTCTGCAAAAAATTGTATCAAATTCTTTGTTCGAATTGAAGACTTATTTATAACTTTACTTACAGCAGTCTTTTACATATATTGTTAAAAGAATATGAAATATATATATATTCATATCTTTATTTATAAATATAGCAGTAAAAATCAAATACTTTCATGCATGCTACCAGCCAAGCTACTGGCACTAGCCAAAACAGCAACCTATACTAATAATCTGGGTGGCAGTTGCTGTAGTAAACCACTGGTTGTCCCTCCAGCAACACAAGCATGATATCACACCCCAGAAACCTTGTGGAATCTTGAGAAGCCTTCTAATCTAACAAACTGAATTATGTAAGGCAACATATATAAAGAATGAACCACATCCACAGATACACTGGATTATGTCTAAACAAACATCTGGGAGTAGGAAGGTCTCTTGTAGCAGTTTCCAATAGCAGAGTTTGAGATTTTTAGTTACTTATTTGTGAAAATATGAATATAACTGTTAAGATGCCTTCAGATTATTCTTAAAGGCAAAATATTTTACATACGAAAATCCTTCTAGGAAGAGAGGATGAAAGGGCAAGGATTGAAGGAAAATAAAGGCTAGGAGTTTAGACTACAATGGACCTCTTATTTTTCTTTCAGCATTGTGTGTTTCAAAGGGTTTAATTTGATTTATGCTAAAGCTTCTCTATCTCTTAAATTATGAATTCAGAGAGTGCAAGCTGCTGTTTTTTATTGACTTTTGTTTTCTGAGAGTATATTCTGAGTTTAGATCTAATAGTTTACATAGTTCATCATTAATCATTTACATATTTTATCATCATTACTTACTCTTCTTAACTACTACCCCCTTAGATTTTATAAAAAAGCGCATTTTAACAAATTAGTGTTTAGCATCAAAGGCTTATTCTTATGCAGTGTAAATATAAAGCTCCAACAAGAAGTGATTTCTAGGAAAATGATGGATCCCTCCAGTACAGCTAACATTGCGTCCTGGTTTTGGTTGGGAGAGCTATTCCCTAGCTATTGCCATTGAAGTTAAACCAATAGATTTTTTCATTTCTGGGGTACTTTAATTATCTCACTACCTGCCTCTTCCCTATACATTCATTTGTGCTGTTCTTTCTCTTTTAATGTAGAAAAAAATCACTGAAACTAAATTTTAAAAGAAAGACAGAGTTAATTTAAACTAGAGACAGAACAACAGAAATAAATTTGCGTTTTGATACCATTAGCTGAAGAATCATTTGATATCAGTTAACGAACTCACTAAATGAGACAAAAAATTAATTGTAGCCAAGTTTTGCACAGTTGTTCTGTCATGCTCATGCTGGAAAAAGAGTTAAAATAAGCAATTGAGGGAGAGAGGACTGACAGTATTTACTATCTTTTATCTTACATTTATACAGAAAGCTAAAATGTTTTTTATAAACTCCAGATTAAAAGAAGCCCAAATCCTCACTTTTTAGACAAAGTAATTACATTTGCCTTCAGGATGTTTCAAAGTGAAAGTGTCAAAACAGGACTTCTTCCCCACCCTCCTCTCCCTGAAACAGACTCTGGCTAACAGAAGCCAATTTCATGAAGAATTTCAACTGACAAAACTTCTTGGTTTGACAGCATATGGTTCCATTGGAGTTTACTGAATCAGCTATTGTTGGCCTTCAGGGAAAGAAAACAGCTAGAATAAATTAGAATAGCTTATTGCAGAGATGACTCCACAGAGAGTGAGGCTTGAGAATTAAGGAGCAGTGACTGGGGTTTTTTTTTGTACAGAACTGACTTTGAAGATCAAAATTCTACCCAGACAGGATGAAAAAGTTAATTCTATTTTTCCTTCCTGGAAGTCATAACCCACCATGTTCTGAAGTGGAAATATGGCCTCCAAGATAACCAGACAGATATGTGCATGAACTTTATCAGTCTTCCTGATCTTTCACAGTTTTCAGTAGTGTTCCTACAGCTGAATACCAGCAGCACCCACAAAGACAAGCAGAGTTGGGTCAGTGGCCATTGCACAGGCAAGTCTTGTTCCTTACAGCTGCGAAAAGTGTCCATGGCTTTAATTACATGGCATCTTTTTTGAAAATAAAGATGTGAAAGTTTTCAGGCTTGGAGAGTTTTTTGGTGAGCTAAGTAATGAAACAATTTATTAACTACTAAATACCAAGCCTTAGTTAAACAGAATTAATGAAGCTATTCATCCTACAAACTCAACAAAAGCTTGTTACCATTTGCCAGACTTAGATATATATATATGTGGTGCCAGACACCTGGAGCAATATCTTTTCCTGTTTTTCCTCAGGACAGCAACTGTCCTGGACAATATCTTTTGGAAGCAGTTAAATTTTCTTGGCCAACCTTATTTTTCAAACTATCTTCCTCTTCTTTCTGCAGATGTTCAACATCACAAATAACTCTGAATAAATCCTGGTCTCTTCCTCATTGTTTTCCTGTTTATCTACTTCTCATAAAAAGAATGTTACAGAAACTAGAATGTTTAACGCCATATAAAATGACCTTTTTGTCAGTCATTACTGTGTCAGTTTCTGTGTTTGATCTCAAAGTAGGAAAATGTCTAAGTCATTCAATTGCAATAATCATCTTGACTCAGCACCCATAAGAAGAAATGTATTGCACTACTATGAAGAGTTCTTTAAGGGAATCCCCTTAAAATATATACACACACACATACACTGAACTTGTTAAAGTGAAGAATGACCTTTGCTATGTTTCAATTAAAGGCTTCAAGATAAAATGATCTTTTTCTTAAAGACAGTTGTGATAATAAGGAACACATCAAAAAACTTTTACTCACACTAGTAGGTCCTAAGCAGTGAGGTGGTCTAAGTTTCTGAGTAAAGATTATCTTTTTAAAAAATGACCAGATCAAGGATGAGCTATTTGTCAAGGTAAGAAATATTTTTCTCCAGGTTTAGAAAATGATATTTTAAAATTATTTACCTTGGTTATTTTTATTTGATATTCTACTTGAGTCTATATCATGTATTGAGTTTTATTCTTGCAATAAACCCCCATTTTTTTCCCTTAAATAAATGAAAGTTTTCGTTTAATAATGTGACTCCTAAAGACAGAGCTTTAAGAAAGTTTTTTAACTATAACAGGTTTGCAAAATATGGTGACACAATCTATTTTTTTAATGCATGGCACAGCATAACAGGATGCTTTTCAGACGTATCACAGATTTTATGTAAATAATGAGCAGCTGTTTCCTACTGAAACTGTGACCCAACATATAAGTCATATGTTGGCAAGTAATTCATAACAAGTTATTATGGCTTAATTCTGTTTATATGCTGCCTGTAAACAAACACTTACTTCATGAGTGAATTTCATTAAAAAAACAAACAAACAAATTTGGATCTGCAGTTCACATATGAACCATTACTCTGTTATTTGACAAAGTGTATGCACAAGTTCCTGATCGGTATCTTTCAAAGTGCAACTAATTTTTTTTTTTAAAGTATTTTATCTGTCCAGATGTTTTCATTAAACCCAGTCATAAATTGCATTTCTTTTATTTAATGAACAAAAATCTTATAATGAGATTTCATCTGTGAATAACAAAATAATGAAATATAGTTTACTCCTACAAATATTTGTCAATAGACAGGTAAAATAAATTTTACATTAGCATTCATACCAGTGAACTAATATGCTCATCATTTGCAGCAGAGAGAAAGGTGTAAACACAGTCAAACCAAATGCAATTAAACTGAAAAATGGGAGAAAATGTGTTATCAGTACAAATGTACCTAAGAAAAAGTCTTAAAAGGTTATTTATAAAAAAAATATTTCATTGACAGCCTTATATTCTCCTTAAAAAATCAAAGGCATATCAATTCATCCTGACTGCCGCAAGGAAGCAGAACAGAGCTGGCAGATCTTTAAGGATGCTTTCCACAGAGTGCAAGAGCTCTCAATCCCCAGATGTAAGAAATCAGGCAAGGAAGGGAAGAGACCAGCATGGCTGAGTTGAGACCTGCTGGTCAGATTAAAGGGCAAGAAGGAACTGCACAGACAGTGGAAGCAGGGATAGTTATCCTGCGAAGAGTATAGGGACAATGCCTGGTTGTGTAGGGATGAGGTCAGGAAGGCCAGGGCATGTCTGGAGCTGAACTTGGCAAGGAACATAAAGAATAACAAGAAGAGTTTGTATGTCAGCCAGAAAAGGAAGGTCAATGAAAACATACCCAACTTGATGAGCAAGACTGGCAAGATGGCAACAACAGATGAGGAGAAGGCTGAGGTTCTCAACAACTTTTTTACCTCAGTCTTCACTGGTAACTTCTCCTTTCACACCTTCTGAGTCGATGGACTGGAAGATGGGGATTGGTGGAGCAAAGTCCCTCCCACTATAACAGAAGACCAGGTTAATGACCACCTGAGGAGCCTGAACATAAAGCCCATGAGACCTGAAAAGATGCATCCCAGAGTCCTGGGGGAATTGGCTGATGCAGTTCCCAAGTCACTCTCCATGATATTTGAGAAGTCATGGCAATCAGGTGAAGTCCGTGGTGACTGGAAAAAGGGAAACATGCACCTATTTCTAGAAAAATCTAGAAAGGAGAACCCTGGGAACAACTCACCCGTCAGTCTCGCTTCTGTGTCTGGGAAAATCATGGAACAGATCCTCTTAGAAACTATGCTAAGGCACATGGAAGACATGGAGATGATTCAAGACAGCCAGCATGGCTTCACCAAGGACAAGTCCTGTCTCAATAACCTAATGGCTTTCTATGATGGAGTGACTACTTCAGTGGACAAGGGAAGAGCTACAGATGTCATCTATCTAGACTTCTGTAAAGCCTTTAACTTATTTTCCCACAATATACTTCTCTCTAAATTAGAGACATATGTATTTGATGGGTGGACTGTTCCGTGGATAAGGAATTGGCTTCATGGTCATATCCAGGGGGTAGTGGCGAATGGCTCAATGTCCAGATAGTGATGTGTGACAAGTGGTGTCCCTCAGGGGTTTGTACTGGAACCATCACTGATTAACATCTTCATCAGTGACATAGTGGAATCAAGTGCCCTCTCAGCAAGTTTGCAGNACGTCTCTGTGGCTGCTACAACTCCACGTGGCTTGGGAGGAATCCAGCAACATCCGAGGATTGGTGTTGTATATATTTGTATATATACCTTCCCTTGTTACCTCTGTATATTTCTCTTCCTTTGATATCCCTTTTGCCACTCCCTGTTAAAAGTTGTAATTTTGATTTCCAACTTTGTGTGAGGCCTTTCTTCCTCCCCTGGGAGGGAAGAGGGGAGGAGGGAAGAGGGGTGAAACAAATTCTGCTCTGTGGGGAGTTGCCCTGAACCTTAAACGGAGACACCATACCATTATATGGTTCTATTTTTTTATGATTCTATGATTCTTTGATTCAGGGTTGAAGTGTCAGGAGACAAGGAAATCCATAACACCTCAAACTCTGCCATCTTGACCATTAAGAGAATAGCATACTGTGAGAGCTGCTGCTCACCATGGGACCAGTCTGGCAGTTAAACAAGGGCTCATCAGAAAAACAGTCATGGATGCACCCTCATAAATGTATCAGGAATGACAGGCAGAGGAAACAGTTCAAGATTAGATGAGGGCCCATGATTGAGAATAGGTGGTTGACTTCTGCTCTCCTGGCTAAAAAACAGAAATCTTTTAATTGCCTTGGTATAATTGTTCCCCTTGGAAAGAGTACTTAAGAGAGACACTAGCATATTCAGTAGTGAGACAAAAGGACTGCTTCTTTGAAGGAAAGAGCTGTGCTTTCAAGAGGCTAGATTTGAAGCAGAGTTTTATCTTAAAAATCAGGCATGAAATAATTTATACCCTAAAGCCACCACCTTTACCGGAAAGTGACACAAAGACAGGAAGTTATATCTGGGTATCGCAATACAATTGCAGCTCAAGAAGACTGACAATAAGTAATGCAGACCATGTGACACACCATACTATCTCACAATGTGCCTGCAGTTTCTTGGGAAAGAACAGGCTCACCTCCCCTCTGGGAAAATCACAACTCATTGGCAGATTTATTTTATTATTGAGTCTCTAATGTAAAAATAACTTTGAGACATCACACCCTTTTCATTCTCAAAACATCACACATACCCTTAAAAGTCCAAATAGTGCTACACACTATGCAAAGGACATGTGAAGGGAAAGCAAATTAAGTGAATGAGAAAAGACTGGACTTGCTAATTATGTATCACCATACTTGCTGTACATTTGTTAACAGTTATCAGAACCATAATAATTATGAACTTGTACTAGGAGCTTCAAATATTACTAGCCGTAATGAAAAGGAAAGGACATTATTAATGTGCTACAGAATCATGATGGGAAATTATTTACTTGCCAGACAGAGTGCCATATGCTGAATTGAGATGCTGTTGAAATTTTGATGTATATTTCTTTTGACAACTTCTAAAATGTCTTTCTTGAGTACAATCTGAGCCACCACAAGGTCATATTTATAACTATGAGATAGCTAACTACTTTTATCATTTTTTAAATGGGAAACTGAATCCCACAGGAAAATATTTTCACACAAATGGTGTATGTCAGAGAAGGTATTTGCCTCCTTATGCAAAGATTTAAAACAAATTAAATCTTTCAGTGAATCATATCCTAGAGAAGTTATTTTTCAGACTCCATCCCTTCTATTAGCAGTTCTTATAGGACTACTTACAAGTAAGGTATAAGTCTAAAAGTAAGTTGTATAAGTTCTTTTCCAAAAGTGTGGTTTATCATTGCTTAGTGAAGTAGGGAAGGCAAACCTTGAGGAAAAAAAGAATAAATTCATGAATATGTCAGTGAAATGCCAGTTACAGTAACAGCAATCATTGGGAAGTGCCTATATTTGAATAGGATTAGGAGAGAGCTTACAAAAAAAAAAAAAAAAGACTTGATCCAGAATGTACTACTCAAAATTCATAGGGAGAAAGTCAGAGAATATTGCAGTGTATGCTGATATTGTCAACCATTTAGCAAAATCCATAAATAGACAGTGACAAATACTGTGAGTAAAAACCCTCTGGGTGTTATAGCTTGTTCTAAAAACATTTACACTGTGTTACGCCTCCACAGTTGTGCATCTTAATGTACTGTGCTTAGCTGGGGGAAGAAGCACAGAATTTGATGCAACAGTGTGTAACCAAGTGGAAACATGGTAAAGAAGAAAAATGAGGCCAAGCACAAGAACTATGCGAAACTGAAGACACACAAGACAGGTAAGACCTAACAAAAAGACAATGGCAAGAATCTGTGTCAGAAAACGCAAGAGTCCTGAATGAAGGAAACAAAAGATGGATGGGTCCTACTGAGGTTCCAGTGTATTTATTTTTTCTTTTTTTTTTCCCCCACTTCTCCATATATGGGCAAAATACAGCTTCAAAAGATGAATCTCCAGCTACTTTAGTGCTGTTAGAAGTCCTGTTTAATTCAAGGCCCTTTTTACTTGACGTGGGTAACAAAATAATAACCATTCAAACAAAAGGATAAAGTATGTAATGAATAGAGATCTCTGTGCCAGAAATTTATGGGTTTTTTTAAAGAATATTTTTAACCTAGGATGTACACATTCTTGCACATATGAGTGTATAGCAGAAGATGACTGAGTCTCTGCATGTGATGAAGGAGAACAGACATTCTGAGACTTTTTAGTTTCAAACCTGGTTTTGTCATGTTCATTTGTTCTGAAATGCCAAACTCATTGAGCATTCTCAACTTTGCAGTTGGCAAGAGTTACTTCTCAGACTGAAACCTGAATCAGGGTGTAGTGGGTCTGTCTNGAGATGAAGGCAGCTGGACTATTAAAAAATACTTTTAGGAAGGTCACAAATTTTGATCTGAATCTCAATCAAGAGTTAATCCTGTAATGTAGTCAGACCAAAGAAGTATTGACCAAATTCAATTGAATTTGAGGGGATGCAATATTGGACCTGAAGGTCACAAATGCAAGTGAACTCGTCAGGGATGTCAAAATTAGAGGCAGCCTGGACTGCGGTGATCATGCACTAGTGCAGTTCACTGTCCTAAGGGGTATGAGGCAAATGAAGAACCAAGTCAGGACCCTAAATTTTAGGAAAGCAAAACTTCAGCTCTTAAAGGAGTTAGCCAATAAGACCCCCTGGGAAACAGTCCTCAGGGACAAAGGAGCAGAGCAGAGCTGGAAGATCTTTAAGGATGCTTTCCATAGAGCACAAGAGCTCTCAATACCCATGTTTAAGAAATCAGGCATGAAAGGCAAAAGACCAGCATGGCTGAGTCAAGACATGCTGGTCAAATTAAAAGACAAGATGGAACTGCACAGGCAGAGGAAGCAGGGACAGGTATCCTGGAAAGAGTGCAGAGGCATTGCACAGTTGTATAGGGACAAGGTCAGGAAGGTCAAGGTGCAGCTGGAGCTGAACCTGGCAAAGGATGCAAAGAATAACAGGTGTGGGCTTCTATAGATATGTCAACCAGGAAAGGAAGGTCAGAGAAAGTGTACACACACAAACACACACCCCCCAGAAAGTGGGAATGGTGAACTGGCAATAACAGACTAGGAGAAGGCTGAGGTTCTTAACAATATTTTTGTCTCAGTCTTCACTGGTAACCTCTCTCACTGCAGCAAATGGATGGCCTGTAAGATGGGAACCAGGGAGACAAAGTCCCTCATACCCTAAGTAAAGACAAGATTCATCACCATCTGAGAAACCTGAAAATTCGCAAGTCCATCGGACCTGACGAGATGCATCCCAGAGTCCTGAGAGGAAGATGATTAGAGGGCTGGAACACCTCTCCTATGAAGGCAGGCTGAGAGAATTGGGCCTGTTGAGCCTGCAGAAGAGAAGGCTCTGAGGGGACCTTATTACACTTTTCCAATACCTGAAAGGGGCCAATAAGAAGGCAGGGAAAGAACTATTCACAAGGGTTTGTAGCGACAGGACGAGGGGTAATGGTTTTAAGCTAGAAAAGGGTAGATTTAGGTTGGATATTAGAAAAATGTTCTTTAATATGAGAGTGAGAGATCACTGGAACAGGTTGTCCAGGGAGGTGGCAGAGGCCCCACCCTTGGTGATATGAAATGTCAGGTTTGATGGGGCTCTGAGAAACCTGATCTAGTTAAAGATGTCCCTGCTTATTGTAGGAGGGTTGGACTAGATGACCTTTGGAGGTCCCTTCCAACCCAAACCATTCTATGATTCTATGAAATTGTTCATGGCACTGACTGGAATGTAACAGACAACTTAGTGTTCAAAATTGATGAGCACTAGTAAGCCTATACAATAAATAAAAATCATACTTTAATTTTTTTCTTCACATTTTTCACACTTGTAAATATTATTTGAAGGACTGAAATCTGGTGAAAGTCTGAAATTTTATTCAGCAATGATGTGGAAACTAATGCTTCTACATGCTGAAGGATAATTTTAGACAAATATTGTTATTATATTGGACAAAAAAAGTGCAAAAATATTAAATAATGTTTAAACACTAGTAGCTAAAACCCCAGTAAAACTACTGTTCAGGTTGGTCATGGATAAATGTGAAAATGCCACGATTGAAGAAAAGCATCACCTAAGGTACAGTCATCAACGTCTTCTTTGACTAAATCCTGGTCATCTTTAAGGCACTGTACTACTGAGAATACAATGACAGAGATGTTTACACTATAAATTATATAAAACCACCCTCTTGTGCTTGGGCATAGAACAGTTTTACACTATAAAGAATGGCTATAGTACAAGATGAATCATGTGTTGTCTCCATATTTTTTGTGTAATTATATTTGCTGTAATATATGGTGCAAATATACATAAAACTGGAAACATGAGTACTGAATCCATTTCTTCCCAGAACTCAGACATTTAAGACATAGCTACTGTTTTGAAGAATTTGTTACTATCAAGTTCTTTGAATGCATTAGAGGATTTCAAGAGGTCTCATTCTATTCAAGCCTACTTGATGGAAGGGTCAGAGTGAGAAAAAGAAAAAGCCTCGATGTTGTGTAGGCACTGCTCAGCAATAGCTAAAACAATGTGCTGTCAACGCTGTTTTGATCACAAATCAAAAACACAGCATCATACAGGCTCCACTTAAGCAGTGCTGCTGAATCACAGAATCATAGAATGGTTTGGGTTGGAAGAGACTTTTAGAGATCATCTAGTCCAAACTCCATGCAGTGAGCAGGGACATGATCAACTAGATCAGGTTGCTCAGAGCCATGTACAACCCGACCTTGATTATTTCCAGGGATGAGAATTCTACCACCTCTCTGGGCAGCCTGTTCCAGTGTTTCGCCACCATCATTGTAAAAAATTTCCTCCTTATACCTAGTCAGAATGTCCCCTCTTCTAGCTTAAAATCATTAGTCTTTGTTGCAACAGGCCCTGCTAAAAAGTTTGTCCTCTTCTTTCTTGTGAGCCCCCTTTAAGTATTGAAAGGCAACAATAAGGTCTCCCCAGAGCCTTCTCTTCTTCAGACTAAACAACCCCAGCACTTTCAGCCTTTCTTCAGAGGAGAGGTGTTCCAGCCCTCTAATCATTTTTGTGGCCCACCTCTGAACCTGCTCCAACAGGTCTATGTCTTTCTTCTGCTCAAGGTTCCAGAGCTGGACACAGTACTGCAGGTGAGGTCTCACCAGAATGGACTAGAGAATGTTGTGAGATTAGTAGAAAAGTACTCATGTACAGCCTCAAATCTTTGCGAAATCCATAGTTTCAGTAAATTTAAATATTTGTTTGTAAATTTGTGTCTTATCCTTTAACATTTCTGTAGCTTCAGCAACGTTCCAGGGTCCTTGGGAAAATTAAGAGATGAAAACAGAAGCTAAGCAGCCACCTGAAAGTGATAAAGCTGTCATCACATAACTCTGGAAGTCACTGTTTATTAAGATACAACAGTGAAGATTAAGATGTGCCTTCAACTATATAACAGAAGGATGCTTTCGAATCACATAGTTTCACAAAACTACCTTCTTTCTTGATTTCTCTCTTATTCTTTCAACTCTATTTTTTGTTTTCTTATCTGATAAATATTCCATGAAAAATATTTTTTTTAACAATCTTCTGTAGTGATAATGACTGCTTGAAAAAACCTGTACTTTGATATTAAAGACTGATAAAGAACTATAGGGGAGAGAGAGGGGGGAAAAAAGTGAGACAGAGGGAGATAAAGAGAAAGAGAGAGAGAGAGATTGTTTAATGCAACTTTCCTGGAAATTTTAAACTACAGAATTTTTATTCTTTGTTTAAATGGTAATGTTGATAATAAAACAACAGATGTCAGTGGACCTGTAAAGTTATAGAACGTTGTGAGCTTGTCAGCAACTATAAGAGATGCAGTCTAGACACATGTCTAAGAGAAAGCAATGTAGGATGGAGACTGAGCTGGAGTTCATTGAATTTCTCCAGCTCTTCCTTTCTTTTCCTCTGTTTCTGTCTGTCTACATTTATCCCCTAAACTAATTCTGGTTTGACTATAAGCAAGTTCAATTTTACCTTGAAAATTTAAGTTTCAAGTTAAACTTGAAACTCAAGGAGACAGTTGTATCCTGGTTACTCACTCTCTTTTCACCAGCTGAACAAAAAAACCTTTCCATCAAAGTGAGCAAGGTTTTGAAAATATTTCATAATTGCAATACTACATCATCATCAATATAACGTTTGATGTTATTGTAGAATGGCAAGCCACATCACAGGGTATTTAGATCTGTGATTTTGTTTTTCTTGTGTTTTTATAGGCAGTCATACAGCAACACATTTTGGCTGTTTGGATAATTTTTGTTTGCTCCCTACCAAAATGACCTTTTACCCACTGTCATAGGTGAAAAAACAGCTTACTCTGTGAATATCAACAGACAGCAGATAATTGGATATGTGTGCATATATGTGTGTGTGAATGTCCTAAATTGAACTTTTGAACTCTCAAGCAGAAGCTTGCTACTTGCTGGCAGGAAGAGATATGGTCTGTTTGTAAATTTTTCAACATCTGGGCTAAATGAAAGTGGCATGAATCCTCCAATTAATAAAGAAACATAAGACAGAACTACTAATTAAGAGCCTGGACATATGTTGTACCTAAGTATATAGACTGTTTAAATTGGGAAAACAGAAGAATTAAGGATTTGGAAAAGAGGGATTGCACTGAAAGGAAGGATTCCTGTAAGAAGTGGACTTTGAAAGAATATGACCCTGAAAAGGTGAAGGTCTTGGCTGTAGAAGAGATCCTGGAAGTGGAGGAAAATCCTGGAAATCAGGGAACTGTAAGGAGACAAAAAACAAGGGAGGCACAGGGACCTTGTCCAACACCACCTGAGATGAGTAAAGATGAGCAGCAGCACAGAAGGAACCAACTCTATTTTCTGGAGACCTAGGCCAGCAGCAACCTCCCTGCGGTGAAGGGATGGCAAGACCTAGGGAACACAGTGTTGCAGGGGAGCAAGTGACTGAATGTGTGAGGTAACCAAGCAGGGTAAAAGCTCTCATTGCCCTTGTTCTTAAATAAGCCTCAGTATCCAGATCCATTCTGATCTGTAATTTCCTCTGTCTTGCCTGTGACACTTATCACTGGTCCTCCTGTGTCTTTCCCTAGTAATTTCCTGGTACCTGTAGTGATTTTTTGTTTTCAAGTAGGAGCAATATCAACTGTGGCAGAAACATGATCAGGTCCATGTTCATGTTTGACCCTGGCTCAGAGCAATTCTTGAGATAGCTACCCCTTTCCTCTCTTTCTGGTTCTCTTTGAAGAAGTCCTTATGTTCTTTGTTGCAGTCATGCTCTAGCCATTTCCCTGAATCATTACGAACATATGCGTGAGCATGCCATGTAGCTCTTACCATGAAGGAATAGGGTGAAGCATGCAGAGGTAATTTTCTGCATGATGATAAAAAAACTGCTAGTTTTCTTCTTACTACCCTGAAGTGAACATAAAATCTAGAGTTTTTTGTTCCCAAGTGAAGGCCACATGGACGAAAACTATTAAACCATTTGTAGTAAATAATAAAACTCAATATTTCAATAGACTGTTTCTTTAAGCAATATTTTTAGCAAATCAAAATTAGTGTTGCTTTGATAGAGTCCTGGCACACATGTTTACACAAATATGCAGTATCTGTTCTGTGCTTATAGTCTGGCTGGATAAAGTTTGTGCTTTCAGTGACTTGGTAGTGACTTTGCTAATACGTGCACTCAAAGCAAACATAGAAAGTGCACACAGAGAAAAATAATTTTAAAACTTAAAATAATCTACTAAACATCTTTTTTTACATTTTATACACACAGAATACAAAATCAACTGCTGTGACCTTGTAAGCCCCTAAATTTTTATCTTATTTCTTCATAGTACAATTATATAAAGCCAATACTTACATTTCGTGGCATGTCACATTGAGAAAATATAAAACATATTTGCAGAAACATCTAAAATGAAGCAAGTAGCTTTGTTTTCACCTTTTTTAATGAACTCAATACAGTGGTAATCCTAGGCTGACTTTCTGTAGATATTTCAGGGTTCTGCATTATGGAGACAGCAGACTGCAACAAGAATTTAGCAGACAGAGTGCAAGTATTATGATCTAATTTTTTCACAAGTGTCTGCTAATGCTATTTCTTCATCCAGTTTTAACCCCTGAAACATTTTTAGTGGAGAAAAGTAGAGTCTGTGGGTGCACCTGCTTTTCAGGCCACAAAGCCTAGTGAGACAGTGTGAAACTCTTGTTAGTGTCACCTCCAAGTGTCTTGCTTCTGAGACTCGAGCTTGCTAAACTGGAGCAGTTCAAGTACAATTTTAAAACCAGTGTATTGGTTTTAAATAGCAGTCTACACAATACTCATATCCTTATTCTGGTGTTTGCACTTTAACACTGCACCTAGGAAAAAAATAAAGTTCATCCTGTGTGACTCAAGTCTAACAGAAAAAATAAAAAGGACAGAGCAAAAGCACCCAGTATTCTTAGCGGAAAAGCAAAACATGGAATATCGCTGAGTTTTGGGTCCCATAGGACTTCTCATTCCAAACATACCTGTTTCTTCAGATAGCCTGATAGCCTGTCCTTGAATTAAACTGCGGTTCATGTATTAAATACTTCTAGGAACCTGCAAGCAGGACCCATGCCATTCTACTTCACAACAGTTATATAAAACGACGACTGCAATTCTAATTTTCACCTACACACTGTCTCTGGCACCAAATCATTTGAAGTAGCTAATCCAGCATGCATTGATTTAAAGTGAAGTGCCATCACACTCATCTAGCTCATTTTGTCCAGAAAAGCAATGCACATTATTTGTAGAGATCGATGTCAGAAGGTGACTTTGGCCATAAAGCTGCTTGTAGTCTTAAAGTCCACACTGGCTGTCATCTATTATCAGTAGTTCATAACATACAACAGCAGCCTTGACACAAGGAAAAAAAAATAAAAAATATTGAAATATCTAATTATAGCCCATCCTTTAATGACATAAATGTGGATTCTATGCCTATGCAACTTCTGAAAAGAAGGGCTGTTTTATGAATAGTCAATATCTGAATGATTTTTTTGTAATTCTTATAAATCTGAAGATAAATCTATAGATGTGAAGCTCTCTTACTTACAAAATGACATCTTGGCAGAAGTTAAATAATACGAAATGAAAAAAGAATATGTTGGTAGAATGGTATTAAAAACTTGAAAAATTTTGTTCCCTCAAAGTAAACTACAAACCTCCTTAAAGTTTTACAAAACATGTATGCAAACTTGTTCATATAATTGGTCTTTATTCCTTCACCAAAGGCTATAAACAACATGAAACTATAAAATTTACTAAAAAAGTATTTTTAAAACTCCTCTGCACATGTATTTATCAAGACACTGAGACAAACATTATAATGCACGTTTGGATTCCACATAGAATTAGGCATATGAAACAAAATGGTTATATTAAATGCATGTATTAGAACTTCAAAGTAAAGCTCATTAATGTTTTGTTGATTTTAAGAAGACTGTTGATAAAACCCAATATGTTACATTAATACATATTTTTGAATATGTAATAGTGACATGAAATATGCAGCTAATGAATAAAATGTGCACTTGAGGAGAAAACAACAATACAAACAGATTTTGAAGCTGCTAAAAATGTAACATCGAGAGAGATGTATGCCAAGGTTGCATACTTTATCTCTGTAACTACTCAACACAGATGCAGAAAAAATAACAATCTTCAGTGGAATCAAGAACATTGTAAATGAGACATTTGAATGAATGAATATTGACAACACAGTGTGCACTGGTGACCTTGTTTAAATATCATTGAGTAAAGCAGAATTCAGGAATTCGCTGTGAACAGTATCAGCAAGAATTGCAGAAGAGTGAAAAATGTTA
>VYZX01013475.1:21869-68152 GCA_013401335.1 Brachypteracias leptosomus
AAAACAGGAAAGAGCTTTAGTTTTTCCGTATGTGATAAAAGAGGAATTTTTTTTTTTTTTTTACAGCTTCCTTGTAACAGAAATGGGGAAAAAACATGAATGATTTTATAATGTGCTGCTTGTATGCAAATAAAATCTGCTTTTTTTTAATATTACACATTTTTCAAACAGATGTCCTCTTTCATCTGATATTGTCATAATTAATGGGATTAAAGCATTACTCCTGTCTGTTCCTAAATACAGGTAACTTCTTGCAAGTTGATTCCCATAGCCTGCTAATATGATAACCAAACAACTCTTAAGAATAGTTGGAACAGAAATGGAAAAAAAATAATAAAAAACCACTTACATAGATTGGTTTAAAAAGCCCTCTTAGCCATGTACTATTTTTTTATCTACATGNCCATGATGCCATTTGCAGCTCAGGTATTCTTGCTTGCTTTTCTTTAACCATGCCAAGTATGAGAGACTTTTGGAGAATTACCTCATTCAACCCCCTTAAACCTAGACCTATGACTTGGTCTGCCCTTTGTAATTTGATTTTCAGTTCCCCTGCAAATAAAGAACATTGTCAAGTGAGAAGCCAGACAAACAACAATTATCTAGGGGAGAGCAGGAAGATACTGACCAGAAGACGCAGCTACAAAATGACCGCATCATGCTTGACACTGTTTTTCTTCCTAAAGTTCAAAAAAAGAGAACAAAAAAAACAGGATGAAAAGAATCTTTTAAAAGATTTTATAAGAGTTGTGTAAAATGATTACAGATGTGACTGTCTATGGTCTTTTTCATATCTGAGATTTGTATAATCATACCAGATCTTCTGTATTTTTATTTGCTTTTATTTCTCTAGTATAATAAAGTAAAATAAGACAAATTGGAAAACATAAGCAGTTTCTAAAATTAACAAACACATTTTTATGGCACTTCTGCATATTGTTAAAAAAGTCTATGCCAATTCATGTAACTTTTATGCACAACAAAACCACACCTAGCAGACTTACACACTTTTCTTCTTATATAATAATTAATATAAAATGTTAATATCAAGTTAATGCTAAGAAATATACATTGGTCAATGAAGTGTATTTATTAGAACATATTTTGGCTAATAGTTATTTGTGTGTATTAGTTTAAGAAGTAAGGCCTTTGATAAATTTATTACAGGATCCTCCTTGATTCAATCCCAACTGGATTAAAAATCAGTATTTCAGGGCCAGTTCATGCAAAAACCACTTTTATTCTCCAGACATAACCCACATGATATTCTTAACTCAGTGAAGGGCCTTTTGCTGCAGGATATGGATTCTGGAATGCTCTCTATATTAAGTTAGCATAACATCAGTAAGAGCAAAGAAAAGAATGGACATACATTTTAAAATTTCATATCAACATAGAAACATTGTTGCCATATTTATAGTATTAATATTTAGTATTTATTCCACAGATAAAATGAAACCTAAATTAAAACCTATATGAGAAAAAATTACTAAGACATATAGACATGTGAAGATAGAGCTGAAGTTCTAGTAATTTAGTATCAAAGTTAGCTGACCCAACACAAGCCATTTTTCAATCTGGGATGAAGAAATCTTTCATTTAATATTCTTTAAACCACTAAAAATTAATTTAGGTAATTCTTTACTTTTTAATTTATCTATCGTGTTAAGATTAACTAGATGACACTCTGCTCGCCCTTAAAAAGAAGCAATCATTAGCAGAAATGGTATTTTTCATTGAACCCACAATTTTTAGATATTTTCTCAGAAAGAGACAAAATAAGGCTCAAATCCAGTTACAACCTCAATCTACATATTTATATATAGTATAATATACATTATATGTAATAAATAGTATAGGATAGTACAGTACAGTATATCAGCCTTTGTAGTCAAAAGATACATATTTGGATAATTCAAACTTATAGGATTTCACCTTTCCCAGGGCACAATGTTGTAGAGTGTCAAATCTGCATGTAATACTATTGTATAATAGGTACTCCTCTTTCTTTCTATAAGGAGCAAAGACTTTGCTGTCAAAAACAAACATTCCAAATCATATAAGGAAGCATGATGACCTATGTCATAACTCTTTCATTTTACAGAAAAACAAAACCAGTAACTAGGCTCTTTGCATGACATTTTCTCAAAACTCCACAACTTGAGGATAGACATCATCTTGCAAAGATGCTGAAAAGAGGAAGAAGGAATTCAGAACATTAGAAATCTTTAAT
Organism: Brachypteracias leptosomus; assembly: GCA_013401335.1. Classification (NCBI taxonomy): domain Eukaryota; kingdom Metazoa; phylum Chordata; class Aves; order Coraciiformes; family Brachypteraciidae; genus Brachypteracias; species Brachypteracias leptosomus. Next base: position 24,103 of record VYZX01013475.1, read on the forward strand.
ACATCTGTTCCCATTTCCTATCTGAATGGTTACTGCCTCTTGAGATTCAGCTAACCATATCCCTCGTGATTCATTCCCACTGTGACAATTTAAGAGAAAAAAGGTATTGTCAGATAAGGATATCAATGAGGAGTTTAATTAAGTCATAAATTATAGCTACATTTTTGTGATTTTAATTTCATTCTCTTTTTTTCCCTCAGATCTCAGAGATATTGTATCTCATTTTTTAATGATGCAATGATAACATTTGATTGATTTTTCACTGTGACTTATTTAGTATATAAAAAGGGAATTAGCAGCTGTATCCAGGGTCAGTTCTATTTTGGAAGGACACATTTGTCAGAGTGCATCTCTGCTACTTGACAGTATGTGGGTTGGATTATTAGCAAAATGAAATATAAGGTGCATTTCAGTCTTAGCTCCAGCCTCTGTTAAAAGGAGAGAGGAGAAAACATTGGTTGAACAATAGGAAAGTAGAAAAGAGAGAGTGAAAGATGAACTGTAGGCATTTCAGAAGCAGATGGGGAAATTGTAGCTGTTTCCTGAAATTACTGGGGAGTCAAAGGAGGGAAGGATGTTTGGATGCAACCTGAAAATGTGTCAGCGCCTACAATTTTGAAGTTTTAGTTTTAGATTTTTAAATGAGTTTGACCATTTTTAATCATCTGACTATCTTCTTTCCATGGAAAAGAAATACAGAAAATATCTGAATATCTTCTGCATGATAGAGTAAGTTTAGTACAGAAGTCAGCAGAAGAGTAATAAGGGGCAAGAGAATCACAAAACAGACAACAGCTCAGCAAACTATTGGAGATACAGGTCCAAAAGTTTGTACTTACTGGCTGGAGGCAACTTAGAAAGAAGCTGAGGGAAGAACATCTTATAGCTCAAAGGCAGTGGTAGGCACTGGCCCCAGACCACTCAATTGCTGTGATTCTGTATTTCTCATCCTATGTATCGTTCCATTAGTCCTTGAAATCCTGGATACCTTTTCAAGTGTCTTCTTGAAACACAAACTCTGAAAGCCTATAAGAAAAAAATCTAGCAAACATAAGTGATGAAGTGAAGGGAAAGTACACAAACTACTTGTCATGGATGATTTGCTTCCAACAGTAAATGGTCAGGGCTGTGTATGTCCACAGAAGCTATGCAATCTTGTCTCTCCTTTGAAGATCTCAGCTACACACGAACCGGCTACTCTGGGACACAATGCAGATGGCCAAATGTCTTCTTTTGGCTTTTCAGAAGATAGACGGGCAAAGATCTTCTCTCTACATGTTTCTCAGACTTGTGTAAAGATGTAATACTAGTCAGTTATGTCTTCTGCAATTTACTGGCATTATCATATACTTTGCCATATCTACATGATTTGGCCACTGCAGTCTCTGGTTAGTAGAAGAGAGGATAACGAGAAGTTAGGTGAGTGCACCTTATGTTTCTGGAAGCTAGAGGACTGAGGAATGTGTTGGCATACCGATGACTTATGAAACATTATGTGAGCGTATCATGGCCCAGATGCCTATGTTGGCCAGTGTGAAGGTGTGAGTCTGGTATTTGGTATGTCTGAGAGATGTTGGTGTTCTTTGCCATGTTCCTCAGAGTGTATGCATTGACTGGATAACAGTGCTAGGAGGACCTGAGTTATCCAACCAGTTTGTTAGGAAATGCACTGCAGAGTGCCGGAAAGACCACAACTGAGATATGTCAACAATTCTTTTCTCAGTTTGTCCCTATAAGACAGAGAATTTGACTTTGGGGACAGGACACTATAGAGACATTTCAGACAGAAGAGAAAGTACCAATGTGGTCTAATGAGAAACTGAGTGTAAAATACAACACACTGACAAAAAAAAAAAATTAAAAAAAAAAAATAAAAAAAGGATTGAGAGCATTAAACAATAAGTCATGAGAAATAATTTTATTTTTCAGTGGATTTTTTACATTTCCAAAATATTTGCTTTTCAGGTCTGAGCCTATATGAAATTAGTTTGGAAACATCACAATATAGTTTCATATTTCTTTTCCAGCAACTGATAACTTATGTCCTTCAGTTACCCCATTTGAAACATATAGCTGTCCCATAGCTGGTCCTAAAAGAATTTTAGGAAAATTTTAGTGATTTCTTTTCTTTCCCCAGAAAACTCTCCAAAGTTCTCCAGTTCATTGCTATTGCTTCAGAGCAATCCTGTGGTTCTGTGTTTCTCATCCTGTGTGTCTTTCCATTGGCCCTTGAAATCCTTCAGTATTGTCTCACATATATTTAGATTTTTTTCAATGACACCATGAAATCAGCTATTTCAGGCTCTCTAATTTTCTTCAGATCTTTACAGACATTTCCGCAGTTCCCTACTCCCTCATAACACATATGCATTTCAATAAAGCTCATCTGTGCCAGCAAGCCTGAGAAACCCAGTAAATACATGTTGCATTATTAAGATCATTATTTTAGGGAAAAAATTAATCTCATTCACTGAAGAACTTTTCTGAACTGGCTTATTTCTAATATAACTTCCACAGCAGCTGAGAGAGTGAAATGCTAGAGGGAATGACTCACACTTTCTTAAGATATATTTATTTTTAAAAACTTGTCCCTGATTTAGAAAATATATTCCTATTTTTAAATATATAATCAATCTAGTAAGTCTAATTGGACTAAACGTGTTCGTATAAGTAGACACATATTTTAATACCCCATCAATTTTGTGTATCTATTAGAATTATTTATTCAAGTCAGCCTGTTTTATTGATTCAAAAAGAGAGACAACATCATTTGGTTGGGATCTCATGCAAGTTGTAAATACAAAATTGCACCACACTGAAAAAATCAAAAGAGGAAAAAGCCACCATATTCCTGGGATTATTTTAAAAGGCAAAAATTAAAACATACCTCTTCATAAAAATTCCAAGTTACAATTTGAGAATGTTTTTCCTAAAAGTGACATTACACAGATGCCTGAATTAATCTAATGAGATCGAATTCCAGATTTAAGCAAATATTGTTATGAATGCATAGTTTTATTTTAATCAAAGCATAACTACAAAATACCCCAGAGAGAAACATTTAAAAATTTGCAGACTGTCTGTCTTGCAGATCAAGACTTATGTTGTTTAAAAGTTCACAGTAGCGGCCTTAACTTGTCTTTTGGATAGTAAAAATCACTTTAGTAACTGCATATTCCATTACTCCGTGCAATTGTTCTGATCACAGTGAGATGCTTGGTCACTCACTTTAAATTAGTGTCATCAATAAAAGAATTAGGTCATAAGCATCAAGTAGTAGCAGTCTGAAATCTGGAGATAGCCATTAACTCCTGATTTTCAGTTTAGCTTTCTTTTACTCAGTAGTGCAAACTTAATTCGATCATGTTCATTTCATTTTCAAGTGACATGCACAGCTGGTACTATTTTAAATAATAAAGTAGTAAATAATGAAATAGGGACAAAGAATTGAGGTTGTTTCTGTTGTAGGTTGAGACAGCTACAGTAGCAAATATTCATTATTTGAATATTTCCTATTTCATATAGGAAAAAAAGATTGGGGCATATTCTGTTACAGGTTGAGACAGCTCTGAGCTGCTTTGGCAGCATGAAATAAAGTCTATAATTATTTTAGCTAAGAAGAACAGAATTCATGAAACAGTTTTACTAAAGTGGCAATATATCTGGATATATGAAAATATTTTAAGACATGGGTCTTGAATCCCTTATTCCTTTTTGATACCACTTCCCACAACATTCTCCTGGGGAAGCTGGCTGCTTATGGCATGGATGAGTCTACTCTTCACTGGGTAAAAAAATGGCTAGATAGCCTGACTCAAGGAGTGGTGGTGAATGGAGTTAAATACAGTTGGCAGACAGTCACAAATGGTGCTCCCCAGGGATGCTTTGGGGCTAGTTCTGTTTAATGTTTTTATCAATGATCTTCATGAGGAGGAGATAGAGTGCACCCTTGGTAACTTTGCAGATGCCACCAAGTTGGGCGGTTGTGTTTGATCTGCTTGAGGGTAGAAAGGCTCTTCAAAGGGATCTGGACTAGCTGGATTGATACGCCAATGGCATGAGGTTCAACAAGGCCTGGGTCCTGCCCTTGGGTCACAACAACTCCATGCAATGCTACAGGCCTGGGGAAGAGTAGCTGGAAAGTTGCCCAGCAGAAAATGACCTGGGAGGGTTGATTGACAGCTGGCTGAATGTGAGCCAGCAGTGTGCCCAGGTGGCCAAGAAGGCCAACAGCATTCTGGCTTGTATCAGAAATAATGTGGCCAGCAGGACTAGGGTAGTTATTGTGCCCCTGTAATTTGCGCTGGTGAGGCTGCACCTTGAATACTATGTTCAGTTTTGGGCCTTTCACTTCAAAAAAGACATTGAGGTCCTGGAGCGTGTCCAAAGAAGGGCAACAAAGCTGATGAAGGGTCTAGATCATAAGTCTTACGAGGAGTGGCTGAGGGAACTAGGGTTGTTTAGAATGGAGAAAAGGAGACTGAGGGGAAACCTTATTGCTCTCTATAACTACCTGAAAGGAGGTTGTAGTGAGGTGAGGCTCAGTCTCTCTTCTCGAGTAACAACTGATAGGACAAGAGGAAATGGCCACAACTTACTTCAGGTTGTTTCAGGGGAGTTTTAGGTTGGTTATTAGGAAAAATTTCTTAACCAAAAGGGTTGAGAGGAATTGAAACAGGCTGCTCAAGAAATGGTGGAGTCACCATGCCTAGAGGTATTTCACAAAATATATATGAGTAGCAGTTAGGGACATGTTTTAGTGGTAGACTTGTCAGTGTTATGTTTGAGTTTGGACTCGAGGATCTTAAGGGTCTTTTCCAACATAAATGATTCTATGATTCTATGATTCTATGATTCTATGCCTGATTAATCCTTACTGACATAACAACCTCTTGGATCTGCTTATAGCTGGAAAAAAGATCAAAACTCTTTATAACTTCTGGATCAGGAATTGCAAGGAATCTCCTGCCCTGGAGGTATACTCAGTTTTCTTTAGCTGTAGAATGATATCAAGTCTATTAAATACATATTTTAAAATTGAGACATCAATTTAAATCAGTTATGCTTTATGGTAAGGAAATAATAAAATAGAAGGAAATAAACCCACATAGTTAGAAAACTTTGAAATGTCTTCTTTTTAAAATCATACGGTTTTATGTCTATTGAAAATATGTCATACTCTAACTTGTCCTGAAGAGCATATCATTTTAATGGCATGAATCCGTCTCTATAGTAGCATCTGAAGTTCATCATCTAATGTTTTTATTCTCAACTTTGCTTTGGAGTATGCATGTAATATGATCATGGTTTTCAGAGACATATAAGCACACATGATCAAGAAGATCTGGAGTATATTAAAGAATTCCCAAATGGGTTGTCCTCCTCCTTTTTTCTTTGGAATAAATACTGTAAGTTGTCTTTTCCTTCTGGTACAGGATAATTACATCTATGGTCTTCTAATCAAGGAATGCTTTCTTCTATTGAAGCAACTTCTTATACAATAGTGCTGTCCAACTTGCCTTCACAGGAAGGAGAAAAAGGAAGAAATACCATGCTAGGCAGTGACTTGAGACCACTTCAAGAGCTGGAGGGAACCAGTGCCCTATCTGTAGCTGTAAGGAACTGAGTTTGTGAGGACTTAATCCTTTTATGTCTCTGGATGCAGTACCAGCTGCATCAGTACGGAAACTGAGATACCTTCAAGGCAAAAGTCTCCAGTTCACAAGTTCATGATACAGAAGGACTCATAGATTAAGTATTACTGTGGGTAAAGCTCAAAAGACAACTAATGTTCACTGAATGTCATCCCAGGCAGTTAGGTTAAAAAAAAAAAAAATCAGAAGAAAAAGAGTGGACTATTAGAAATGGGAAAATGTTAGAAGCAAAAATATAAAAGAGTAAGAGAAATAGATAAAGAATGTTTGACGCGGAGACCCGAACCGAGTAACGACGCTAACTCAATGTGAGTGAAATTGTTCTCCCTTTATTCTTAAAAATGGCGTTACTTATATACTGTAAAAGCGAAAGCATAGTNGTTACAGATAACTTCTTTAATGTCGATAAAAATGTTATAAAGATGAGATAAAACCTAATCTAAAAAAGCAATTAAAATTATATGTTTAGAAAAATCATTACAAAAACTTCAAATAGAGGTAGTTGAAAGCTTTGCTATCATAAATGTTATTGTTTAACTACCCATTGATAAGGTGCAATGATTCTCAGAAGTCCAAAAGACAAAACTATTCTAGAAAATCAGAAGCAACAGATCCATATATGGACTCATGCAGGTAAGACATTTTTTGTACTTTGGACCTTTCTCTCTTTTTAAAAATACTGATTTTTAAAACAACTCTTCTGAGGTTCTTGCCTGTAATGTGATTCATATTTCTAATTAAATTGCATTCAAGCATTATTATGATATTTAAAATGAACAAAAAAAAGGAAATACTAATTTAAATGTATCTTAGGGTAAAATTGCACAAGAAAGTACTTGGATGTGTTTTCTTTTTTTATTTTTCCTTACATAGAATGTAGAGTTATTAATAATGAAGTTTCATTTCAAAAAAGTGCTTTATATTTCCATACTAACCATCTTTTAGAGGTTTTAAAGACCTTGAATGTTAATTAGATCAGGTGAACACATTGGTGAGATTACAAATTTTACTAAATTAACCGTTACTCATGTACATATAAAGTCTGGATGACCTCTTTGTATGTGGACTTGAGATAAATGTTGAATCCTAAGTATTCTAAAAAGCAACCAACCAACCAAAAAAAGGAATCTAACTGCCTGTTTTTTTTCAAATCCACAAATGAATGTTTGTGACTGAAAAGTACTACACTGCATATGATAATTAAATCTTATTTTTAATGTTTTACAAGTTAACCATTATTGTCATTGCAGTTCTAAGTGAAAACTCAGGAAAATGTTGTGATTTGTTCTATAGGATTATAGGAGGTCATGACTTGTGGGTAATAACTTTGATAAGATCTTCATAGATCTATTACTTTCCTTTTTGATTTCTTAGAACTGACCAGAGAACAACTAGAATGGAGAAAGGAATAGGTGAGCTCTACCTCTCTTCAGTGCATTAGTAAGTACAACTTAACCAAGGTAAAGGAGGAATTTACCTGTTTCTGATGGCAACCAGTCTGCAGAACTGTTCATATACACTTTGTCTTATTGAGGTCAGAATGTGATTTGACATCTATTTATTCTGTGTTTTAGAAATAAAGTTATTCTTCATAATCAGATGGAGACAGGTATTAAGCACATATTGCATGTCCTACTAAAAACTCTAACATCATTTTTGGAGGCTGTTATTTTGCTGTAAAAGAATTAAGATTCTAGGCAGCTTTTTGTGTATTAGGAACTGATATAAACAATATTTATGTTTAATGGCCAGTAAAAAGTTGAATGACATTTTACAAACAGAGGGATGAACATTTTGTAAGGCTTTTCTGTGTTAATTATAGACCATACCTTGTCACTTTCATCTACAACTGAGACTAACTGTCTGCCCTATGAAGAGACATGCTTATTGATTTTGCAAAGGCTGGAACAGACTAAGCTGTACTCCCTTTTCTATTGATATAAAAACCATCGCCTGCCTGTATTGATTGCTTACCCTACAGAGCAATAGCAAATTGCTATTGTGGAAACATAATGATGCTGAACATTTGTTGCACAGATGATAGGGTAATGTTTAAATGCTGTGTGTCCCGTAGATTTACTAATAATGTCCTTAATCATTCCTCTTCAAAATACCATGGATCCTAGAGCAGACGTTAACCTAATGATACAACATCATTTATAGGCCATAGCATTTCATAAATTCAGAATGAATTAAATGAGCTATTTTTTCATCATCAACTAGACCTGATGCCAATTTTGCTTAATATTTTGCAAGGCCTGGAGAAGAATGAAATAAATTTGCTACAGCAAGATTCTTTCAGCTCTTTTAAAATATAACACTTGCTTGGCATTTAATCCCACTGAAAGCAGAAGTTTTACTGTAGGAATTTTAAATTACATACTGTGAAAAAGACCAGAATCTGGTCCTCGCTTTCTTTTTAAGAGAAAGTTTAATAACTTTTTTGGCTTTATTTACCTTATGTTTGTAATCCGATCTGGTTAAATAAGAATTGAAAAATGTATGTTTTCTATGGATTTTATTAAACTGGGTATTATCTCTTAATATAGGAGTTATGCAAAATCATTTGTACTGAACATTCAATTACTATAAGAACTATCCATTTTCTAATATTACAAATCAGTCTTGTGAAATCTATATAAATTTATGTTGGCATTTCCTTTGGCAAAGATAAAGAATTTCTGACATGGCATTTCCAGCCAATATAATATCCTGATAAAATAAAGCAGTTGTTTAAATGATTTTGCTTGCTTGCTTATTTACACAGAACAAGCTGAAACATGTTCCTGCACTCTCTCCCTTTCTCCCATTTAGCAATGCATTAAATTTCATAGCATTTCTGCAAGACCACATATCCACATTTTTCTTGAAACACATGTTATTCCTAAAGAGTAAGATATGCTTCTGCTAAAAAATCAAGCCCTCTTTGAGGCAGGAAAGCATTTTGGCAAGTAAACCAGGATGTGGATTGGCAGAAATAACAAAAGTTACTTGTAGTTCTTCAGAAAAATGCCAAATATTAATCATTTCTACCTATTTTTTTTCTGTCATAAAATTTCCCCACATATCCTGAAAATTCCAAAGTAAATTTAAAGCCATTTTCCAAGATAGTCTTACAAATCATGAGCATCCATGGTGCTAAATATTGAAAGACATGGCAAGGAATGTCTTCTTGATTCTCAATATTCCCTTGACCAGGCAGCACAGAGAATAGCAATTCTTCACTTAAATGGAGAGTGATAAGGAAAAAACTAAACACTGTGGAAGAGACATTTTGTTACTAGGCAGAAGGACATGAATTTAAATAGGAAAAGGAAGATGAGAAAATAGAGCAGGAGGAAAGGAACAGGAGGTGACAAGGACTGTGAAAGCATTGATCAGAGGACAATGGAAAGGAAGGACATGTCCCATCAGTGTGTTGATGCTAGATGATTGCACAGTATAATTAGTTCATGTGAAAGCCTTTAAAGATGATGACCTTTCACAAGATAAAACAAAGAAACATAAGTATCCACTCTATTTCTTTTTTCCTGGTTCCCAGATTTATACAGGACAAAGTCTGATTTTCAGATTTTCTGAGCACATCACTAACACTATATTATTGTATTCTGAACATGTAGTAAAAAATACTGAGATATTTGAAATATTCAGCCATACTCTTCAAATGGTCATCCCAATGAACTGATATTTTCTGAATCTGTGTTTCACATTGGTTCAAGAAAATCAATACTACTTTTCCTATTAGGAAATACATATATTAATGTCAGTTAATAAAGCCCTGAGAAGAAATAAAAAAGTCATCTGAGAAAAAACCTCGTTTGGAAATAACTGTTATCCTGTACAGGGCTTTCTAAATCCAGGAACAATATGCAGGCAGCCATATAAAAGGACAAGCTAAAAAGCAGAATAAATGAATTCATTCAATAAGGACTATCTATTTCATGTTCTGAAATAAGTTTGAGGTAAGAAACCAAATTATAATTTCTATAATAAATGCTGAACTGTTTTTTCCTGTCTTCTGAATGCTTGAACTTGCAAGCCTGATATTGTTTCTCAGGAGGTCTGGGCTTGAAGGTTTGGGGTTGTTTTTTTGTTTTTTTATTAGGAGGGGAAGCAGGCAGATTACCAGCATTTTATTATTGAAATAGATGCTGAAGCTGGGTTCTGTGTACAATGAAATTGTATGCAAAGATGATAAAAATGTTTGTCTAAAGGTTATGAAGATTGATATCATCAAGATGTTTTTATAACTTCAGTTGGATATTTAGATCATTTAAAAAAATCAACAAATATTGATGAAAACATTACCTTCCTTATTTTTCTACTTCCCACTTCCACTGCTATCACAATGTATGTTTTGAGTCTGAATTCAATAGATTTTACTGGGTCACATCTGCTTCCAGAAGTATTTCAGTAAAGAAAATCTTTGACATCTGTACAACCTTGTACTAAGTAGCATATCAGTGTAAAGGGAAAAGATTTACAGACTATTTGATGCTTGATTTACCCCATGATTGTTTCTTGCAATGACATATAGCAACCCTATCTAAATAATGAATGCTCCTAAAGAAACTAGAGGTTTGTGGGGGCTTTGGTGCTTAAAAGGTACAAGGCAGTTGTATACTGCATTTTATTTTCATTATGGGGAAGAAAATCAGGCAGGGCAAAACCCAAGCTGAGATGAAGAATAGCAAAATCTTTGCAAACTTTTGGATCTGTTTGTAATCTATATAGAATCAGAATCATAGAATCATTAAGGTTATAAAAGACCTCTAAGATCATCAAGTCAAACCATCAATCCAACACTACCATGACAACCAGACCATGTCCTGAAGTGTCACGTCTACATGTTGTTTGAACACCTCCAGGGATCATGACTCCACCAATTCCTTGGGCAGCCTATTCTAGTGCTTGACCATTCTTTCAGTAAAGAAATTTTTCCTGCTATCCAGTCTATACCTCCCCTGGTGCAACCTGAGGCCATTTCCTCTTGTCCTATTGCTAACTACATGGGAGAAGAGACTAACACCTGACTTTCTACAACCTCCTTTTAGGTAGTTGTAGAGACCAATAAGGTCTCCCCCCAGCCTTCACTTCTCCAGACTAAACGGTCCCAGTTCTCTCAGCCACTCCTCATACAACATGTTCTCCAGACCCCACACAAGCTTTGTTGTCCTTCTCTGGACCCACTCCAGCACCTCAATGTCTCTCTTATATTGTGGTGATCAAAACTGAAGACAGTAATCAAGGTGTGTCCTCACCAGGGCTGAGTACAGGGACACAATCACTTCCCTACTCCTGCTGGACACACTATTTTTGATACAGGCCAGGATGCCATTGGGTTTCATGGCCACCTGGGCACACTGTTGGCTCATGTTCAGTCGGCTGTCCACCAGCACTCCCAGATCCTTTTCTGCCAGACACCTTTCCAGCCACTCTTCCCCAAGCCTGTAGAGTTGCATGGGGTCATTGTGATCGAAGTGCAGGACTCGACACACAGTGCCTTCCTACCCACAAGCAGATCAACACTCCCACTCAACTTGGTGTCATCTGCAAACTTACTGAGATTGCATTTGATCCCCTCATAGAGATCATTGATAAAGATATTAAATAAGACTGGCCCCAAAGCTGAGCCCTGGGGAAACTTGCTTAAGACTGGCTGCCAGCTGGATTTAACTCCACCACTCTCTGGGCTTGGCCATCCAGCCAGTTTTTAATCCAGCAAAGAGTCTGCCCGTCTAAGCCATAAGCTGCTAGCTTCTCCAGCAGAAAGCTGTGGGAGACAGTGTCAAAGGCTTTACTAAAGTGCAGGTAGACAACATCCACCGCCTTTCTCTCATCTACTTGGCAAGTCAATATGCAGTATAGAACTCCAACAATCAAATCCAGTTTACTTTGTCTCTTTTGGAGAGTTATATATGTATGTATTTTAACAAATTAAATATCTGTATTAGGATGACTATTTCGAGTACAGATCTGGTCATATAAGAAGTGCTGCATGTAATTTTCTCAGAAATTAATTTCACCTGCTGAAGCAAGCTCTACCAAGGTTTCTTAAGAACCTGTGTTTATATGAAACTTAAGGTTTTTCATATTCTCTATGCTACATCTCTGTACAGGATTAATTGCATCCTTTAAGCTAAACGCGCATTGTTCTCTCTCTTACTTTTTAAAGTAGCAATAGTCACGATTACTTGATAATTTGAAACAGAATTGCCTTTTCATGAAACCTGTTGATAAACTTGGCAACTTTTAAATTTAATTTTTAACTTTTAAAAGTTTCTAACAAATCTCTTCTTCTTGCTTCAAGAAAACACCTTAATATGTGCTTAAAAAATTGGTTTATAAGCCATTTTCTTAAATTACTTTGTTGCTCAGTTCCTAGTTAGTTCAGCATTGTCTAAAACCTTGAGATTAAATTTATTTTACACTATAAAACTTAAAATTGAAAAAAAAAGTCAGTCTTTAAGCATTAAAAGTGTTTTTCATTTGGTTTCTGCAGTAATTTTGCCACAGTACTTAACTTTTACATTAGTCATGGCTTAAGGGAAGGGCAGGAACTGAAACACCATCTTTTTACATTTTCTTTAAATTGCAGACTATTTCACCTTATTTTCATTCCCCATTATTTTTTCTCCTTTTATTTGAATTTTTACTCAAATACAACTTTACCAATTTAATCTAAAAACTATTTACCTCTGCAGTGAATGAAATTAAACAAATCATACCACCCTACTACATCTACATCTACATTTTAAAGCCTGAATCCCATAAAAGACAAAAATACATGTGATTAGCAAATTAATCTTCTTGATTTTTCCTGTAACTACTAAGGCTGATCTTTAAAAAACATGCTATTGTTTATGTATAGGCATTAAATGGCACTTCCATGAAGGCAGTGCATCTCCTGTTAGAGAGGTCAGCTAGAGTTTTTGTCTTCAAAAAAACCCCTTAATCTTTTAAGAAAATATACACAAATGAGGATTATCACAGGGAATGCTAAGAATGTATTCCCCAAATTGTCTGTTATCATAATTTCAGTTTTGTACTGAAAGATTGGAAAACATACATTGTTACTAGGCAATTTTTCTGTTTAATTATCTTGAACAAACATTGAAGAAAACAAAATGATAAAGATAATTGATCATAGTAATTCATCATTGCTTCAACGAAAGTTTAGTGGAAATGCATAATTCTTAAGAAGGATCTAGCTCAGTAGATGTCATACACTTCTGAATATACAAATAAGCATCATTTACTGTTCAATAGTGTTTATTCTTCAACAAGAAATTCTTCCATATCTTGGATCCATACACAGAGTTTGTTGAACTGCCTACGGTTAAATAGGTTCATTGTGAATACTATTCACTTTGAACTCAATCACCATGGAAACTAAAACATCTGTCCTCTGCAAGGCATTTAAGCTTCACACAAAGCTTATGAAATATTATCCTCTAGTTAAATTGAAAGAATGATCAAGTTACGGTGGTAGAGTGAACAGAGGTGACAGTCTGATATGCATTGTACTGACCTGAAACCTTCTCCTTCATCATTTCTTGACTCTCTACAAGATAAGATGTAAAATGTTTAATTAATTGCTAAAGACTGCATGCTTACCCATGCTGAGTGCATGTGAAACCATCAGTACTTTTGCTTGTATTCTCAGGAGTTCCTAGAATGTATTGATTAATGTCATGCAACAGGCTTGCAATGTTTCAGATGATTTTGGAGAACAGAGACTTTTCCATGAATTGATGTTTCGTGGCAAGATTTCTATGTTATTACAGATCAATTATTATTTTCTGTTTTGTCTGGATTTTGAGAGGCTTGTGGGGAGGAAAGGAGGCAAAATACTTACTTGGATATTTCTTCTGGGTGTGACGACTACTTTAAAGTATTTAAAAAAAAAAAAAATACAAGATTTATTCATGATGATTCCCTTGAAACATGAGATTAAAGATAATTCAATCACTCTTTGCCACTCTTCTCATTATCCTAGCATGTCACAGTTCTTTCACTAAAACCCAATTAGTGTTTTCACTTTGGGGTTAAATAATTTATATTATTTGAAATAAACTTCTGAGAAGTGATTTTATTTATGGGTTTTTTTAAGACTCACAGAGAGAAATTTATTTTATTACCTGACTAAATTGCCATTGCTCTCATTTGAGGTATGACACTGATAAGATAAACACATATACAAACTCAATTGCAAATCATAACTTATTATGTTTTTACATTATATTTACATATAAGAATGTAATACAACTCCAGAATAACTTGCATAGGATGACTTTTATGATTATTTATATATATTGGAGGGTGAAGGTGGAGTATTTGCTACATAAAATCAGGAAAAGAGCCACAGTATTGCTGGTGGGTAAGGTAATGTGCCTGATGTTTTATTGCAAAGAAGTAAAAAGCACTTATCACTAAAACAATGCTACATAACTTCAGTGCACTGAAAGAATGCTATATTATGGGCTGGTATGAAAGTATAAAAATAAATTGATCTTTTAAAAGATTATTTTTAAGACAACATTTTAAACTGTTTAATTACCTGACAAATACTGAATACTGAAATACTTTTTGAGGCTGTTTTAACAGTTAACCTGGAGAAAAAGACTTGCAAGTTGAATAACTAAAAATGTGATGTTATGTTTCTGTTTAATTTATCAATTTGAGTGAAAGAGGTACTAGTAACATAAAGAGCTTAAAAAATAATTCCCTATTTCAGTTGATCCATTTTAATGTGACTTGGAAGTGCCACAGAAACTGGTAAAGACATATATTTCTAACCCGAAGGGAAAAAGAATCTGCATACAAAAATGTACACAGTTTATAATTTCTAAATCATGAGAAGAGTAAGAGTCTCATTCTCCAGGCAACAGACTTGCTCAAGAAACTATTAAGAATGTCTCAAATTTGTCATTCTGTGATAATAAAATTGAAGAATTATTTGAGTATTTTACTAGTAAGTTGGAAATTTGCTTGGAGGAGAAGAGTTTTAGAGAAACAGAAAATGTCAACAAGCCAAGAAGACAAGGAGTGTTTAGGCACTAAATGAAACAGAGTCATATTAGTGTGTACCAGGAGAGAGGGGATGAGCCAGAAAGTATCTGCAATATCTGAAGGAAAATTTTCTCTCTAAATCTATGAACAAAACCTTAGACATATAGCGTTCCTCAAAATGTATCCATAATTTTTTCTTTTCAATTGAAATTTCTTTGATGTTTTCATAGCAACCTACACAAAGTAGAATCCAGGATTTTCTCTAACAAGAATAATAAGATAAAATGCTATTACAAATGTTGCAAGTTTCTTTTTTATTACATTTGGAAAATACTCTGAGAAATGAAACTGATACAAATCCAGCTAGAATTTATCTTTTTAAAGAAAATGTTTTACACATTATATTCATTCTAACACTTACGTTCTTATAACTACCTTCACCTGGAATTCTAAAGCACTTTGCACACATTAATTAGTGCATTATTAATAGCACTACTAATGTGGTGCTGGAATGACAATTTCCTGAAGAATAGTGAGAATGCTTCAAACATCCTGTTATTTTAATGAATGTTAAGGATGCTCGACACCTTCCAGAATTTTGCTGAATGGTACATAAATTCCCTATGTATGTAAGCTGCCTTGTTAGATTTGGAATCTTATGTCTTTACAATTTCACTGTTTCTAGACAATACTATTATTTCAGAATGTTTATTTGAAACTAAATTCTAAAGAATAAGGATATATTCTCCTCTCTTTGACTCCAGGTGCTGTTACAGAGACAAAGAAGTACAATTCCAAAGACTAGATCATGGGAAGAATGAAATATATTGCACAACATAGTTACAGACATCACAACTGATAGACCGAATGCAAATAGAGAAGTATACTAGATGAAATAAGCCTCCCTGAATGCTTCTCAGGAGACAAAGAAGAAACAAAAGTGCATAGTTTCTTTTCATTCTATCTGACAAGAATCTCAACTCAGTCTGTCAAGCAAAGTATATTGCAGTCACTTTATTAGTGACCTTTGCAGTTAGTGACTTTGATAAAAAACCTTTCAAACTGAAGAAATTTTGTTTTCTTTTAGTTCTTTTCTATGGTATGTTTTATATAAAACTTTTTTTTTTCATTTAAGTTTATATGGACAGTTGGAATATTTTTCTCATTACTGGTATACGTGGTTAACTGCAAGTTATTTTTCAATAAGTTTATGCAGACATCCCTCACCTGTAAGACTACCAATTGATTGCCTTCACTTTAAACCAAAGTTTACCTTGTACACAAATCTAGATTTATTTTTCATGTTTATCATTGTGAATTATAACATAATCAAAACACTGAAATATGAAGCTTATCACATGCCACAGACCAGTTGTATGTCTAGTTAGTCTCTCTCTACTTTGTGCCATGCTGTCAAACATGTTGCATCTACTGTTAGACATTGAAATGTATGAACTATGTCTATATACCTACAGATATTATGTCAATTTTAGACTCGCTATCTGCTTTATTCATAGGAGTTTCATTGCCTTTTTAAAACTATTAGAGGTTTCCTATAACTTTTCTGACGCTTGGATTAAGCTACTATCCCTTCTGGATACTGAGATATGAATGTGCCTTTTGAATTTCTGTCAAGGAATTAGTTGTTTGTGAAAGGTGATTGTCCTTTTTCAAACTGAACACTATAATCACAGAAGTGTACCTTATGTAACCTTCTTTCATGTTCGTGGTCATTTACTCACACCGAAGTCACCAGGACTTTTTGTACAAGAAAGTATTTGTCACTGTGAATTCATGTTGCACAGTCTTGATATAAAAAGAGTAAGTAAAAGTACACAAGCCTCTACTCTGCCAAACTTTTTGTTAGTCAACAGTTGCATTATCTGCCAGGTGTGAAGTCACGGGCAGAGTCTGCTGGTGAATACTAGACTGTTACTCACAAAGACTGTTTCCTGTAGCAATTTGTTCTACTCCTCCCTCTTCCTCACTCAAAATTACTGTCATGGCAATCATTGTCAGTTCTATTTCTCAATCTACATCATAGTTTTTCTACCAACAGACTGATGGGACTAGGTGAAACTTGCAGGAGAGAGAGGGAGATTTCTCTTGCCTTTTGGAATCATTTGATTCTGCTCAAAGAAAATAACATTTTGGAGAGAATGAAGGATGTGATAGGTAAAGAAGAATTGCAGAAGGGAGCCCATAGCCTATACCTGATCTGAGGATGGAGAAACTTTTGAAACGAACAGGGAAGGAAACCCAACCAAGCCTCCGGGGCTATGGAAAGAAACACTTCTCATGGACTGAATTGAATGAAACCAGGAATTTTCCACAAGGACACAATACACAGGATGAGAATCTTGTATAAACCTCTATTTAAATTATTTTCTGATATAGTCAGAATGAACTGACCTAGTTTTAAACTTTCTCTTTAGGTTTTATGTCTATAAATAGCTAAACATTATAGCCTATATTTTAAGAAAACTTATTTCCTTTGAAGTTAAAAGCTCTTTAGTCTTCTTAAAGTGGATCAGTATAAGATGTTTTCAGCAGATTCATCTCAAAGCAGCAGTTGTAACAATATTCAGTCAAAAGTTACAGAGACATCCCATATCTGAAAGAATCTATCTTAACATAAGTTTCATCACATTATGACAGAATCAATTTCACTAAATTAAGAGTCTCTGAGTCTAGTTATGTACCCAAAGGGTATTTCAACCATACATTGGGGTAAGTTCAAGTCACACTGTCATACCTTCCTGCATCGGTCTGTTCACATTAAACAAATGTCCATGCATGGGATAGAAAGGGGATAAGAATGAAGAACTAGACACATTCTATAATAACTTTATTCTTACTGAACCTCTACAGTATTTGCAACACTAACACCATGCTTATTGTTGTTTTTTCTTTCTCTCTGATCTTACTCCTTGTACTAAAAGAATCATTTAAACTCTCTAGAAGATAAATGTGACTACATTTCCTCACCTCTCTGTAATCTTTCTGCAATATTCCTGCAAGAGGGTGTGCACTTCCTACATGGATAACACAGTGTGTTTCAAATCTTACAGATAAATGTCTTACATAATTGTACGTCTGTCACTAGCAACAACCATATTCAGTACCCCAAAAATAGACCAGAAGTTGGCAGAAAGATGTATCCATCTGATAGAGTAAAGCAAAGCTTAAAGAGAACTTGCAATGCAATAACATGCATCAAACTCCAAAAGGGTTTTACATATTTTACGTAGTTTCTATAATAAAAACCTTCACTAGTGATGTATTTAACACATATTGTTACATAACTTTATCATTGCCACTATTCCTAGACTGCACATTCCCAAAAACTTGATGGAGAAAATGTACATGCATTCACTCCCAAATCACATTCCAGGTAAATGAAACTTCTCAATATTACCAGTGTTCCCCAAATAAGTGGAAACCTAGTAAAGAAAAGAACTAGGTGCTGGGAGACAAGAAGCCTTTAGGAAGGTGACCTTTAAAATCCCTGTAATAGCAATATAATAAAAAAATATTAAAACATAATATTTCATGTATATCATCTACATTTTCAGTATTCGTATGGTTACAGCAGCATGTCTGCTCCAATAAAATTTGTGACATAGCATTCTGCTTCCCATTTCCATGGTGCATAATGATTCCTTTAGTATCTGTTAACTTTCCCTTGTTAAAAGCTCAATTCACAAAGACAAGTTTATATCTAATATAGGAGAAGAAAAATTAGAAATATGTAGCAGGCTTTCTCCATGTACTAAGTGGTATTGAGGTATATATGTGTACATCAACGAATGGATCCTCCTTTAGCACTCATAACCCTCCACTGGAGATAAGTATGATTTTCCTGAAAATTGTTTTTTGCTTGATTGAAGCAGCAGTCTTATGGCAGTCTCTTGTCTAAGGTCAGTCAGCAAAGTAATGACCCTGGATTTCAACAGTTGGCTTTAGCTTATTCAAGGAACTGGTAGGCAGGAACTAGTACAGGGCAAAGGGCCAGAGAAAGCTTTGTAATGACAGACAGCCTTTGCAAATAATAATAGTGTGTTTCAAAGTACAGGAGAATTCAGTGGTAACAGGTGAACAGTGCCACCGAAAATGAAACTCCTATTTTAACTGAAGCACAAAAACAAGTGTACTAAAAGAGGAACCAACTCACGGCAGTTGTCCTGTCCTCATCAGTCTTGAGGTCTGCCTGATGTTTTCTTATCCCGCCCTGCTCACTTCTCCCTGGATTCTCAGGGAAGGGTTGAAAGTTGCCCCCCAGTCCTCCTGAGGACCATTTGTCTGGCAGGGACTATCTGGCGCTGTTAGCCCCTTGCCCAGCAGCACTCATAAAGCTGCAATTCAGACAGGTTGGGCAATGGGCACTTGGTCACAGGGCACCTGGTAAACTCATCTCAGCCCTACCAAAGGCCAGCCAAAGGCAGCCCAGCCCTTTAATTTAAATTTAAAATATAGTTACACTTGACATGCTTTCAGAAAAAGACCAGATTCAGTATTTTATCTATAAATTCAGTGCAGAACATCAAACAGATTTACCAGGACCAAAACATTTCAAGACAGTGAATAATTCATCGGTTATTGACAAAAATTATCTTGTGTCATCCCTTTGTACACCTGAGTTCAATTAAATTGGCTGTTTGTTGATGTGTTGTTTTACCACAAAGTAACATCTAATACCATAGGGCAAATCATTTCAGTCATGATGTGAGTGATAATTCTTTTCATTATTTTTTTCCCTAATCTTGAAACACACATAAAATTATTCTAAGTGATTTTTGTATATAAAGTGTGTATCCCATAGGATTTACTATTTATCTGTGGTTCTTCTCAATCTTCTTTGCCTCAGTTGCCCTACTTATAGATGTTTTAACCTATAATATTGTCAAATAATACTCAACTATTAAAAGTTTCTAGGATGTTTGTCCTTCCTAAAGAGGGGGAAAATTAGCAATTGGAAAGAAAAACACAGAGAAGTTTCAGAAATTCAGGTGGGGCTGCCTGTTGAGGACAGTGTTCAGAAAGGACTCTCAATATACCTTCTACAAGTTTCAAACAAAAAATGGAAGCACCTGGAAATTGCCTGAGAAATCCAGACTTACCAAACTCTAGACTAGAAAAAGAAAAACCCTTTAAATTAAAGCAGAGACTTCTGAAAAACAACTAGGTCTGCACATGTGTTCAGGAGTATAGAAAATGTGATGGATTCTACAAAAACTTTTGACACCAATTTAAAAATAGGCTTTTTGACCTTTTCCGTACTAGGAAATTCACTAACAGCTTCTAGTATTTCAAATCAGGAGTCCAGCCCCATACAGACATGATGTTGAATATATGCACCTGGGCTTCAGCCTTCCTACCTCAAGCCTTTACAAAACTTTCAATGCTTCTTCAGTGTTATGGGAAGGCCAACTCGGTCCTCCTTCCACATCCATTTCTTGGTCAAAACTGACTCTCCTTTCTTCCTGATTTCTCTCCTCTAATTTTAATCCTCCATATATTCTAATTTCCCATTTTCTTTTGCTTTCCAACTCCACTTTTTTGTAGGGGATGAGACTGTCAGTTGCGGTCTCAGTGTCCTTCTCTTCCCATATCTCACTCATCCTTAGGCTTTACCACAAGCCTGTGTAGAGGTCCTGGTTTTAAGACTGTTCTCCTAAGCCTTTCCTGCAGCAGAGCCTAGTTCTGGTGGCATGTGCTTCAAGTAATTTCCTTCTCCTTTCTCTTCCATGGTATTAGCAAATTTACAGTCACTAAGAGGACAGGAGACTCTGACCTCATGTTCCCTTTTGACTCAAGGCTTACAATACAATTTGTGGAACACAGAATGCTACGTTTCTCCTGAAACTATTGACCAATGTCTTTTGTTTGACATTAGGGAAATAAAAAAAGAAAACAGCAATAAAGCACCCGGCATAATATTTTTCTTGACTGACTACTGATCTTTACTAAGTGTGAATGGTTTGAGGTTAATTTCCGCAAATGCATTTATTTCTAGAACACAACCTCTCAATGCTGTGAAAATATATGTACCATATTACTTGAAATATTTTAGAGCAACAGTGATGACAGCTTAAAGGAGAATATTAAAAAGGATGTAGAAATTACTTAAGGCTCTCAGTCTATCTCTGGATATGTGTAAGAACTTATATCATAGTTAGTTAATTGGAGTCATACTGAGAAAGTGAAGAGGAAGCTTCCAACTTCAGGTGTAAGACGACAGTAAAGTTAAAACACCAGGCTCTATACCTAATATATGCAATCTAGACATTTGTAAATTTCCCAAGTTTCCTGTGAAGCCCATGCTCCTGCAGTATCAGACATGAGCTGCATGACTTCTTCATATCAGCGAGCTGATAACAGTAATGGTGATACTGCTGTAGAAGTATTGATATGAATACTCTGATAAGCAGCAGAAGCACTAAATACATATTGAATATCTCAGCAATGAAAGCATGTTGAGATCAACTAAAACTCAGCTTATAGATAGGAGTCTGTCTTTGACCATACTCTCAAGAAGAAAGGTTTTAAGTATTTTTCAGAGTCTCCTAGAATACACATACTATTTTGGTTATTTATTTATTTATTTGGGGGTTCATAAATTACTGTGGGCAAGACTAGTGGTAATAATTAATCAATAATACAATAATTAACCAACATACAGCCCATTAAAAAAAACCCACATTTTTGTCCAGTACAGTTCTTCAATTTTGTTACATAAGTAGTTCTCTTTCTTAAGAGTGACAATTATGATAGAAATGAAGCTATGTGAGCAATTCTTTTAACATTGTCAGCTTTTCATTGGTCTACATACTGTGCTGTCATCTGATAACTTTGTCCTATTTTGTGCCTGAACATTTCTCAGTGTTTAAAACAATTATGATCACACACACATTAATTTGAAACTTGGTGACGCTTTTCAGAAATTCTACCTGAATTAACTAAGTCAGCATTGATTTTAATACATTTAAAAATATTATTTTGACCTATTATCAACTCCCTGAAAAGACCACCACCACTTTGGTCATGAAGCCTATGATCAATTGACTAGGAGGATACTGAGAGCATATATTTTTCATTAATATGATTCTAACAAGCAAAGCAGTGTACTACTGTGGCAGGGTGCAGAGTTCCTGTTTCTCAGTCACTATTTATTGAACTCAGGTGCTGAGTGCATTCAGATTTGTGGTGTAGTCCTAAAGAGATTTGAGGAGAACAAGATTTAAGGGCTTTTGTTCACTTTCTTCTCAGTTGCCTGTAGTCCTTTCATCTAGGTTTCTGTTTAGTATCTCTTAAATAAGCTAATGAAGTTTAACTATGTATGTTTCATCAGACTTGTAACCAGTCTGTCCACTTGGGAATTAAGTTTTCAGACTTTAACTCAAACACATTGTCAGTTTGAAATTTTATTATTGGTATTCCAGAGTGAATATTATGGGACTGAGGCTTTAACTCTGTTCACTGATAGTATTTTTTTCCCCTTAACGAAGCAACATTTAAAAGTTTCCTGCCCTCTTCCTGCCTCCCTGCAAGTGCAATGCAGTATGAAGGAAGTATGAAATTAGTATCTATTGCGACAAATAAAGTAGACTAGGAGTTTCTAACAAGATTAAAAATTGTTCCACATAATGTAAGAACATAGGTAGATAAGAACTAAGAAACACTGCAAAGTGAATAAATGAAACACTGCAAGCAATGGAGTATATTAATGAAGGTTTTCTGCAGGAAGTGAAAGCAAAGAACACAGATAGCTGGAAATCTTACTGCATATTACCACGAGTACAAAAGCTTGTAATAGAGATTTAGAGAACTAAGTGATAAAAATGCCTAGTTACTTTCAGGTACAGATGTGATTGCTGCAGACATTAGGAATCAAGGAGTAGTGTCCTTGTTGAGTAAATCCACCTTATGTGTAAGACACAACGCTGATGGAACTGCCAAAAAGTGAGCAGTGGAGAAATTTATATTGCAGTTGGTCAGCCACACAACTGTTTCCTAGTGCTCCAAGAAAGAAGACAATCTACTACCTGCCTGCCATCCCTTTGTATCAAGAAAAGCAGAAAAAAAACCCCAAACGGTCAAGGTGTCAGAAGGGCAAGTGGCTCCCTATATGCCAGAGCAGCCAGGGCCCATCCCACCTCCTGGCTAGGAGCAAGGCAGCTGTGGGCCACCAGGTCAGCCTTGCAACAAGTAATTTGCATTTGCCACAGTAATATTGACAAATATCACACACGCATCCATATGTATGTTTCAGTACTGAACGAGTACCATTTTGCAACCTCACCACCACCTTGCTTTTCTCATGTTTTTATATTATTAGTGATACCTCTTTTTACTGTACAAGCATTTAACTTTGAACATGTCAAAGTTCAAAATTATTATCATTAATCCTATATAAATCCCACTAGATTAGGAAGAAGTAGAAATATTTGATAGTGAAAAAGATAAACCCGTGGACGAGTGCAATGTGAAGCTATATCCTAATCAACGGTTGACAGAAGAGAGATGGATCAAAGGATCACTTCCTTAATTTTTCAGAAGCAGCTGAATCACAACATTTAAGAATTTAGGAACTTAAGAATCTTTAGGAAGCCAGAGGTGCTGCTAGTTAGTACAATATATTTCAGGAGTGGAATGGAATAGATTTCCATTCATTTCTGTATAAATATGGACTGGCTCTTCAAAAATTTTTAAATGGTTATATTTAACTTCAGGTGGGATTTAAATATCTTTAAGGATTGGATCTTTGGTGATTATCTGAAGAGTTGGATAGCTAAATACCTATCTGTATGTGGTCTTAATTACTATAGTTCTGAAATCAGAGAAGAAATCAGATTGCCATTCCCATGTCTTAGATGAAAATCCATCTTTTCTTCACATTTGTAATTTCAAAAGACTAATTAATTTCTGGCCTCACTTTTACTCATATAGGTTATATTGTGTTTTGTTGACAGTATAATAAATTCTGCAATGAGGAAGAGAGAAAAAAATCAATAAAAATTCCATAGTTCTGATGAGAGCGGAAGAGTGTGGAGATTCAGCATTAGATACACTTTTTGACAATTCTTCTCCCCAAAAAATGTAAGTCTTCTGTATGCAACCAGCTCTAGAAAGAATAGGATCTACCACTGCCTCCAGAATAAATGAGAGCAGGAAGTGATAGCAATACCACTGTGTACTATGGAAATAATGTTTGAATAGGTTGTCAGTGAAGTTGCAGTGTAATAAAACACTTTTTTTTTTCCTTTTCTTTTCTTTCTTCTTGAGTTTCAGGGACAGAGGTAAATAAAGCCATCTACTTAGTTTTCTGTTCATTCTTTTAAAGCACATTTATGTTATGTGGCATTATTTTTTCAGAAGGATTTCTAAATAACCGTACTTCACAGTTCTTCCTCCTTCCCCCTGGCCCCACAAGAGACAGACCAAGACCATTTCCTTTGAGTAAACAGAATAAAATCAGTAGCCTTTGAATTCTAGACGTGTATTCGCTGATTTGCTTTTCTACTTAAATTCCTGACTTCAAGTGTGCTCATTAACTATGTGACTCTTTTCTGTCATCTCTTTTGAAAACAGATGCTATCCTAAGATTTAATAGAATATTCTTGACATTCTTACAAAGGCTTTAAAATTTCCAAGGGGCTATTCTTTAAAGTCATTCAGGAAAATTGTATTTATTTAATGGACATTAACATTACTTAAAAGGTAATTAAAATCTTGTCAATGTGTGAAAAATGTAATATGTTCCTTTTTTATGTGCAACCAATCATAAGATTCTCCTGGGTGATAGGTGCACAGCAAATTCTATTAGGAGAAAATTAGTGGCAGTAGTTGTAACCCAGACAGCAATACAGATACAGAAATAGTTCCAACAAAAAACTTTGGAAACTAGGAGCTAGGTTGAAGGAGTGTATAAGTCTGAAGTAATTTAAGACTAAATTTAAGATTTGCTTCAGAACTGCAGCATGAAGTGCCACACCCCTGAAGTAACAGTAACAGCTGACTGGGAGGCAGGCCAGGAAGATAATCTACATTCTTCAGCCTGTTTGTGCCTCCTTCCTCAAATTTGTAGGACGAAGAAAATATTTCCAAACATCACATATCAGCTCATTTAGTGAATTGCTACTTTGTGTGGTTTTTAGCCCTTGAGGGTGGAAACATTTAAGACATGCATACTGCTTGGTTTCCCCATATCCCAGCAGAGAACTCTTAGATACTATGAATCCAAATCACAGAGTAGAAAGACTAAAAATAGGGAATTCTGTCCCCAGGGAGTACAAAAATTTCTTACAGGTGGACAAACTTTTCTGCTGAATCTAGATACTATTGAGTAAAGAAATATGATGGTTCTCTAGGAACAAAGTAATAACATCTCTCTCCCCCACTCCATTTTTACAATCTGACTACTCTGAAATTCTGCAAAAGATGAAAGAAAACTAGAGTGAAAATAGCATATTTGGATTGTGGTAGCACTACTAAGTGGAAAGTAGAACTTTATCTTTGCATGTCAGAACTGATGTGTACTATTCATATGACGACATTTTTGTACTTCACCTCTTTTGGCAGTCATATTGAATACTTCACATGTATGCCAATATAAACTGAAAAATGTTATTGAATATCAGAATAATTACCTTAATATAAGTGAGCACACAGGCCCTCTTCTATGTTTGCAACATGAACGCTATTTCAGCTATATATTAATATTCTGTTCATGAAATTTAATTAGTAAGAAATACAACCGGAGAATTATTCATTAGGACCAATTGTTACTAATTGTCACCAAGGTTTCTTAATTATTCACTTTGTCTGGAAGCTAATTAGTTTCACATCTTGCTTACTAGTTAGCATAGAAATACATTTTCATCCGTATACAACACGAGAGAAAAAGAGAATAATTATTTAAAATCAAGTTTTAGCTTTCATGAAAGATACTTGTGTCAGAATTTGCAAAATTCTTCCTGGTTAGTCAAAAATATGCTGATGATGTGTCTTGAGGAGGGGAAGGGGCATAGTTCTTGGAATATAATAAACAGTCTATTGTAGTTTTTCTTTCCCCTTTATTTTTGTTTTGAAGATAAACTTATGCAAATCATAAAACCTTATCTCCTTTCCCACCTTGAAAACATCATCATTTCACACAGTAGTTACCACACTTGATGTTTGCCTAATTTCATTTTCTTTTAACATATGTATTAGTTCCTGTTAAATTAATAGCTGGTCATTTAGATGTGTTCAAAATTTAGCTAATTATTTTACAATTCTAAACTCAAACAAAATTTTCAATTCATTTTGCAGGCTCTCCTTCCATGTCTGTGTTTCTGTCAAAGTACATGTATCTTAGCAACTTAATCAGTGATAATTGTTTTTGTTGAGAAATCCCTTACAACATTTTGTTGCTTTCTATTGTTTCTTTGATCTCAAAGTGGGTTTGATGCATTTGGTCTAAATTCCTTTCAGAGGAAAATTTCTGTGTACGTTCCTGAAAAACTCTCAGCAGGTACTCTCAGGTACTGTGTCTAGTACCCTCACACCACCTATTTATTACCAGCTGTCCCCGGGATCCTTAGGAGATCCCAGATCGTTCAAGTGGTTCCTACTACAAAAGTGTTCAAGTGTTACATCCTTCCTTTGTATACAGCTCTCAGATCCTTAAAAACTTCTTTCTGTGTCATTCTGACCACCAAGTTACTCATCTTTGCCTGTTACCTTTTATTAAATTTCCTAA
Organism: Brachypteracias leptosomus; assembly: GCA_013401335.1. Classification (NCBI taxonomy): domain Eukaryota; kingdom Metazoa; phylum Chordata; class Aves; order Coraciiformes; family Brachypteraciidae; genus Brachypteracias; species Brachypteracias leptosomus. The sequence goes on from VYZX01013475.1 coordinate 50,512, forward strand.
ACAACTGTAATCTACTTTAAAAAACCCTTCTTCACCTCCCAACTCATTCCTAGATTTAATTTTTAAAGTTGTCTTTTTCCTAGTAGGTGTGTTCCAGATCCCAGTGCAGAGGCAGTACCAGACCTGAGCTGCTTATGTCTCAGCAGACTCTCATGTAGAAGCAGCAGCATTCACATTAAAGGACTGAGCATTTCTCCAATACACATTCACCTCATAGCAGCTTTAGGAGGCAGAGAATCTTCTTTATGCTGCCAGGCATCTTGGGACAAGTGTTATTTGAAATTCAGGAGGCTGAAGAAATCTTTTTGAGTTACAATCACTGATGGTGACAGTACCACAAATCTGTTTCCATTTTTGATTAAATATTTGGACAAGAGGATACCAACAAGAGGCTATCATTTTTCACTCCATAGCAAGCATAGGAGAGCCTTCCAAGGAAAGACATTCTGCTCTGTTACATCTTGCAGTCTCTATCTGGGCCCCTGTCAACAACTTTTACAGAGTTGCACCAAACTCAAAATAATTTTTGCCCTTCATTACAGCTGTCATCAATAGTTTCATGTGTTGCACCTTCAGTCAACACACCCATTTGCAGGTAGGATAAGTGTCTCTTGGCAGGGACTGATAGGGACATAGATATTAAAATAACAGATTCCTAATTTGGGGGAACTGTTATATATGAGGAATCACTAACCATAGCTACTGTGTCTATGAAAGTACTTTTCCAGGATCCAGAGGCTGAAGGAGAAGCTTTTCATTTGACTACTATGCCAGAAATTTCCTGTCTACTCCTTATCTTCTTTGAGTCCATGGTCTAAGTGAGCTACCCAGGCAACATGACATGATATTAGAGTCATCTTTATCACTTCACAAAGTAGCGCGCTGCAGCTCACATCTGCAGAAGAATTACAGTTTTAAATATTTATGTATCATTAGATGTTAATTGATGTTAATTGCTTGTCCTGTAGCTGTACCAGACTGTGCTATCATTTTATGCTTGATGTGGCTGAAGATGAGAAATACTCCTTACTGATCATAGTTATCCTCTGTCATACCTAGGAAAGCTGTGTTGTGTTCTCTGCAGAAATGAAATAAGAAAAGTACCATGGCCAGATGCACACTATCAGCCAGAAGCTGCATATATAAGCAAATAAATTAAGCAATTATAACCTCATCATACCCACTGCCATGGACAGTGTTAAGAGCAGTCAAGCTGTAAGCAGAAGCTACGGACAATCTCCTTAATTTTTCATGTTAACAGTTGGCAGCTCAGGCATTAGAAGGTATTTTAGTGAAAACAAATGTATGGGAAATGCCATATAAATTCATCTTGTGTGTGAGAGGCACATAAATGTCAAAAGGTCCAGTAACGTGCTATGCAGACTAAGCTTTACTGTTGTACAGGAAGGTATAAACTCATCAAATTTTAGTCACACAGATGGATACTTGAAAGGAGACAAACAATGAGTAGAGGTTAATTAGGCCTCATTTCTCCCAGAACTCAAGGGCACTATTATCTTACATACAGAAAGCAGTAATTCTTAGTACCCTGAGAAAGCTTGAGTCCACCTGGTATTGTATGAAGATCCTCTCTGACAACAAAAAGCCAAGAATGGAGACCTTTGCTGTTCAGTGTTAATGGATGCTACTAGCCCTGTTGCCAGTCAGGACAATGTGTGCCATAGTCAACCAGATGTAAAATTTCTAAATCTGTTTTGGCGGTTTAATGTCTGGCAAGGATCCTTTTCAATTCACATTCATTTTATTTGCTATTATTATTTTACCCCTTTTCTTCTCTGACAGGGGTGAATTGCTCATTAGTTCTCAAAGAACTGTCTCTAAATCATTCACAGTTCCTTCTGTGGTGCCACCAGATGGGGATCAGTAAAATTTAGAGAAGCATGGAGCTGGATCAAATGTCTGCACAGGAATCAGTCCCTGTTTGAAAATCAATTAAACCACTGTGTTAACACGTGGTTCTGAGACCATAATACATTAACCATAGACTTACACAAGTATGCTTGGAAAAATGGAAGAACTGGAAGAACCAAATGAAAATATTAACATTCTCAGTGGAGAATGGGAAGAAGGTGAAGCAGGGGCAGATTAACAAGAAACTGATTACTGCAAGCATTAAAATTCTATGTTTTCTTTAGTGGAGTGGCTCAAGGTGTTGTTTAATGTTTAACTAGCATAGACACACATATATGTTTGAGTGAGGTTCTCTAGAAATGGTTATCCTTACACCTGAATTTCCATTTTTTCCCCTGGACATGTGTCTTTTAATAACAAGTGTGATATTTCTGCTCTTAATTATAGAAAATAGTCTGTAATAGATTGTCTCCGTTTAGGGCTCAGGGCAACCCCCACGGAGCAGAATTAGTTTCACCCCTCTTCCCCCTCCCCTCTTCCCTCCCAGGAGAGGAAGAAAGGCCTCACACAAAGTTGGAAAATTAAGATCACAACTTTTAACAGGGAGTAACAAAAGGGATATCAGAGGAAGGGAAATATACAGAAGTAACAAGGGAAGGTATATATACAAATATATACAACACCGATCCTCGGATGCCACTGGATTTCTCCCAAGCCACATGGAGTTGTAGCAGCCACAGAGACGTCCAGAGCCAGCAGCAATTCCAGCGAGGAGGGGGCAAATGGAACTTCCTGTGTCCTTTATATAGAGTGTGGCAGGAAGGGGAGTGGAAGAGCCGCTCCACCTGTCCCTCCCCTTCCCCAAACCTTAAACCACAACATTCCACCCCTTATTCCATGCCACTTTCTNGTCTGATTCAATCCTCTCAGGGGTGCTGTGCCACCACAGGACTTGCCTCTCGAGTCCCAGAATGGTGTTATTTAAAAAACAAACAAACAAAATCAGTATTTAAAAAAAATTTTCTTTTTTTTCCCTTTCAAAAATTTCCTTTGCTAATCTCATTTTTAAAGTTTTATTTTTTAATATTTTAACCATCTCAGACTAATGGCAGACTACCCTACAGCCATTCTCAGCCATAGTAATTGTACAAGACTGACTGTCAATGGAGGAAAATATTGTGAAAATATTGGTACTTTTCTTCAGGTTTGAAAAAGCAATTAAATTATATTTGTTTTCTTCAATATAACTAGCTGTCCAATGAAATGTGAAAATTTATTCATGAACAAAATTCCATTTTAACATGAAGAGCATATAGAATCATAGAATGGTTTGAGTTGGAAGGGACCTCCAAATGTCATAACCAGGGACATCTCTAACTAGGTCAGGTTGCTCAGAGCCCCATCAAGCCTGACCTTGAATGTCTCCAGGGATGAGGCATCCACCACCTTCCCTGGCAACCTGTTCCGGTGATCTATCACTCTCATATTAGAGAACTTTTTTCTAATATCCAATCTAAATCTAACCCTTTCTTGCTTAAAATCATTACCCCTCATCTTGTCACTATATAAAGAATTGAAGGAAAATGGTGACGTATTACTCAACCATCATACCAATTTTTTGTTGTATAGGAAGAAAACTCTAAGGAAAAAAAAAAAGACATAAGCAACACTAAAATATCAGTCTTTGATAAGTTTTTTAGATCTCAATTAAACTTTAATAGGAATAGATAACAAATATAATAGATATGAATGTCCAAAAGAAGACTACGGCCAAGGTATTTGGATAAATGAACTTTATTAATTATATAGTATCCTTAATAACCTTATACTTCTACCTAGTTTAAGTCTTTAGTTACACTAATTATTGCTTTAACAACTCCGAATATACATCATGTTAAGAGTACCTCATGTATGTCCTCTTATAATCTTTATTTTCTGTTGCAGTTAAGGATACAAAAAAGGAAGGGAGGCTGTAGGATAGAATTTAAAGGCATGACTTCCAGGCTCTAATTCCTATCATTGATTTTAAATTTGAACATCTGATTAAAAACACACCTGAGTAATCTAAAAGCTTTGCATCAGCCACTTGAAAAAGTTCCTATGCAGCTGCCTTAGTTGTAGAGATTGCTCTATGCATACAGATTTCCAGAATGGAAAATATTATGACAATTCTGTAAAAGATTCAAGACAGGAAAAAAGGAAGAAAAATTATAAGAAGGAGAAAATAAAATTATGGTAAATTACATTCTTGAAAGCAAGTCCTTAATGAGAAGGAAGAATGAAACAAACGTGAACAAATATATACACATTCTGCAGTGAAACTATTAAAGCAACACTTGACTTTTTTTTAATCACTCTTTCCAGTGTTAATTCTCTCATTTCCTATTTCTAATTTCTTATCTGTCATTTCAATTACATTTCCATTCTTTTTCCCTCATTTTAATCAGTTCTAGGTTTTGAGGCTCCTTTTTTAAAGAGATATGAAAGGTACTGTTACTCTACCTCCTCTATTTTTTATGATATTATTTCCTCCTGCTCGTTTTTCCAAATATTTATCTAGATTTAATAATATTCATTTTTCTGCATATGAGATTGGTAGTTAGGAATTACAAGTGAAACGCCAGGTTTAAAAAACTGAAATCCCATGTAAATTGCTTTCTCCATACGGGTATCAAATCCCTATTTTATATTTATCCTTTTTTTTTTGTTTCACAGTGATATTCTGAACATTATTAAGTGGTTTTATTTTTCTGATAGGCAAAGAATAAAAGGATAATTCTGACCAACATAGATCTCTTCAACATATATCACATCTGTGAGCTGCTTGTGTAGAAGCTCACAGTAATTCTGAACTTGGTTGAACAAGAAAAATAAGCAAAAGACAAAATTTCTTCATAAAGTTATCGTAAGACTTGAATAGCAAAATGAAAGCAGGTCCTTTAAACCATTTCCTCACGAGACTCATTTTTTATATAGTTGCAGCAGGTATTAACCTATTAAAAAGTAACATTTGTGACTTTGAAAATTCTGAATTCAAAGGAAGATTGAAAAAACATTCCTAGTATCTTCCTCCCTTTTGTTGTCAAACTTACAGGTTAAAATTCTGTCAATAGGAAAGTTACTGAGAGTTCTACCACTGGGTTTACTGTATTATAATTTTACTCACAGGTTTTCTGTTGCCTTATTTCCCACAGTTATATGCCCTTTGTTTCTCTAAAACAACTTAAAAGACAGTCTTGGAAATAAATCCTACCATGACAGTTTAGGTTTCTGAATCCTTGAATATACCTTAATAAAATCTTTCCTTTTAAGCACAACATAATCAACTAAAATCTAACCAAGCAAATTTCTGTGTCCATAACTTTTACTTCCTCTATAGATTCAGTATGTCTGGTTTGGTAGTATGGCATTAGTGTCAGAATTTTGCGTGCACTCAAAGACAACCAAGCCAGAGTAACGTGTAAAACACAGCATTGGGAGCTATGTTAGGAACATAATGTAATATCTTAGTACTGGAGATGAAATGCAAAATTCAAGTAGAAATGTGAGTGCAGCATATCAGCTGTTAAAACAGATGTAGTTGCTATAGTAAATATGCATATAATGTTTGAATTGCTACAGAACTCAAAATTATTTGTTTTTTTTTTGTTAATAGAACTCAGTGAAACTACTTGCACTTAGGCACTTGCTTACCTGCTGAACAAAGCAAGTCTCAAGAGTCTGTATCATACAGCAGTAGGGTAATAACAATGAATCACTTCAAAATGAAAGAAAAACAGTTAGGTCAATATCTTTGCTGAAGAATTGTTTCTGCTTCAATTTGCATAGCTACATGAATTCTGAAACATCTTAAATTAAATCATGACAGACCAGAATAGCATGGAGACATAGAGTACCAACACCAATATAACCTGTGACTGAAAAAAGTTGATTCTATATACATAAAAAATATCACTAGATTAATGTTTTTGTGGAGAGTTTTAGGTAGTTGTCTTATTTGTCAGTTAGTCAAATAGGGCTGGAAAACCCCAATCCTCCAGGCTATCCTTATAAGCAACTAGTATAGCCAAAACCCTTATTCAGTTTATATTGGAATTCCCTCAGGTGTTTCAAAGCAATGAATGGAAGTGACCAGTTTAAGACTCTGATGCCTGCTAGTACAATCCTTTGTCTGCTGCTTGTAGGGAAGCATAGAAAGCTGTTCTTTATGTCATTGGTTTTACTCTTATGTGTACTATTTAACATATGCCAAATGTTATGTACATGATATGTACATTTCCATCAGATAAGAAATATAGCAAAAATCACCCTTTAATAAGTTAACAGTATAAAATAATTGAACTTGTCCTTCGGTGTCTCCCTCTCCCACTTCTATATAAAATTATCTAATATGCCTTAGCAATTCATCTCTATATACAGAGAACTCAAGCTGCTGCTTAAGAGTTATCCCTTTCTCATACAGATTAATTTTCACATTATTGCCATGTTTTAAGAGAAAACAGCAGGCTTTTTACTTGCAATTACTTTTCATATCTACTTAAAATTGCAAATACCTTTAACTTTTACTGACTTGCTCAGCAGGGACTCCATTGTTCATTTTGTTCTTCTTCCATTAAGAACTGCCAGTTGCATTAGTCCTAAAGCCTAAGCAAGATAATGGTACACAGATATAAAAGTTTAAAGGTCCTCTGTCTCTGTGGTATTAGAGCCACAAAATGATAAAATCCTCCTTGGGAAAAAAAAATATAAGTGGTAACAAATTCAAGACAGAATCTGAAAATAAAACATGTTTTTTTAAAAAATTAAGTATGACAAATCTTACAAGTTATTATTTCTTTGCAACTTATCCACAGGTCATTAAATCCATTAAGTTGATTTTCCCTAGGTTTGGTATTATGAATGGTTGTCTACGTCCTCACAAAATGTCTTTTAAATTCATTAAACCCAATATGGATGCTTTTATGCTTGTTTTAATAGTACAGTGTACTTTGCACTTCATTTTGAAATATTCGCAAATAAGAGTGATAAATTAAATATTCTAAAGTTAATAAGGCAGTCATTTTTTCTGGGTACATACCTGTCAGTCAAAGGGAATTCAGCATTTCAATGAATGCACTTAGTAACTGAAGGCTTTTCTAAATGTACATTTAGTAACATACGTATTTGCAACATTAGACATCTGAGACACTTAGAGAGACAGGTTTTGCTGGTATGGAAAGTTAATGGCAAAGCTCAGTGGCTTCTACTGAAGAAGGGTAGCAGAAATAAAAGCATTTTCATTTTAATTTATAAAGCACTTTATCCTGAATTCTGAGTAAATCACTAATTGTTTAGCAAAAGCCTCTTGATGGTTTCTTTCATAAATATTCACAGTAGATATGAAAAAATGTTAACAAATACATTCTGTATCATGAGACACTGGGAGTCAGGAATATAAGGAAAAGTATTATTTGCTTTAAAGTCATTTAAATGTGCAAAGAATTAAAAGTGAACAAAAATATGTTTTAATATACATAAATACCTGACAGGCAGCTTCCATTTGAAAAGTTGATCTTTGTATTTATATATATACTGATCTTGTTTCAAAAGTGCCACCCTTTTGATTTAGTACTCTCGTTTACCATGGCCTCTTTGTTATGCCAATGGAAAATCACCATGAATACCAGACAATATCTTAGGTGTGCCTCAGCATAAAGTGGCCCTTAAAAATAATTTATAGTCATTCAATACTTATCACCTCTTAAACAAAAACTGCCTTGGAATTGCTTCAGCTTGCACATCAAACTCATCTGCACTCTCTGCACTTCAGATTGGAAAATTTGCATCTAAGTGACCTTCTTGCTTACTGGACTTATGTTCCTTAATTTCTCCTAATGTAATGACCTTTTGATTCTCTGTTGATGATCTTTATTTAAATTTAAGTATGTGGAACCATTAAGGACAATTGGCCTTTCCTTAGAAGTTCAAAAGATGTTTGGTTTTAACATTTTTTTCAAAGATTTTTATACATGGGAAAAAAAAAAATTATATATATATGTATGTATTTATATATGAGATATATATAATATGCTATATGTACATGTATATACAATTTAAACTCTATGATTACATATAAATTACCCATAAGTTAAGATCCAATGCTTTTCTCTTCATTCTCAACCTCACCTCCTCCAATACGAATACACACAGAATATTGTATGGAAGACAGTATCAGTATTTTCAGAATGCAGATACTTATTGTCATTGTTTAGATCCTGCCATGACCTGAGCACCACATGGCCGCCCACCCAATACCCTTCCACCCCTGGATGGGAACGGGCGGAGGGAGGAAAATACAAAAACCTCACAAGTTGAGATAAGGAGAATTTAATACAGCAATTCAAAAGTAATAGGTCAATTTTATGTTGAGGCACACCTAAGATATTTCATAAATAATAAAAAAAAAATTGCAAATACTGAAACGTTATAAACCTTATTCCTTTTTTAGATAAAGATAAAAGATGCAATATAAAAGGGGGAAAAAAAGAGCACTTGAGCACTTGAAGTGTTGTATTTTTTATTTTTGAAACTTTCTATGTCATAAATTAAAATTTTGTCTGGTATTCATGGTGATTTTCCATTGGCATAACAAAGAGACCTTGGTAAACAGGAGTACTAAATCAAAGGAGTAGCACTTTTGAAACAAGATCAATATATATAGAAATACAAAGACCAACTTTTCAAATGGGAACTGCCTGTCAGGTATTTATGTATATTAAAACATATTTTTGTTCACTTTTAATTCTTTGCACATTTAAATGACTTTAAAGCAAATAATACTTATATTCCTGGCTCCCAGTGTCTCATGGTATAGAATGTATTTGTTAACATATTTCCATATCAACAAAGGATGGATAACTTTGGTTTTTCTGGACTATCACTATCAATTATTTCTTTGACAGCAATGCATACTGGCCTCAGACAATACCGTGTACTTTTTGTTCAAGGAGCAAATACACCAAGTCACATAGCTAATAGCAGTCCAGAATAATCTGAATAGATGAGACAGGAGTCAAGCAGATGCAAACTAGAACTAAAGGCATCAATCAATCTATGGAAATAGGAAATCTTGTATTGACCTTTTTATAAGAGTTTGTAGGCTTGATTCTGCCACCATGTGGTTCTTTGAGTCCTGAACAGATGGGGTAGTCCAAAGTCTGCTAAACTTCTTGGAACGTATGGATCTATATGAAAAACAGTCTATATAAAAAATCCAAGCAACTGAAAAGCAATAACAACAATTAAAAAATCTGAACAGTTTGGGGTTTTTTTAAGCTCCACAGATAACTTCTAGAAGATGATTGGCACAAGAAAAGTTGTTGAGGACCATGGAGTCTTTTCTACATACATCCACAGGCCTGCTCTCATATTGAGCTACTGGTTCACTGGGTCTCAGTTGAGCATAAACATTTGTTGGAATTTGAGGAGTTTCTGAAGTCAGGAACCAGGCAAGCCCTAGGTTGTGTTCAGTCAAGATTAGAGAGAAAAAATGCTTCTCAGAGATCATGAATTTGTCCAGAAATGCAAAGGAGGCCTATCCACAGTGATGATAACTAAAGGAAAAAGGTACAACAAGCAAGACCATAGGAGAAGCACTAATTATCTCCTGCAAGAGAGAGGAAATAGGACTGTAGAGGAATAAATCAGGAGGGATATTTTGGACTGCAATTTTACCCAAATGACACACTAAACAGAAGCAAGGGCTGCTTCAGAGACATGTTAGAGAAGAGAAGCCATCAATCAGGATATGTTCCAGTCCTTTCTCAGATGTACTATCCTATCTGCTAGCAGTAGGTATCAAGATCATCGACTGTGAAGATGATGGCTCTGCACAGTGTTTGCACCTAAACAGATATTACATAGCACTATATGCTGCTCTTGTATATGTCAATTGGCTGAATAAATTTTTCTCCAGAAGACATCAAGGATTCTGTGCTGGCAAGATCTTTGTAGTTAGTGTAGTTCTGCTATCAGGGTCAAGCTTTTCCTATGTTGAGATGAGATGAGGACAGCTCATGAGTACCTCAAATGATTTCATCTTCATACACAAAAAGATCTGTGCTTTCCAGCTTGACACTGGAAGTAATGGAAAGCCGTATTTTGAGGCTATTGCTTAGATGAAAAGTGAGGTAGTGATTCCAGAGGCCCTGAACCTAAGTCCTAGCTCCACAAATTGAAACTGAACTACCTGAGTTTGTCAACAATGGCAGGAAACTTGAGAAGCAGTGTATAACTAAACTGGATTTCATTGAAGGAGAATAGTAAACAATAGATGAGTGATTCTGACTCATCAGTTAACACCAATATTGATGGGACTACTTTCAGGCGTAAGATGCTTGGACATGCACAAATTTAGTTATTTCCAAATAATGAAAATTTCTGCCATAATGTAATAGAAAATTTGAAGCAGAATCATCAGAATAAAAGCAAATATTTAATACATTTGGCAATAAGATACAAACCAACTATTCTGTGCTTCTCAGAAACACAAGCAGTGAAAATAACACTCGGGATCTACATCCATTTGGCTTCTGAAGCAAGTTACCAAGTAAGTTACCCTGGCTCACAGGCCAGATGTCCTTAAAGTTTTAAGGTCAATGGACTCTTTCGTATAACGAGGTCTGTCAAGCTGATACAAACTGTGTGGCATTGCTGTCCTCCATGTACAGGTTAGAAGCTCTGGGATCTCACGGCTTTTTCTACATCTAAGGCCAATTAACAGTTGTTACATTGTTACTGTATGCTCTCTCACACCAAATGTGGTGCCCAGGTGTGAAGCTGACAGTGGTTACATACTGTTTGCCTATTGCTTCATCTTTTTCTAGTTAATACCAAATGGATCTAGTCTGTCAATAGTTGGGTAGATGCAGTTAGCTTTGGACTCATGCATTCATGCAGTGCTTTGAGGTAGCTCTGGCCTCTTCACAGCCTGTGTTCACCATGGGCTGTGTAGAGTGGTACTGTTCAGGTGAGATGCAGGACACCCTGTACTCTTGCAGTACCCACTGTATGTCTTCAACAGCCTACCAAAGCAAAGGTACTATAATGAATTATTTCAGATTCCATTACATTGACATGCTTTTCAAAGGAGAACTCCAAACCAGTGAAACAACAGAGCACCAGAAACATAGCAGAACTATGCTACCACTATAATCAGAAAAACAAAAACAAACCCAAAAACGAACCAAACCCAAAAAAGAATTTGTTGCTGTGTTTGTCAAATTTATACTATTCAGGATTCATAAGTACAGCCCAGGAATGCAAAAATTGATTACAATGTCTTTGTTAGTATATCTGCTAAAGTTTTTGCAAGTTAAATGTAAATTTTTTTTGTGGTAATTTGATAAGCCTACTTTGTGTCAAGTAATAACAACACAGTAATACCTTCAGCTGAATTCTGAATAAGAAAGGAAAACATGCTAGTTCCTGCTCTTAATAGAAGTTGTATCTTTTTTTCCTAAAGTTTAGCTTTTCAGTGCAGAAAAAAAGTGCTATACTTAGTTTCCTGATGTTATCACACAACTTGCAAAAAAAAAATTAAACATTTAATTCTGTTTGTGGCTCATAAGGCAATTCATATATCTAATAAAAATGCTGTTGTTTAAATTTTAAATGTATGTGTACATGTTTGTATAGATATATATGATACAACGCTGCAAAAATGCATGTAAAGCTCTGGAATAGATGTCACTTTGCTTTCAACAAATTATTTTGTAAGTATTTGCGCACAGTGCATTAAGTGCTCTATTTCAGCACTTAGAAGTAAAGCAATTGGTAATATATGCGACCCATTAGCATTGAAATTGTCAGCAAAAAGTAACAGCTGTGCATATTCATGGCTATGAAAAATATGCTTAGCTATGGAAAAATGGGATTATCAGTATTCATTTGAAATAATAACTATTAACAAATATGATATCTCATCAATTAAATGTATAATTGACCTAGTTAAAAGCCAGTATGATTAGGAAATTTCATACAACTTACAGCGACTCAGTAAATTTTATTTTTGGCCATATTCTAAGAAACTAAATAATAAACCTACAAAAGATAGACTGACATATTATCGAGTCCCATCTAATAAATAGGATATGCAATGCTGACTATCCCATATTGACAAGAATTTTGTATTAAAGAACATTTCAACAAGACTCGCTTTTGTTGATTTCCTTCTACCTTACTAGGGTACTGAGTAACTGGATTTGTCTCTCACTTAGGTGAGTCTTGTAGGCTGTCACTCAAACTTTGTTGCTACCCACATTTTCAGGGTATCCATTCTTGGCCAGTAGCTTTAATTTTCTATTTCCCTTCTTCTCCTTGGTAGCAGACTTCTTTGGCAGCACATTACAAGGCATTCCTTCAAAAATTATCTAATATTTTCTACCTTTTCTCCATAAATAGTAGAATTTTCATTCTTCTGTCTGCTCAGTTACTTTATTTTCCTACTGTACAAATATTTGATGGAGGGTGTGATTTTCCTGGTCCTACAGGAAACTAGATGATATGTGGCTGGTAAACTGAGACTGTGGAGATGGTCAAAAGTCAGCTTTGTATCTTCTGCATATTTGTCATTCGGAGATTGTAGAGCAGCTCTGAATAATGTTACTGTGATCCACATATACATACCCATATACAATATACCATAAAGGAGATTAATAACAAAAGTTTATTCACTTTATTTAAGTATTCATTATATTTTACTGTGTTCCAAATCAATGCTGTTTCTAAAAAGAGTTATGTGTTCTCCCAAAATAATAGAGGTTTGTAGGCAGTTAAATAATAATGCTTTAAAGACATTTAAGATTATTTGGCAACTTCCATTACAAACTGTTGTTCTCAGTACATCACAGCTCAGGAATCTAAGATTGATTTTTAAATTTATTTTCAGACAATATATTATTTCTTTTCAAAACAAGATTAGAAAAAATGCATTGCTTTTTTCGTATCAATCAATAAATAGATTTTATACACATGATTAGAAACTGTGAGACTTTGTCAATGATATCTGAACTTTATAAGACATAGTCTTGTTGAGTGCTCCTAGAGTCTTATCTGTTTCATTTCTGCTAAAAGATGTCTAAATGTACATTCAAATATGTCTAGACTTACACTGACATATTTGCAAAATGTTTAAAGTTTCCTTATATCATTAGATCTTTATCAGTTTACTATACAACTGAACATTTGCCATCTCCACAACACCACTGAACACAAATGACTGCAGGTGCTCAGCAGGACTTTTGTAAGTTTGTTCTGTGTGCCATTCACATGAAAGTATCAGTCCGTATTTCCACACTTGCAGTGTAAATAACCTGTATTGGGCTTACTTGACAAGGTTTTGGAGGCAGGGAGGCTACAGAGGTGGCTGCTGTGAGAAGCTACTTGAAGCTTTCCCAGTGTCCAATAGAGTCAATGCCAGCTGGCTCCAAGTTGGACCCACTGCTAGCCAAGGCTAAGCCTATCAGCAGCAGTACTAACACATCTGTGATAACTTATTTAAAAGGGGAAAAATATTTGTGCAACAAACTGCAGCCAAAGAGAGTGAGAATATATGAGTGAAATGACTCTGCAGACACCAAGGTCACTGAAGATGGAGAAGGAGGAGGAGGTGCTTCAGGCGCTGGAGCAGAGATTCTCCTGTAGCCTATGGTCAAGACGATGATAATGCAGGCTGTATCCCTGCAGCCTCTGGAGGTTAATGGTGGAGCAGACATGGAGGACCCCAGGCCAGAGCAGGTGGCTGGGCCTGAAGGAGGCTGTGATCCCATGGGGAGCCCATGCTGGAACAGGCTCCTGTCAGGACCTGTAGACCCATAGTTGGAGACGACCCTACACTGGAGTAGGCTTACTGACAGGACTTGTGACCCCCGACATGGGGCTCCTATGCTGAAGCAGTCTATTCCTGAAGGACTACACCCCATGGAAGGGACCCACACTGGAGCAGTTCATAAAGACCTGCAGCCCATGGGCTCTAAGTCCACTAATATTAGAGAACGCTAGTGGGAACTCAGTACGTATTCCAGTCTGTGCTGGTTGGACATCAGCTCACTCATGTCTGCAGACGTTATCCTTGTTTCATATCTCAGTGGTCTGAAATGAAGAGAGCTCTAATGAATACAGTCTTCTGTAGTTTGGGTGTACTGTGGAAAATGAAGCATGAGGGTGTAATTGAAATCATTATGGATACCCACAGGGAGGGGTGAATTCTTGTATTTACTAATATTTAATTGCTTCACTTTGCAATCCTAAAAATCTTTGAGATTTTTTTTATTTAAACTGTGCTTAATTGTCTCCTGAAGCTGCAGCGAGGAAGACATACATAGGATCATGCTTCTTTAAAAAGTATATCTGAAGAAAGACACTTTTGCTCCAGGAAAGAATGATCCTTGTACATTAGACCTAGCAATCCATTGCTATAGAAAATTCCATTTTGAAAGTTACTGAAATAAAATAATTTTAACTTCTAAATAAGTTTTGTTCATTAATTCTAATTTGAACATGTCATTTCATAAGAAACTCTCAGGTCACATCATTTTAGGAGTTTATTGTCATACAGTATTACATATATATGTTTCCAGACCATGCAAACATGCTAATCCTTTGTACATAGCTTCCTGTGCTCTCGCTGCCTGTGTTACAGTGTTTGAATTACAGGGAAAATAGAAGTAGTAAACTTCATTTCCTACTATAGTGTAAACACTTCTCAAAATCAAGAAACGTCAGCTTGAGTGCAGTGCCCTCTATAAATAACTGATTTACCTATTTGTAACTTTACAGGAGGAAACAATGCAAAACAAAATTAGCTTATACATTTCAAATATTCTAAGTCAGATTTTGAAGCTAGGAACATGGAAACACATTATTGAATTAAACAATTTTTACAGTTAATATAACAACAATTCAGAAAGTTAGATGCAATGAAAAAAAACTGCTAAGCAGGTGCAACTTTCACTCTTCATTAGATAAAAACTATCTTTCTTTCCTAGCATATTGTACAGAAGTACAGTCTCATAAACATGCTTCCCCACTGCAAGTACAAGAATTGCAAACATGAGCAATTAATGTATTTTTTAATAAGTATCGATGTTCTTAGATCATTTTAGTTAGGACAATATCTCAGGATATCAAAAATCCTTTGTATCCTTTACAATAAAACCTTCCTATATCCTAATGTTTTTATCTATAATGTTTCAACTGTTCATATAAATTCAATCATGAATATTCTATTGAAATATATGTTTCCTACAGTTCTTCTGAAATAGATGCCTGTATTAGTTTGACAATATAGGGCAGAATATGATTTTCTCATTTTTTTCATAGAACATAGTATAAAGATCGTTTATGTGAGGCAACAAAACATTTTATAAGTATTCCTTGAGGGAAAGTATTGTACTTAAATGACCATTTTTTTTTCAAAAGACAATAATATTAATAATGGTCAATAAATCATTGAAAGCTTCCTCTCTGAACCAAAACCTATTCTTCTAAAGCCATTAAATATCAATATTATGGTACCTAGTTTTCAGATTGAATTTCTACAATAATCAGTATTTTCTGCCTTGCTTGTCACATTTTTTTTTCTTTATTGGCATATTAGCTTCAAAAGTATCAAATTATCATATTCCTGAACTAAGTCTCCAGACAGTAGAATGTCAGCTATCAGTGCAAAACTTTTAGTGTTATGAGAAAGGTACATACAATTTTTGTGCAATCTAATTCAAAGAAGAATATAGTTTTGTAGAAAATAGCACTAAAAATTGACTAAAATAAAATTGTGATAAAAATTGGATTATATTAATGACAATAACTCAAATTCATTGTACTAAATAAACCACTATTAGCAGTCATTAAAAACACCCCTCCATACATAACATCTGAATATTTAAATTACACTGTATGATTATAGTCAGTGTGTGGTTTTTGCTGATATTAGTAGAAATTGCAGCCTTTAATCTGAGAATCTAAACAAATACAAGCATCTACCTGGCATTTAGACAGTTTAGAATTAATAAACTTGTTTGGATTTGGGGAGATTAAATTTATTTTATGGAATTCTGCCAGATGTAGCATGATGCACCTACAAATTTCAAATGTAATCAGATATTTTTCCTTTCAATTTTCTTTTGCTTTGCTCTCAAAACGCAAATATCAGCTTTTGGCTCTTACATAGCTACGCAGATAGAAAGGAATTATTTGTAGCAAGATCATTTTCAATATTTGAGCTTCTTATGGGAATTTCCATTTTGACACATGACCTTTTTCTTTCAGTTTCTACTTTTAGTAAGATTACATTAAAACTTCGCATTTTCTTAATTTCAGTACGTGTTCCATTAAAGTTCTTGGTAATAAAAGAAAAAATATCTATATCATTATAATTAACTTCCCCAAATGATATTAATGGATTTCAGACCATGCCCTTCATTAGAGGTAACAAAAATTGAAAGGAACTGGTATCAACCATATGCAAATCATTATCTTAAATAACAGAGTAGCTGTACACTAGCTTTCAGACACTGTTGAATAATTGCATGAAGCAGAATTACAAAACATATATCTGAAATATATGGCTTAACAAAACAGAAAAGACAACCACCATTGTGGTGATGTTTTGCCTTTTTTTTTTTTTTCATAGAAAGACAAGGAAGAGACTTTGGTCATAATTGC
Source organism: Brachypteracias leptosomus (assembly GCA_013401335.1). Lineage (NCBI taxonomy): Eukaryota > Metazoa > Chordata > Aves > Coraciiformes > Brachypteraciidae > Brachypteracias > Brachypteracias leptosomus. The sequence continues at coordinate 67,087 of VYZX01013475.1, forward strand.
TAACTTCTAATAATAATGTATTATTTTAAGTAGTAACTTTTAATTCCGGCAAAATCAATTATTCATTTATCCTGTTCTTGGTGCCAGGTCTGGAACACTCAACTCCCTGTCAGGCAGGCTACGCATAAACCATGCTGTTGGGTGATCTCACCAAGATGACAGCCTCTGGGATTATGTTACAGGGCCCACACAAGATAAGATGGAAGTTAAATCTGGTCACAGGTTATTAAGTATCCAGAAGATCAAAACAATCTATACACTATCTAAAGCAATAAAGCAGAGTATTGGTCTGCAACATATAGAATTACAGAATCATAAAATTACTTAGGTTGAAAAAGAACTTCAAGATCATTGAGTCCAACCATCAACCTAACTCTACCAAGTACACTGCTAAACCACATCCCTAAGCACCACATCTACACTACTCTTAAACATGTCCAGAGATGGTGATTCAACCACTTTCCTGGGCAGCCAGTTACAGAGCTTGATAACTCTTTCAGTGAAGAATTTTATTCTAATATCCAACCTAAACCTCCCCTGGTGCAATCTGGGGACATTTCCTCTTGTCCTAACACTTGTTACTTAGGAGAAGAGACCATCACTAACCTCTCTACAACCTCCGTGATAAGGTCTCTCCTGAGCCTCCTTTTCTTCAAACTAAAAAACCCCAGTTCTCTCAGCTTCTCCTCCTAAGACTTGTGCACTAGACTCTTCACCATCTTAGTTGCCCTTCTCTAGACCCACTCCAGCACCTCGATGCCCTTCTTGTGGTGAGGGGCCCAAAACTGAGCACAGTATTTGAGATGTGGCCTCACCAGTGTCAAGTACAGTGTAATAATAACTTCCCTAGTCCTCCTGGCCACATTATTTCTGATACAAGTGAGGATATCTTTGGCCACCTTAGTCACCCGAACACACGGCTGGCTCATATTCAGGTGACTGCTTAGCAGCACCCCCAGATCCTTTTCTGCCAGGCAGCTTTCCAGCTGAATGCTAAGCAAATTGTAAGTGCCACAGTGCTGCATTATCTAAATTTCAGCTTCCCCAAGCCTGTAGCGTTGCATGG
>VYZX01013475.1:74142-86122 GCA_013401335.1 Brachypteracias leptosomus
TTTACATCATTAGAGAGCTGCTGTTTTAGGCCAGCGTGCAATCTGACCTCCAGAGTACCCATTAAAATGCAGGATTTTTGGACAAGTATCCAGAAACTGGCAGCCACTAGAATGATTGTTCCATAGTATTAAAAACAGCATTTGGGAATTGCTGAAATGTCTTAATCTTTTTCCTGCCTTTTTTTTAAAATTCTTTTTGTTTCCTACAAAGTTCAATCACGCTCATTGGGGTTCCAGTACTGATACAGTCACCAAATCTTTTGAGTGCCAACATTGCACAGCATGTGCTTCTGTTCTATAATATCTAATATTTTGGTTCAAAGGGATCTATTCAGTCTGAATCTTTATTACATGGGTGATAATACTCTAATATTCAACAAAAAGGAGGTTTTCACATTATAGAGAGGTGTTCAGGATATACAACTAGGCTGGGGTATTCTACCTTGCCCCTTGCAGTTTTCTGACTCTTACTTGCAAGAGAAGGCATCATGATATTGTTTCTCAGTTGTCCCGTAATTTAATTTTTTTTACATTAAACCACCACTGGAATCCACTAACTGTCCTACAGTAGAAAAAACCAACTCCATTCTCTCTCTAGCCATTTTCACTTGTTTTTTTCTCGGTCACTCTTTGAAAGTAAAAAACCCAGAACATCATCTCTTTACCCACAGAAAAGATGCTCAGAAGATCTGGGTATGCTAATATACTTCTCCAAGTGGGGAGTTGAATTCCAGCTGTCAATATGGATCTGGTGAATCCTACATTTCAGTTCCCTCTTAGCTTGAGAATTAAAAGTCCAGACAGGTTCAGGTTAATTATAGGTAGCAATATATGTAAAACCTGAAGACAATGCAATCTAAAACCAGGGCATATTTAGATCAATATTCTTAGGTGAGATTGCAGAGGTTATTGTTCTTCAGATATACATTTCTGGAAATTTTGACTAGGATGTTGTACAGGTATAACCTAATTTGCACAGAAAACATCTAAAGTAAACAAACAAACAAGATATATCAAACAAAACAAGCGAATAACTTACTTTACATTGAAAAAGTTCTATATATCGAAGAGAATTTATAGTTGTTTACTTGGCTGCTGTGCTGGAGGTATACAGTTTTATTTGTAGCAATAATTGTGTTTGTGTTCATCCTATAATTAAGCCAGTAAGTAGCTTCTCTATCCATATGGTCCCCCTTTTTAGTACATTTTAAAAGTATCCAGCATCTGATTTTATACACAGTAATTACAGCACTATCTTGAAGACTGCTCCTAACTCCTTTCACAGCTCACTTTTCCACTGAAGCTAAATCCAGCTCTGTGAAACTGATCAATACTGGGAAGATTTATGGTGCTACTGTAGATAATAACTGAGAACAACTTAAAGCCCTTTTTATAATTCAGAATATACCTATCAAGTAGGATAAAGAGAGCTAGAGCTCTACTCACTTCAATAAAAGATAAACAGATTTTTTTTAATAAGGTATCACCATATATAACACAGATATCCACGATAGTATCATAAGAAGGCTTATTAAATTTGTTTACTAGGGTATATTGATCTTTACTGCTGACAAATTAGTCTTTGAACATACTAGGAAGTACAAGAAAAGAAAGTGCTCCAACTAATCTATTTTCTTAGACCACACAAATAGCCTGTTACGAGTTCCTTGGCATTTTTTGCTTGAATTAAATGGCCTTAATTCTCATTTTATATTTAGCATGGGCAATTCTCATTTTATGTTTAACATTGCACAATCCAGAGAGAACAAAAACCAATAAACCTGACAGATTTTCCTGTACTTTCAGGTTCAAGTTTATGTTAGATGCAAAACTGCTCAGAGAGAGAGAGAACTGAAGCTGTTAACTTTAATGTGTACTCCAAATTGGAAAACAGCAAAAATTAAGTGGTAGCTATGAAATCCGTATTACAGTTAAGTGTATTCCTCATAACTTCATATAGACATGAAAAAAAGCGTAGGAGGAGAAAAAAAATCACAAAGTTTTGTAAGAAAGTTTGCAGTTCTGGTTTTGTTTTGAGGATTTTTTTTGTTTGTTCTTGTTGGTTTTTTTTCCCCTACAGAAAAAGAACTCAGGAAAGACCAGATTGTGTAGCCTTGCCTTCTGATACCACAGATCATCACTTCATGTAATAACTTTCTTAAGTGATCCACCTGAAAGCTCCAGTTTAAAGTAGCTAAATATTTGTTCCAATCCTGTCCCATTATTCACCTGCACTTTTTTGAAACCCCCAATGACTCAAGGCAAATATGTATGTCAGGAATATCAACAGCTGACACCATAAGTCATGAAATGACACCTCTCTTCAAAACTGACAAATGAATCAAACTGTTTGTTGATCAACACCTCCAGGTCCTTTTCCACTGGGCAACCTTCCAGCCACACTTCCTCAAGCCTTTAGCATTGCATGGGGTTGCCATGACCCAACTGCAAGATCCAGCACTTGGCCTTGCTGAACCTCATAGAACTGGCCTCAGCCCATTGATCTAGCCAATCCAGATCCCTCTGAAGAACCTTCCTACCCTCAAGGAGAATAACACTCTTGCCCAACTTGCTGTCATCTGCAAACTTTCTCAGGGTGCTCTTAATCCCTTCAACCAGATCATTGATAAAGATATTAAAAAGAACAGATGCTAGTGCTGAACCCTCGGGAGCACCACTTGTGACCAGCTGCCAACTGGATTGAACTCCATTCACTACCACTCTCTGCGCCAGGCCATCCAGCCAGTTTTTTACTCAGCAAAGAGTATACACACCCAAGCCTCGATCAGCCAGTTTCTCCAGGAGAATGCTNCTAGTTTCTTAACAAGGATGCTCTGGGAGACAAAGGGTGAGGGTCAAAGGCTTTACTAAAGTACAGATAAACAACTTGTTATAAAAGAAGATCAGTGTAGTCAAGCAGGACCTACCTTTCATAAACCCATGCTGACTGGGCTGATAACCTGGTTGTCCTATACATGCCACATGATGGCACTCAAGATGATCTGCTCCATAACCTTCACACGCACCAAGGTCATACTGTCAGGTTTGTAGTTCCCCAGGTCCACCTTCCAGCCCTTTTTGTAGTTGGGCATCGCATTTGTTAACCTCCAGTCAACTGGGACCCCCCCCGGTTAGCTAGCACTGCTGGTATAAATGATGGAAAGTGGCTTGGTGAGCACTTCCACCAGCTCCTCAGTACCCTTGAGTGGATCTCAAGTGGACTCGGACCCATAGACTTGTGTGTGTCTAAATGGAGCATCAGGTCACACGTTACTTCCCCTTGGGCTATGGGGGCTTCATCCTGCTCCCTGTCTACCAGCTCAGGAGACTGTGTATCCTAAAAATAATTGATCTTACTCATAAAGACTGAGACAAAAAGACATTAAGTACCTCAGCCATTTCCTCATCCTTTGCCACTATGTTTCACCCTGTATCTAATAAAGGATGGAGATTTTCCTTAGCCCTAATTTGTTGTTAATGTATTTATAGAAACATTTTCTATTATCTTTTATTTCTTTGCTTCATATGCAAACATGTATTTTGAAACAGCTAATAAAAGGATGATCACTGGCCTTTGAAACTCAGTGTTCTGAGTGCTTTATCACATTAGCTAGCAAAATTATGCCAAAAGTAAGTTGATTATAATATGGGTAAGCAGTTTTTCACAGGTCGGTAAGGAGATAAATTCTTTCTTGTTCATTTAACAGATTTGTAAAAGTACCTTTTCCAGACTAATCAAACTGAAGACAGTAAGCCACCTGGCAACCCATAGGTACACAGTATCATTGAGTAGTGGAACACACTGAGACTGTACCTGTTGAGGCATCAGGTGCAGTAGGAAGGAGGAGTGGCTTATTATATGTGACTGTCTTCATATATCGTCTGTGAGAGGGAGGGAAAAGAGGACTCTAACTGTGAAGCTGTTGCAGAAATCCTGTCATGGATTTCAACTCTGAATGTATCAGTAGCCGACATACAAACATTTATTTTTGTGCCTTTTGTTTTTCATGAGATATTACCCATTTCTCTTTCTTGTGTTAATCCTTCAGTGTGACACATGGCGTATGTCTTCCACATCTTCACATTACTAGGCTTCATATGCAAAACTGCTCATAAAAGTCTATCCAGCAATTGCTCGTAATGTGTTTCCAAGCACTTTGAATGCAGCATGGGCTTCCAGAGAATCAATGTTCTGAATCATTGTTGGGGCTGGGTAGCTAGAGTGGTGGTGTGTTGGAAAACCAAGGTGTGCTTTGGCTGTGCCTTCTGGCCAGCTCTGCTTTTGGATTATAGAAGCACCACAGCCATTTCTTGTAAGCTAATAGCTCTATGTCTTCTGCTATTCCTAGTAGGTCTTTTCTGTTACCTCAAAAAAAAAAAAAAAAGACCTCACTATTTCTACTGTACCATACATATTTGGAATCAGAACTGTAATAATTGGATTTTTAACATAGATCCAAAATTCTAGATGTACATATTCAATGTCTCTTATGAATGCATATGAATAAATTTGCAAGTAAAATTTAATGGTGCACTCTGTATCATTTTGTATTTTACTTTAACTTTGCCATACTTACTCACAGATAAATTATTTCCAGAAACACTGGGTTTATTTGCATTCTTAAAAACCTGTGGAAACTGATGCATAAATTTCCTCATTTAGCATGCTGTTGTTTGAGGCTGGCATCTGGTACAATCCATAGAAATCACTATACATAGTAGTGAACCACCTTTGTTTCTGTTTTCACAAAGCAACACAAAGGTATGTCAGTTTTTGACAAGAAGCACTTATGACATAATTCCCTCTCTTCTCTAGAGCTGGATTTTATTTCTATGAAAGATTCAGACTGCTCATGTACACTTCTATTAAATTTTTATGTGCCTCTCAGATCATATGTTTGTCTCCCCATCTCTGAGCTTGAAGACTTAAATTCCTCTTTAAACACTGAAGATGTCAATTCAGAATCTCATTCTACATGCCTAGAAGTTAGGCTTTTCAAGATCTGATAATAAATTGATGGATGAGAAATTTCTTGTTTACCAGGCAGCTGGACAGGAAGTAAAACATTTCAAAAGTAGGAGAGGCAACTGCTGAATGACAAGATGGATTTAAATAAAAAAAAAATTAAATTAAATCCAGTGGTATACTTCTGAAATCAGAAATATCAAACCTATTGCACAGGACCAGATTTGTGATGTACCTAGAGAAAATAGTCTTTTCTTCCTTTGATATTGGTATGCCACATAGGTGATAAATAGAAGCATGCAATGCATATTATATAAAGCATAGAAAACAAATTACCTTAAGTGTCTCAAAGAACTGAAGAATCCTCTAACTTATTAACTGTATAAGTTAAAGCAGTGTTCTGACTAGTTCTACTTCTATAAACATTTTAGATAGCATGATGGGACCAGAGTTGGTCATTCCTGAATATTTTTCTGCTATGCCTATTTGGACAGAATATATATTTTAGTATTTTGAGTATCCCTAAAAACTAAAAAAAATACATTTTTTAATAAATTAATAGAATATAGGTTACAGAAAGAGTTGTGTTGCTCACAGTTCAGAAAACTCATTCCTCTCCCCTTGCACATTCTAAAAGCATTCAGTTAAAGATGGTGCAGCTTTAGTCTCTTCAAAGTGATGCCTCTGAAGAGAGAGAGAAAGAAATCTGTCCAAAGGCATGTTTTAAAGTTATCCTATGTGGTTTTGATGTTAATCACATTCCATGCAGGTAACTAACATATAAACATTTGGCCCTGTACAGTATGCAAACTTGTTTTACTGTCCTTTTACAACTTTCTATATGGCACTTTGTTTCTTGTAACCCTCTGTGTGGGTTTATTTACTTTCAAAGCAGTATTTTTTTATTATTCTGACACTCTTCATATATTGTTTGTGATATTTACAAAATTATGTAGCTGGATATCACTGTACTAGTTCATCTGTTTGTTGAGGTGTAGGTTTAATCCACTAGACCTACAACAGATGCTCTCTGTTAACCTCTCTTACCCCCTCCCCCTGATTTAGAGGAAGAGAAAGAGGATAAGGGAGAGAGACTTATGGTCCCCTCCCCTTTCAAATAGGAGAGGAAGGGAAAGAGAGAGAGACTTCTGGATTAGAAAATAAAATTAAAACAGCTTTAATGAAGATAATGATAATAAAAGGGAATATATACAAAACGAATATTGAATCCAACCTCCCCCTGATGTCAATTATGTCACCGTCACCACTGATGCTGTGGAGCAGGCACTGGCAAAGTCCCAGACTGGTCTCAGCAGCTGATGGGAAATGGGTTCGGGAACTGGGTTCAGGAACACACGAATCAGGAACAAAGGCAGGGATGAGAAGGCAGAAGGACGAAGGGAAAGGATGGAAGGATGGGTCCACCAAAGGAAAAAGATGAGAACGCTTAAGGATCCCAAAGGGAAGAGTAGCCCTGAGACCCTCGTGATTCCTCAGCTTTATACTGAATATGACATATATGGGATGGAATACCTCACTGGTCAGTTTAGGATCCCCTGTCCTGGCTGTTCCTCCCCGCAGGTGCGGCCTTTCACTTTTTGCAACCCCCAATGTGGTACAGAAGATCCAGCAGTGACCTTGATCTGCACACCAATCCTTGGTAGTAACTCTAAGCTTCAAGAATTACCACTGCTAGAAGCAGACCCTGTCTGTGAAAACATGCTGTGAGCTTCAGAAAGTGCAGTTAGTTAGCAGAGACTCAGATGAAAAGTAAACTCACTGAACAGAATTGTTTTGGTTCTAACTCAAACCAGGACATCACTCAAACCAGGACACTGTTCTTTTAACAGAAAAAACACACAACAATTATTGTATGCAGTATTTACTTGTTACTGTATTTGTAGCATATTGTAACTTTTGTTCTTGTCATGATTTTGTCACAACCCAATGGAGTTCTGTGGTTCTTCTTACTTCTATAGTATAGATGGTTTTTTGCTACCACTTGTAGTGATTCCTAGCACCCCTATGATCTTCTTCTATTGCTTTTTCCTACAGCAAGAGTTACATATTTTAGTCACTTTTCTGTTTGTTTGGGTTTTTTTCCCAACATTCTAGGCATGTCTGGAAAGCTTCAATAGTATTGTACAAATACTGTAAATGTACAGATGAATCCACCCATTCTGGCATGAAAATTGATTTATTTTTTCTCTCCTCATCCCAAAACATAACCTTCTGAGAAATATTGTTATTCATAAGTAACAATTTACAGAAACTAATCAGAAAAAAATCCCACACTTTCTTCAAAATGCACATATTCCATCTGTGTATTTCTGAATATTTAGTTAGCTCGAGCTGATGGACATCAAATGAAAAGATCCATATGTCTATAGGTTAATCAAGATCCACTTGTTAGCTAAGCCATGGTGAATGACTCTTCATGCATTCATAGTTTATTTCTGTAATCAAATATTTCAGTTTAATCCACCCATGGTGCTTCTGTACTCCTTATCCACACATTTGAACTAATTCCTGCAGAATCCATTTGAATCACAGGACTTCAAATCTGTTTTTCTTAATCAGTACTCTGCCTCCTTAAAAATGGAAGAAATAAGGTCGGGTTTAAGAAACGGGAGAAGAAATAGAGCAGTGAAACAAAGGGCTCAGCTTTCTGCAGTGACAGTAAGATCTGGATGGGACAAAGAGCAGACTCATTAAATGTAACAGAAATTAGGCAGCTACTGAAGATGAACAAAGTATAGGTAGGAGACAGCATCTTCCAGAAAGGTGTCATTACATAGTTCAAGAAGTGAGACACTAAAATATGAAGATCTCAAAAATTTTCAAGCTAGAGCTTCAAAGAATAGGTGGTCAATATATCCTCGAAAGTCCAGAAATAATCAAATCAAAAGTTCTAATTTTTCTTAAAGAGAAAAAGTTTATATGGGAAAAATAATTTTCTAGAGCTGAGATTGACTTTCACTTTTGATAGGGTAAAAAGAAAAACAAACTACATCTGACTGGAGAACCAGTTAATGACTTCAAACTATGAAGGTCCTTGAAGATAGGATGAAGGTAATGAATGCATAGTCTAAGTACCTCCAGAAGAAGTGTCATCCAGAAAACCAATCTACTATTACACAGCTACCATTTTCCTTCATTTTCTAAAGTATTTGTCCAATCTCCAGGCAATGAAAGGGACTGTTAAAATTCATACTAGTTTTGCTTTGTAGTTCCTTGAATGTTGCATTTTGAAATGAAAACAGGGTTGATAACTAGCGTATATGCTACATACATATCACAGGGTGCATGTGTGTGTATATGCACACATTTATACTGTTAACTTTGTTCTTTTTATACAGTAGCTATATAGAACTGAACCACTTTTAATACAAAACATATAACATTATTCATAACAATGACAAAAAAGCCACACTATTGGAGGCCAACCCGCTGCATGATTCCTAAGAGTAGTAATTATGGAGTAATCTTTTCAAGATCCTAAGCATCCATAATAACTGTATGGAGGTTTTCTTATTTCTAAGTTGGTTTATTAAAAGTTACTAGAAATAGAATACCTCTTGGGAACTTTACCACGACAATCTGTGGAGTAAATGGAAAAGCACTTAAAGTCGCTCTTATCATGCTTTTATTCAAGCTATATTTTTAAAGTAATGTTTCCTATTTTAGTCTATTAAACATGAAATTATTTTTTTTATGTGAGAATACAAGTTTTATTTCATCAAAGTTTATTTTCCTGTTGGTATAAATTTGTAGTTTTTGAAGGCCACAACATCTGAAATCTTACAATCTTTGTAAAGAAATATGAACATTCAAATCTTATTGTCATCTCCTTTGTATTTCTTAATTTTATTGTCTATTATGTAACATCATATACATATGCAGAGAAAGGGCTTTTTGAATCTACTCCCCGTGTAAATAATTGCATGAGGAAATGAGCATGTGCAAATCTGAGTTCTTTGAACTATAGTGTAGCAAGCTCATTGCCAAATCAGATTCCTTATCCTTATCTACCAAGACAGTAATCCCACAGACATCATGTATTGTTTTCTTTCCTCATAGCTGCTATGCCTATAAACATATGTTCATATGACTTTAAAAAGGCATATACTACAAAAATAAAATTTTCTGACAAGATTATCCTTACTTCATTCTAGATACAGACTAGAACAAGGCAAAGATAATCTCATGAGAATTTCTTCTTCCTCAGAAAGCTAGCAGTTCACAATTGAGCCAGCCTTTGTGCCTCCCATGAGGCATCATATCCCTCGCTATCCAATACTACAACAGGCAAAAGGGCTCCCAAGTCTTAACCAGCTGCATCTAATTGTTTTTTGTACTCAGACCTTAAGTGCAGTACTTGCAAGTTATAACCAAAAAAACTATTTTATATCTATGGATATTCATTCTATTTCTGTACAGACAAGATATGTTGGAAACTCTTAATTCTGGTTCACTTCTACTGGTCTTCAAATAACAGGCAACTCTCAAACAATTTTTTATTCTTGTTTCTCTGCAGCACAGTCCTGATTCCAGGCTTTCCACTGCCACAGATAAGCTTGAGCTGTCACCCCCTATTCACAACCCTCAAGAATGGATATCTTAGGTGGCTAAACAGGGGAGATGGAGAGCTGCAAAAATGTTCAGAAATATCATAAAGGAAACTGAGGGAAGGAGAAGTCTCATGCCCTCTTATCATGCTTCTATACCAGTTGCTAATTAAGGGGCAATGCAGTTTTCTGTACTTGTTGAGTCATTTATACACTTCATTAGTTTGCAGGTATACTCAAGACATTGATGGGTACAGTAATTTTTTCCCTAAGCACATGGAGAATAACTTTATTCTGTACAAATATCCGGTCACTGAAGTTCTCAATATTGTGTAAACGCATTGAACAAGATGTTAGGAGGCCTAGAGCACATGGCTGGTGGATGAAGGTTGAGTGTTTGTATAGTGCAGCAAGAAGAGCTTAAAGACTGATTTAAAGGCCGTCCTCAGCCATTTCAGGGGATCAAAAAGATTGTGGAACCAAATGTTTCTTCCAAAGCAACACACCATATAACAAGGAGAAATGGTCACAAATTGAAATGGGAGAGATGCAGATGTAATTAGGCAGAGATTCTTTGCTCGGAGGGTGGTGTTGCAATGGAACAGGTTACTTCCAGAGACTAAGGAATCTCCATCCTTGATGTTTTCCACACTCAACAAGACGAAGCTGTGGCTGACCCAACCTAGTGTTGGCAATAGTCTTTCTTTGGACTAAATGGCCTCTAGAAAACCCTTTTAACCAACATTTCTATGATTATGACTTTGCAAGACCACCTTCCAAAGGGAGAAAGTCAGACTACAACCTACCTTGGCTGAACCTTCTAATGAAACACATTTCATCGTAGCTTCTATATTTCAAAGATGCTGGAGGATACAGACATGAGAGCTAGTTACATCATACTTGGGAAGACTTCCTTGCATCAGGTAAATTTACAACTGTAGAACCGTAACATTACTTTTCCTTAATGCACAGCAAGACCAGAACAGTCTCCTGTGTCTCATAAATAAGCTTCAGACAGAAATTAGATTAATATATTTTAAATGCACTTGTTTTGTTCAGATGAATTTTAATTTATAAATAAAAATATTTAAGTGGATAGAGTTATGGGATTTTAGCCACATTTCAAAGCCTAGGGTAAAATTTAGTTTACATGCTACTTAACTTGTGTCTTTCAAACCTTAGCTATGTCTTCCTCTCCTGAAACTAAACATAAACCAAGTAAGCAATTTTTACAAAATTTTACCAAATGAGTGTCCACTGTGGCCAAAGAACAGAATACTTACATTGTTGTTTTCTCTCACTTCAGTTCTAATGTCAGGTGTTGCACGGCAGTGAAGCAGTTAAGAAGTTTCTCTATGCCCGACTTTAAGCTAAATTTTGATATACAACATTTACTATAAGTAAAATCCAACATGCATATTTCTCTTTCTACATTCTTGGAAGTGCATGTTAGTTTGTGAAATCCCAGTGTGATTGTCTGAATGAAACGGATGCGATTTCTCTTTAAAATAGCATGAAGCATATGGTATCTGAGTCATCTGTTCTCAACTGCCAGCTGTGTTGTGTTTTTTTTTCCTTAACAGAGTGAAGTCCCTCCAGAATGACCCAAATCAACAAAATGTTGAAGTATCTTGGCACATGAATTTACAAATATACAGACATATCCTCAATTGAGACATGTTCCTAATGGTTTCACATGTGAAGCATCTGCTAGATATCAAGGTTTTTTGACTAAAAATTAGAATATATTTTTCCATCTACTGTGTCCATCATTTCAATTAAGCATGTGGATTGAACAATCTAGTTCAGTAGGAAAATGCACTCTCTTTTAAAGGAATCTATCAAGGTTAATATGGCAGATGTGCAAGAAGGCATAAAGCAATATCTGGAGAATGATATTTTTCAAGAATACAGAAATGTTCATAAGAAATATATAAAATTCTTCCTAAAAGACTGCTTGGGATTTGATGGTGTTTCATTTGACAAAATAATTCCTTTCCATTGTGGACAAATAGAATACTCATTTTTTAACAGCTGTTGGACAGAGCTCTAGATAGCACTCTCAGTGAAAATGTGTCAAAGTCAAAACAAACACTTTACTCCTTAGGAAAATAATCAGTCTCTACTTGTCCCTCATTCTGCCACGTCACTGAACAGCTTAAGGCATTCCTTACCCCCAGTGTTGTAAGCTATAAATGCTATAACAAAAATGAAAAAATTCTTTATTGTCAAGATGTGCTGCCAGCACTCTTCTTCCTCAGGCCAACACCAAACTCTACAACATCCCCTCAGCATAACTTCATCTTTTATTCTTCATCTGTTTGCTCTTCTCCATCTCAAATCAGCCAAAGGGAAACATGCTACTGAGAGAGAGCTCAGCAAGCTGCCCCCAACAAGAAGTTCCTCTGACTGGCCCCAACAGGAACCCTCTCCAAACTAATCAGCT
>VYZX01013475.1:99156-111686 GCA_013401335.1 Brachypteracias leptosomus
GGCCCACCTCTCAAGCCCGTCAAGGTCCCATAGATTCATTTCATCAGATCTCATGGACTTGTACACCTTCAGGTTCCTTGAATGGTATCAAATCTGACCTTCTGCTACAGTGGGTGGTTCTTCATTCTCACAGTCCCTGCCTTTGCCTTCTCCATCTCCCTGGTAACCAGGTCTTCTGTTTCCTTCTGGAGAGGGCCTACATTTTCCCAGTCTTCCTCTTAACACTAACGTACCTATAGAAGTTTTTCTTATTTTCCTTGATGTTCCTGTCCAAATTTAATTATTTCAGGGCTTTGGCTTTCCTGATCTGATCCTTGGCTGCTTGGATAATTTCTCTGTGTGACAAGCAGTGTGTGCGAACACTGTATTTTACTGTATTTCATTTTCTTCAGACAAATACCATTCTGCCAGTACTTTTTAATTTCAATTTTACTGCTACTACTTTGTGTTTTGATTGCTTCTTTCTTTCTTTGAGTTAAATGATTTTTGTAACAGCACATGTTTCCTAGACACAGGCATCTGAGGAGAAACAACTGATGATTTGTAATTCTTGCCTATTTCGATATTGTCAACCCAGAGACAGTATAACTTTACTTTCTAAATTCTCCCTTTTCTTCTACACATAACCTACTAACTTCTAAAGAACACAGCAACATTTTGTGCATCCATAAAACTCCCTGTGTGTTGATATACACATTTTTCATAGCAAAAACAGTGAGAGTGGCATCTCAAAAGAGTTTCTTTTGCATCTGTCACAGAAAGAATAATAAATCCTACTGTTGAGTAAAAAAAAAAAATACAGCAGATATCATCTTGAAACCTAGCACTTGTTCTTTTTCAGATTATATAGAATATACATCCACTTGTCTCTTGGCTTTATAAATGTTATATGAGATCACTTTGAGCTGTTGCTAGGTAGAAAGACACCTACTGAATCAAGACAAATGACATTCTTATATCTGAAATCTGAAATGCCACCCAACATTTTCCCATAGCGTCAGCGGGCTGATGGCCTGACTGGTTCTTTGGAGATCAAGCATCAAGTTAGACAGTCATCGCAAATCTACTTTTATTTATTTAAGCAATTGATGTAAGTCCCCAGTCCAGGTTTCCAGAACTGTCATTTTTCTTGAAACATCTTTCAGTTTGGATTTTCACAAGGAGAGAGATCTTGACAAAACATTTGGTCAGTCACCCATGCACTAATGTGTTTCTAGCAAGCTATTTCTCATAAACTTATTTTCTCTTTTTGGCATTTCCAATTTTTCAATTTAATAACAGAATTCTTTGCTTGCTATTGTGGTTTAAGATTTTGGAGGAGGGACAGGTGGAGTGGCTATTCCACTTCCCTTCCTGCCACACTCTATAAAAGGACACAGGAAGTTCCGTTCATCCCTTCCTATCTGGGATTGCTGCTGGGATTGCACCCCTGCGTGGCTGCTACAACTCCACGTGGTTCAGGAGGAATCCAGCGGCATCCAAGGATTGGTTTTGTATATATTTGTATACACACTTCCTCTTATTATTTCTGTATATTCCCCTTTCCTTAATACCTTTTTGTTCCCTGTTAAAATTGTAATCTTAACTTCCAACATTGTGTAAGGTCTTTTTCCTCCCCAGGAGGGAAGAGGAGAGAAGGGTGAAACAAATACCTCTCTGTGGGGCTTGCCCTGAGCCTTAAATGGAGACAAGTATCCTCAAAGGGAATGTCTGGGATCCACTTTACTCTGGTAAAGTTTTCTGATTCTACACAGGGAGGTGAATGACACCCTCTTTTTCACATAAGCCATAGCTTAAGTATTACATAGAAGTTTAACTAAGTAAAATATCCTTTATATCTGTCTTTAAAGTATTATGTATATACTTTATCTGGAATTCTTAAAAATAGAATGGATCAATTTTTCACATCTTTAGCCTTAAAAAAAAAGTTCCCACTCCTTCAAGGTCCATTTGCATATTTTATAATAATCCTCATATGAAGTATTCCCTAGGTAAAGCACACAATAGTCTTTTGGACATGTACAAGAAATTACAGTGACTTTTCCTTCTGTAATTGACCTAACTCACATTTGAAAGATTTGTTCTCTGCCTGTGAATCCCAGTGAATTCTCACCCCAGTGAATCCCTAGGGATTTGCTGCCATGTAAAACAGTGTTGGTAATAGAAACTGAGTGTGCCTACAGCTGTCTAATCTTTATTCCAGTGACTACAGAGTTCTCTCAAGAGACAACAGGGATTTACTGAGATTCACTATACTGCTGGAGAGGGCTACACGCAGTGCGTTATTGAGTAGGATAGGACTTTACTGTGTCTTAAAATAAATCTGACAGTTCTGCAGTTTTTCAGAAGAAAAAAAAATCAAGTTTCTGAGCACTGAAGGGTTCAGACCTCTGCATACCAAAGAGGCTTTGCTCCCTATTTATAGTGTTTAGCTGCTAACAAGCAACAGGACTTAAAGGACACCCATGTTCGCAGCATTTCTGGGACTTTTTAGATGGAACTATCCTGCAAGTACAGGCACTTAACCACAGAGGTTTACTTGAGGAACTTGATGGACAGACACCTGCGTCGGGAGATCAATGGACAACACGTACACGGACTAATATAATCCAAGCAGTGCCGTTTATTGCCCAAAGCTCACTCATTATATACCCACCAGCACTGACCACGCGCTGGAAGCACAACTCTAATTGGTAACAAACTCTGCCAGGCGCTAAGCAACATCTCTTGATTGGCCAGGTACTGCTCTCAAGGCGCCTCCCTTGGTTCCACCTTCTGCCTCCATTTTCTTGCTGCTTCACTCCCGTGTCACGTGCCGCACATGGCTGTCCCCGTGTGTCCTTGTTTACGTCTTCCCTGTAACCGTCCTTGTGTGTCCTTGTTTACATATTCCCTGTAGCCATCCTTACTGGCGCCGCCAAGTCTGGGTTTGCCCACATGTTCATTCTTATGGAGATACCTCTCCACAGACACCCACAATACTTGACAGGGATTCAAGTCAGCAAACAGAGGAATCATTTTGGAAATCCTGTTTTCTGTGTCTAGCTAACACTGAATTTATCTTCCATATAGGCAGAATTACACAAGGAAGTATTCACAGTCCTGTTCAGCCTAAATTAAACAGAAACCAATGCCAAGAGTTTCTACTACAGATATGATTTAAATTCTGCATACTTGTTTTTAAATATTTTAATATTTTCTATTACCTTTATGCCTAATAGATGACAGAATGACAGACACACTGCTCTAGGAGTATTGCAGCTCTGTATTATCTTAGCCACTGGAAATCTTGTCTTTTATTAAAAACTTGGGTAATGGAAATGCCAGAACTGACCTATAGGTATACTATATATATGGAATTACATACATAACTTCATTATCAAGAAGTAATGTATGTGTGAGAGAGGACTAACAGCTCCTTTCCTGTAGTCATGTATTGTTTCCTGATCCTTCTGCTTTTTCCATGAAAAATAATTAATGAACTCAGTCACTTTTTTTAAGTCATTCATCAGTGCATCACTAGGAACTGATTGGTCTATATCAAAACTGCCTCTGAAAAAGTCATCAGGGTCAAAAATTACACTGTTGTTATTATTTTCCCAAATTTTAACAAGCCATGTTTATGTTAGTCTAATTTTCTTCCTTTAATTAAACAGCAAGCACAAGGAATTAAAGTTTTGTAGTATTATGAAAGTATGTCCAATTTATCATATAAAAAGAAACACCTAGTGAGCAGAAAAGTGTTGAATATTGAAAAGATATATAGAATGGTTATGAACCTGATTAGGAGAATTTCACTTCTTGATATTCTATACACCTTTATCTGAGGAGTACAACAGACTGAACTATGACATAATCTTAATTTTTATATAGGATTTTATATTCTTCCTATCAATTGACTAATTCTAGAGACGAACCTACCCTTTGTTTGCCAGGTTGTCACGGTCCACTAGGGACTCCTGAAGGTTCTTCTTTTTGATCTTGAAGTACAAAATTAAGGCGACTAAGTCAAAGGGGCAAGTTTCAATCAAACTTTATTGTTTACAAAGAAATCACCTTAAAACTGCCTGTAGGGCAGTTACAACTAGTATACTTTTTTCTTTTCATCTGATCAGTTCTATGTTTCCACTGGAGCACAAAAACTACCACTATCAAGTGTAGAAGTAGTTCAATAAGGGCCTGATCAATTCATGGCTTATTGTTGGATAATGAATTATGGGAAAAAATGAAATTTGTTATGACATTAAATATAGAAAGAATATGTTCCAAACAAAATAGAATATAATAAACTTCATGACAATCCAGGACTGCTGCTTAAGCTTTTATAAGTTAGAGTCTCTTTGCAGCTAGTAATACACACTTGTATATTTTCCACTAACTTTCAGTTTGCTCCTGTCATCACAGTAACTACTGTGTCTTCAGTTAATCTGTTTCATTATTTCCATGAAAGCTTGAAATCAGCAAAGCCATTGAGAATGTACCTGAAGTTCAAAATGTGTTATTCCTAACAAGACATTTTAGCCAGCTGATAAGTAATACGGTTGAACACAGTCTTTGCATTGTTCTATGAGTGCTAATACACAATTTTTCCTCCTGCCCCACTGTTCCTATTAGCAGGATTTTTATCTAAACATCAGTTTGAAGAAATGTGAGCTTTTCCTTGAGATATCTTGCACTGAATTTCTGCTACTGATTTTCCTTATAAATATAAGGTCCTAAGTGAGAGAAAACAACAATCACATGATTTTTAAAAAAAGTTATGTCTCAGAGCCTGCAACAAAAAAGTCATCTTTGAAAATGGAACAGAGTACTACAAATACAGCTCTATTCAAAGACAGCTAAAAGGAATATTCTTTTTCTCCATTCAAGGAAACAAAGTAAAGTGAATTACAGCTCCAGTAAGACCACTTTGCTCTGAGGTTAAATAGTCCCAGTCTTCCACATGAAGACAGTTTCAAGATGCAACTAAAAATTGCTTTCTTTCTCTATTATTGAAGAAGAATCCAATTACAGATGTTCTTGAGTTTGTAATATGTTTAGATTGATGTTATTTGAAAAAATCCCTCCTTTTTACCCCCATAAGGCAAAGGAGAGGACAAGCTTTCAACTAAATAGAAGTTGTTTTTTAACATTGATTATGCACAACTGAGAATAGTTGTTTAAATCTGTCATTTGTGTAGAGGAAGCTTTCTGAAAGTTAAAATTTTCACTATAAGGTCAATTTCATACAGAATAAACATCTATTCATTGATTTGTGCTTTTCATAGATGAAAGTACATATAGAGCATGCTTTGGTTTGATTAAGCCATCCTTGAGACTGAAATATTGAGCTGGTTGTCAAATACATACATTTTCCCATCTTGGAAAGACAATCATAAAAATTATTTTTAGTGTCAAAAAAAAAAGAAAGCGTAATAACTTGAAAATGAAGCTTACATATGCTTCTTATTTTTCTAAGCTGTCAAGGGGATTTCAAGAAATAAAAGTGGACAAAAGGAAAAACCTGAAATCCGATAAGAAAAAACAATAAGATTATCTGAAGCTTTGTTCTGGTGTAAACAGGAAATTAATTTTTAATATTAAAACTTCTGCTATATTCTGAATGACAGAAGGAAGAAAGAAAGAATGTTTTAAAATAAATACATTCCATACTTTATACAGATAAGTAAGATATAATCTGGAATTATGTTAATGGAAGATATTAGTAAAACAGACAAGAAGAAAAAAAGAAAAATTATTAATTTTACAACACTTGGGTTAAAGGGTTATCTTTTCCTTCCATCCTCTTTGTTTACAGCTGAAATTGCAGTCTTTCTTAATATCTCCTACATCATTTGAAGTTAAGTGCAAAAACTGTCGTTCTCTATTTCTGTATCCTGACCAAAACTTGAGAGAGTCTGGAATAATTTTAATCTTTGCAAACAAACCGGAAAAGCAAAAATATCAATTAAAGGCGCTTTGTTTTTTTTTTTTTCCTCTTGAAAAGCAGGACATATCTTGAGTCCATTAAATAAATAGGAGTTTTCCAACTAGTTTTACTGGATCCATGCTCTTCTGTTCTTATATCTATTCTCTGTGCTCCTTCCACCAACATTAGCAAAAAAATGCTTTGATACTGCCTGAGTATTGACCTGAACTGTTAGCTTTGCCCATTGTACATTGATCCACATGTTCTTAAACTGACATTCTTGTAAACAGAGAGCTCTTACACTTCTTGCTGTCTGCTCATAAGGCTTTCAGATTCAATAATGCTCTGCAAACTACAAAATTTTCTTTTGAGATGGGGTTTGAAAATGAATATATATAAAATAATAGTACAAATTACAGCAATTCATTTAAAAAGAGATATATGAAAACTGTAATAAGTTCAGAGAAAAACTGACATATGAAGTGGATTCCACATCACAAAAATTTGAGTATCTCCTCAGCCTGGAAACAAAAGGTTTAGACGAATATAATCAAGTCCTACAAAATCAGGAAGAGCTAAGACAATTCACTGTTCACTCCATCTTCTATAAAAGGAAAAAAACGACCATGAAAAGAAAATAGGAGTTTCTAAACAAACACAAGAATTATTTTTTTTCACATAACAGGTAGGAACATACTTGAGGAACTTGCCAAAACATATCATAGATGCAATCTGTAGATGCAGATACTTGGTCTGTTTTCAGACATCTCTGTGTCTGCTGATGGCCACAGTTGGAAGCAGAACATCAGGCTAGATGGAGTCTCATTTTGAACCAGTGTGGCTGTTCTTGTGTTCAGTTTGAGGAAATAAGACAAAAAAAATAGTCAATCTGAGGATACAACAAACCATGTTTATGCCTAACTGTACTCCAGTCCAGAAGAGTATTTTTCAAATGTTTAATCTGAGCATCATTTACAAATTACAGTAACAATGTAGATGTCAGGGGAACAAATCTTTCTGAATATTTAGTTTGACAACCTAGGTAACATAGTACCAAACATTTCATACAAGACTTCATTCATTTAACATGTTCAAATCAAGCATGAATTTGACAACTATTCTTGACTTAAGAAATGTAAATGCTAGGTTAATATTCCATCTGAAGATGGAATACTACATTTCTCTGCATTGTGTTGTTAGACATGACAGTTCTTTCAGCTCTAAGCACCATGATAAAGTCACATTACCTTGCTCTCTTACTGTTTCTTAGAAAATATGTATATGCTACTCAGAAGTGCAGCTGATTGCAAAATAAGCATACAGTGTTGTTGATGTGGGCTGTCAACAAGAAATTTATTGACTTCTCAGCCAAATTTGCAGCCCACACTGTCTTCTGTTAGTTAGACTGGACACTGTGTTAGCAGTAGTACCACACAATTTAACTGCTCTAAAATTCTTTTGAACTCTGCACCTGTGTGATTAAAATACGGTTTAAAAGGCACTGAAGATAGGTCCAGTAAATGCACTTGCCTTTTAAAATTTGCATATCCAATCTTTTGTCTATTCTTCCCTTCTATTTTCTCCTATTTTCCTCAGTATTCTGTCCTCAGTTTAACCCTTTATGCTTAAAAATCATAGAATCATATAATTGTCAGGGTTGGAAGGAACCTTAAAGGTCATCTGGTTCCAAACCCCCTGCCATGGGCAGGGACACCTCCCACTAGATCAGGTTGCTCAGAGCCCCATCCAGCCTGGCCTTAAAAACTTGCAGGGATGGGGCTTCCACCACCCCTCTGGGCAACCTGTTCCAGTGGCTCACCACACTCCTGGTGAAGAACTTCTTCCTAACGCCTAATCTGAATCTACCCACCTCTAGTTTTGATCCATTCCCCCTAGTCCTACCACTACACGACATCCTAAATTATTATCTTCTGTCTTCTGCCCACTTTTACCTTTAGTTCTTCTGACAATATACTTTTTTCAAGATTCCTGGCACTCACTTTTAAAACATGAACTGTGGTGTTACAGTAGAAATACATATGAAAAAAACAAGGAGTAGTATGTCCAGAGGAGAATCACCAAGATAGTGAAAGGTCTTGAGGGCAAGACTTAATGAAGAGCAGCCGAGGTCACTTGGTTTGTTCAGCCTGAAGAAGAGAAAGCTGAGGGGTGACCTCATCACAGTCTACAACTTCCTCAAGGGGGGGTGGTAGAGGGGTAGGTGTTGATCTGTGTCTCTAGTGACCAATGATAGAACACAAGGAAATGGAATGAGGCTGTATCAGGGGAAGTTTGGACTGGGCACTAGGAAAAGGTTCTTCATTGAGAGGGTGGTTGCTCATTGGAACAGGCTCCCCGTGGAAGCAGTAACAACACTAAGCCTCTCAGAGTTCAAGGAGTATCTAGATGATGCTTTCAGTCATATGGTTTTGTTTTAGGTAGTCCTGCAAGAAGCAAGAAGTTGGACTTGATGATCCTTACAGGTCCCTTCCAAGTCAAGATATTCTATGAACCTACCATTCTATGGCAACTATGCTAAGATGAACACCCAAAAATTAGAAAAATGCTTTAATGTAATCATGAATTGATATCCTCTCATTTATTCTTTGTAAAATTTAATATTTTTAAATGTAACTTAAGAAATAAGAAGCAATTTGTAGTACCTAACAACTAGTGTCAGGTTTAGGTACACAGTACAAGCCACCTGTCCAACTAGACTTAAAGGTAGTACTCATGGTAGGTAATTCATGTTTCTAAGCTGACAAAATTCTACAGGATAAGATGTATCTTGACTGTTCTGCAGATGTTTGCTGTCAGCAGACATATGGCAATTACAGAGTTCATTTCTTTTTGGGTATTTTTTTTTGCTTCGTTTAGGGTTTGGGGGCTTTTATTTTTGTGTTTGTGGTTTTTTTGTGGGTTGTGGGGTTTTTTTTGTAAATGGAAACAGCTGGTCTGTATCTCCCTTTGGGCTGACTTCTCCCACTCTTCTTCCACCTCATCACCTCCTTCCTGCTTATTCCTCTCAGAGTCAAATCCCTACAAGATCTTTTTTTCTGGTATTCATATTCTCCTGTGGCAATCCTCATGGACATTTAGCCTCTTTCAGTCTGTCAGCTCCTACTCATCTTAACTTCCACTGTAGATGCCATGTCCAGCCATCAGCATGAATACTCTCCAAAAGACTTGGTAGAGCAAAGCTAATAAAAAGCATCTGTCCGTCTTCTAATTAAATCTCAAGTCCCAGCTTCACAACATAGAGGTTAAAATTTTGTGGTGAAATAGATATAAGAGTTTATAACAGGAGAAAACCAACATACATTCCTCTGATATGGTTCTTGGAAAGAATTGTTATGTTGGTTTTTTTTAATTAATGTTTTAAAAAATTCAATTTAGGGCAAACATCAAATACAAAAATAAATTAAAGGCCTGAAAAATTCAGCTAAAGAGTTTTGATCAGATAACTCTAAGAACTTGAAAATTTTCATATAACGGAAAATTATGAATGGCCTTTGCTATTGAAAAAAAATGGCTTCTACCTATATAAGGAACTGTATTTAGCTCTGAAGGTAATATTATATTATGGGTCATTTTCATTCCAAATTAATGAAGCCCATTAGGTTAAGATGAACTTGACAGTGTTAGGTTTATAGTTGGACTTGATGATCTTAAAGGTCTTTTCCAACCTAAATGATTCTATGATTCTAAGAAATACTTCACATGTCTATACATAAAGTCATGCTGAAAATATCTAGAACAAAACTAGAGTTTGGCAAAAGTGGTAAAATACCTTTTAACAATTTTTACTGTTGGCAACATTATAATATCCTTCGCAGAATCATAGAAGCACAGAGTTCCCTAGATTGGAAAAGACCTGTAAGTTCATCAAGTCCAATCATTAAGCTAACACCGACAAGTCCTCGACTAAACCATATCCCTAAGCACCACATCTACAGGTCTTTTATACCCCCAGGGATGGTTACTCCACTACTGCCCTGGGCAACCCGTTCCAATGCCTGATAACCCTTTCAGTAAAGAAATTCATCATAATATCCAATCTAATCTTCCCTTGACTCAGTTTGTGACTGTTTCCTCTTGTCCTATCACTTGTTACTTGGTTGAACAGATCGACCCCCACCTTTCTACAACCTTATTTCAGGTACTTGTAGAGAGCAATAAGGTCTCGTCTGAGCCTCCTTTTCTCCAGGCTAAACAGGCAGTTCTCTCAGCTGCTCCTCATAAGACTTGTGCTCTAGACCCTTCATGAGCTTTGTTGCTCTTTTTGGACATGTTCCAATGCCTCAACGTCCTTGAAGTGAGAGGCCCAAAACTGAACACAGTACTCATGATGCACCCTCATCAGTGCTGAGCACAGGGATAAAATCACCTCCCTGGTCCTGCTGTCCACACTATTCCTGATACAGGCCAGGATGCCATTGACCTTCTTGGCCACCTGGGTACACGGCTGGCTTATGTTCAGTCAGCTGTCAATCAACATCCCCAGGTCCCTCTCTGCTGAGCAGTTTTCCAGCCACTCCTTCCCAAGACTGTAGTATTGCTGGCTGTTATTGTGGCCAAAGTGCAGAACCCAGCATTTGGCCTGAGTTGCCTGAAACTCATACAATTGATCTTGGTCCATCAATCAGAGATGTAGAGCCTCTCTACTCTCAAGCAGATCATTACACCCACCTAACTTGGTGTAGTCTACAAACTTATTAAGGGTGCACTGGATCTCCTCATCCAGATCATTGATAAAGATGTTAAACAGGACTAGCTCCAGTACTGAGCCCTGGAGAATGCCACTTGTGACCAGCTGCCAACTGGATTTAACTCCATTTACCACCACACTTTGGCCCTGGCCATCCAGCCAGTGTTTTACCCAGCAGAGCATATGCCCATTCAACCCATGAACAGTGAGTTTCTCCAGGAGAATGCTGTGGGAAACAGTGTCAAAGACTTTACTAAAGTCCAGATAGACAACATCCACAACCTTTCCCTCATCCACTAGACTCTCTAGGTAACCATGTTGTAGAAGGAGATCAGGTTAGTCAGGCAGGACCTGCCTTTCATAAACCCATGCTGACTAGGCCTGATCATCTGGTAGCCCTGCATGTACTGTGTGATGGTACTCAGGATAATCTGTTCCATCAACTTCTGTGGCACCAAAGTGAAACTGACAGGCCTGTAGTTTCCCAGATACTCCTTCTGGCCCTTCTTGTACATAGGTGTCACACTGGCTAACTTCCAATCTACTGGGATCTCTCCAGTCAGCCAGAACTGCTGAAAAATGATGGAAAGTGGCTTGGTGAGCACCTCTGCCAGCTCTCTAAGAAATCTTGGGTGAAATCTATCCAGTCCCACAGACTTATGTACATCTATATGGTGCAGCAGGTCACTGACCATCTCTTCCTGGATTGCAGGGAGATCATTCTGCTCCCAGTCTCTGTCATCTAGCTCAGAGGGCTGGATTCACAGAATGCAACATAAAGACTCATCCTTAGTCACCATGTTTCTTCCTGCACCTAATAGAGGACGGAGGCTCTCCCTGGCCCTTCTTATGCTGTTAATGTATTTATAGAAAGATTTCTCGTTGTCTTTTACAGCAGAAGTCATTAATTTCTAGACTGTTCCCTCTCTGCTGTGTTGTATTTCCAGCAGATATCTAGGAAGTTGAAGTCCCCCACAAGAACAAGGGCAAGTGATCATGAGACTTCTCCAAGCTGTTTATAGAATGTTTCATCTGCCTCTCTTTCCTGTTTGGGTGGCCTATAACAGAGTCTTACCATGATACCAGTCTTTATGTCTTTCCCCCTGATTCTGAGCTATAGACAGTCAACTGTATTGTCACCTATAATTAAGTTCTAAACATTTGTAACGGCCCCTAACATACAGGGCCACCCCACCACCTCTCCTTCCTGGTCTATTCCTTCTGAAAAGCTTGTACTCATTGACTGAGGCACTTCAGTTGTGCGATACATCCCATCATGTTTCTGCAATAGCTACTACATCATAGTTTTCCTGATGCACCATGGCTTCTAGCTCCTCCTGTTTGTTGTCCATGCTACATGCATTACTGTAGATCACTCTCTACAGCTACCTGAAAGGAAGTTGTAGTGAGGTGGGGGTCGGTCTGTTCTCCCTAGCAACAAGTGATAGAACAAGAGGAAATGGCCTGAAGTTGCACCAGGGGAGGTTCAGGCTGAATATTAGGAAGAATTTCTTTACTGAAAGGGTTGTCAGGCATTGGAACAGCCTAACCAGGGAGGTGGTGGAGTCACCATCCTTGAAGGTGTTTAAGAGACGGGTAGATGTTGCGCTTAGGGACATGGCTTAGTGATGTTGATAGGGCTAAGACTAAGTTGGACTCAATGATCTTGAAGGTCTCTTCCAGGCGAAACTATTCTATGATTGTGTATACTTCAATTGGGCTAATGTTCCCGACACCTTTTTGTAGGCAGGAGCCCTAAGTCCTACTTGACCATTCTCAGGTGTTTTCATGTCTTTTAGCCCGTCAATAACCCTTGCATCTTTGCTGCCCCATTTATCTCCATCCCCTACCTCCACTGAGACACTAGAACAAGGGTCCTTACCAGCACACTATCCTACAAACCCTGGCATGCTT
>VYZX01013477.1:11961-32315 GCA_013401335.1 Brachypteracias leptosomus
CTTTTTAGCCCTCTGCCTCTGAATCAGGATATCTTAGCATTAAACATGAATGCCAAATGCCTTCACGTGAACTTATCTATAGAAGATCCATAACAACTACTGCCAAAAAATTAAAATGAAGGTGAAACCATCATATCAAACTAATTCCATTAATGTCTCTTGATAATAGCATCTAGTGGCCAAAGACTTACCCATTCCAAACAGCGAATGAAAAATAATTGTTCACCCTTTATTGAAATATTAATCTTGATATTCTTTTTATTATAACACTTTTGAAAGCAATATCCAAGTGTATAATATCCACATACATGTAATCTTTGTTTTATAAGTTAATAAAATATGAAACTAAAGATAAAGACATTAAGAATTAGCATATTTATTGCAGTTTTTATGAGACATGCTGCTGCAAAACATAAAATCCTCTAGGATAAATCTACATCTGGTGCTGTCTTGATAACTGTTGAATTTACAATGGCATAATATTTACATAGGCTCTTCTTTTAAAGAAATAGCTAAAATGTAGAGTTCTTTTATATGAGATGTACTCTGTCATTTGTTGCTGGAAGCTACTGGGCATCAGTGTGAAAGTAAAATATGTGTATGCCTGGAATAGAGTTAATTTTTAGAAGTGAAATACCTAGTTCCTATCATTTATTTTCTACTTCAGTGTAGTTTTTGACAGTGAGCAGACTTAATTTGAATATTTTTAATTGGCCTCAAGTACCAAACATTTTTCTGTTCATCTACAATGTCAACCATGCCTTAAAACATACACTTAGTCTTTTTTTTTTCCTCCATAAATCTTTTTTATTGGTTTAAACAAGAGGATATTTTTTTGACTGTAGGTAGAAGAGCAAAATTGACAAAGTTTGGGATCTTGTGAAGTTTTAGATTCAAATCACCTACTATTTAAATTCTCACTAAAACCTCAAGATTTGCTTGAAATTGGTACCAAGTGCTACATCTCAACAGCTCTTTCCTCACCACAGTCAGTCCAGGGATGTATAGTTTGTCTCTACTGAGAGGCACTCGCTCTCAAAGTGTAGGAACGCAGGGCATAACTCTTGTGTCCTGCTCTGGAGATGCTCTGATGTCAGTGAACTGAATAATCAATCCTAATGTGATTTTTTGCAAGGACAAAGTCCTGCTGAGAATGACATGGCAAGGTAATCCAGATACCTTGCTTTGTTAGCCTCTTCTGTTTTCTAAAAGTTGTCTGTGACCTGCTCCTGGAGATCCTCCTCTCCTCAGGTTTCTGAAAAGTGTCTTGGTCATAAAATGTTGATATAGACCGCATGAGTTAGAAATCCTGGCCATCCTATTCTCACCAATAATTATGATATTAACTTGAAAGTAATTATTAGGTATGGATCCAATAGTGACACACTAGAATATCAGTTGGTGTTAAGTTGTGGAACTAAGTTGTGGTTTCACTAATCTCAGTGGATCAATATGAATTAGTTTGGAACTTGCTTAGTATATGATTTATTTTTTTAGAACACAACCTCAATATAAATCTGGTTTCACTATTTTCTTTGTTAGTTGCAAAGGAACTTTTCTTCTTGAAATAGAAAAAAATTTCCTTGACTAACAAAATATTCCATGGATAAGAGAGCTCAGGCTTAAGATTATGTCCAACAGCATTTCAAAAGAATATCAAGTATTCTTCTTAACCTTCTGAATGACGAGAAGGTGGACAAAATTAATAAAATGTCCAGAGGAAGCTGGGTGAGAGTCATATGAAGATTAAGTAAAGAGGAGAACAGGCTTCCTTAAAAAGTGGCCACTTGGCATGTAATGGATGTAAAATATCATTGTAACTCGTTTTTCTCTTGTGTGTGAGACCAGGAAATAAAGGGTAATCACTTACTAGTATATTCACCTTATTTTTGCATTAAAGCTTTAAGTTAAGATTCAAATAAGCATCTAAAATTTAGAATGCATATCAGTGTTGAACTTTTAAACCTTTGAATTTTGCCAGTAACTAATCTCAACAGAGCTATTATATAGAGGGGAACCGTACCAGATTTGTTTACACAGTTCCTCTTTGATCTACTGACTTTGAATGTAATTATCATTTCAGAATTAATATCTTGTCACTGTGTATATGACTCTCACACTGTTGCCTTCTTTCGTTTAATGAACCTAGTGTACTTCTCAAAACCTTTTCTTTTACATGGAAAGTCCAAAGGGACCTACTACTTGTTCTTTTCTATTAATTTTAATTCTTTATCAATTGAACTTACATAATTACTATGCCTCTTCATTCACAATATAATATCTTGAATAATGTCCAGTTAGTCGGGTTTTCCATTGTGGCTTCTGTATGCCTATTAGCACTGAATGCTGAATAACAAACCCATACTGACTTATGCATACAGTGCTCTTAAACTAGCTGCCTGTCCTCCTAGTTTATGTAGAATGACAGCTGGAGCCCACTATGAAAAGAGAATAGTTCATAGTTGCACCAAATGTACATACTATTTCTGTTTCAGATTTACTTGTTTGGGTTTTTTTCTTTAAACTTGGCAAGTTTAATCAACTGTTTTACTCTAAAGACTATAGACCATACCAAAGACTCCATATAATTTATTTTTACAAGAACTGATTCTTGCCTACAGGTGGACTATGCCTGAAGAAGATAAAAAATTGAATAATATTAGAATTTTGAGAAATATTTCAAGGACAAATTCAGGAGTTAACAGACTTGTCAAGAATGTGGGCCATGTATTAATTTGTTCTCAGAGGACTGGAGGGTAAAAAACACATCTTAGGCCAACCATCCACATTCAGACGTTCATTGTACTTAGTGTTCATTTCAAGGTTGTTTAAAGTCAAAGGTTTTCATCTTGCTTTTAGTGTATGCTATCTTGTCCTCTCAATTCTGTTTTTCCAATAGCTATGGATGAGTAGAAAGGCAGCTATGCATAGCTGTGACTTTCTGTCATTGCAGCCCTACGCACTTGCTCTTAAGTCAATGAGAAGCACAAGTTTGCAGTCTTCTCTTTGACTAGATATTTGTACACTTCTGTCCTTCTTCCCACAGCTCAAGATATAATCCTCTTGAAGACAACCTCTCTTGCCTACTTCCTTCTGATTTATTGTACTGGTTTTTGTTCTGTATTTCTGGATACAGACGGGACTATAAGTAGAATCAATGTCCATTATCTATATTCTCTCATTTTATTTTCAGTTATGTTTCAAAAAAAACAGTCAATAAGTGGAACATATAGCAAGAATCAGAAGATACCTTGAATGTCTTTAATAACATTCACTCAAAACACTGGAAAGGTTTTCATAATTTGACTTGTTCTCTATTGTTCGGTATAGTGAGGAAGATGATATGTCTCCAGCTTTAATGCTACCAAAAAATTTCTTGAGAAGTCTTCTTACATTCATGTTCGTCCCACAATAAATATTAATGCATCTTAGATGCCTGCTTTTCTTACCTGTACCAGCGTTTCATCTTTCCTGGGAGGTTTTTTTAAAAAAAAGGAATCTAGGTCTGGAATGTTCTTAGTTCATTTTAAATTTGCCTTTGTGTGGCAATCTTGATATCTGATGTACAGGGTCCTGAATGAGGTGCAGAAGCTCTGCAACCCCTTTATCCCTTCTTCCTAGGGGTTTAGCTGCCTGTATTTAAGGTCAACTCTGATATGACAGAGCTGCATAGTCTCAGATCTGACTGCTGTGAGAAGAGTTGTGAGAATGCACTTCAGAGGCCTCCTGTCCTTGGCTTGGGAGCTACATTAAACCTGAGAGCCTTACTCAAGGCTTTGACATTGACTTCTGGGTGTTATCAAGAGGATTTGTGATTCTTCCTAGGTAAGAGAATTTTCAAGTGAAACTACAATTTATATGGCTACGTCTGGTTTGTTGATTATCCTTTTTCTTCTTCATTTTCCTTTGTCTTCCTCTTTTTTTTAGATTTTATTTCAGCTGTATTGTAATTTGGTAAACTGAGTTCACATCTTTCTACCGAACAACAATTATAGCTTGCTGTTCTTTTATCCTGTCCTTGTTTCGGTTCTCTATTTCTTGTCTCATATTCATATGGTAGTTACGATTTTTTCGTGCCTCCTTGGCATTACTGAAAGCTTTGTTGAACATTTTTTGTATTCTCACCTCATCTACGTTCACTTAAAGAATTTGAGAATAGAATATGAATGTAGATCAGCATCTGTTTTTATGCTGATGTGTCTTGTGGTTTGACATCATATTTCAATCTCTAAATTACTTTATGGCAATGTTTAGAAGTACAGTTCCCAAGATTTTAATTTGTTAATGATTTGGCTTCCAGTTTTAGTTTTGAAGTCCACCTG
Source organism: Brachypteracias leptosomus (assembly GCA_013401335.1). NCBI lineage: Eukaryota > Metazoa > Chordata > Aves > Coraciiformes > Brachypteraciidae > Brachypteracias > Brachypteracias leptosomus. The sequence goes on from VYZX01013477.1 coordinate 16,284, forward strand.
AAGCTCACTGAAAAAGTTTTTTCTATGTATGTTTATTAGGGATTCCCTAGCTTTTCCAAACTTTGTTTCCCATTATTATAGAGAATTCGCAACAATTCTTTAGCCAGCCTTATGTGTGTATATATACCCTGCTTTGGCAGGGGGGTTCAACTATGGTTTCCAGAAGCCCCTTCCAATCTGTACTGTTCTGTGATGCTGTGTAAAGACTGATTCATAACATGTTTGCAGATGTTATCCAAGAACTTGGTTTTAGTTAAAAAATGTAAGAAAAGATGAACTGAGTAGCTGTAAGCACAGACATTCTGAGGTTCAGCTGTTTGTATCATTCATTAATTATTTCTTAGAGCAGAATTCATCAGTATTCTGTCCAATTTACTTCCAAGCCCTTACAGTTTCATGGATCACTTACTCGATTATCCAGTATAGATTCTGGCTTGCTTTGGAACTCCTCACAACAAAATATTTTTGAAAATTATGATAAACAATAATACATCATCCAGTGCTGAGATACTACAGCAGGATGGAGACTGTAGCAATTCAATCCAATAATGATTATGGATTATGAGTGGTATTGCTACAGACAGTTACCCTGGTATCTCCAAAGTTCTAAGGCTCATATTAAAGGAAAAAAAAAAAAGTACTATGAAATAGAGAAGCAGATGTTTCAACCTGAGCACGATCTCATCACTTATTCTTTGAACATGAGAATCCATCCTCAAAAAATCTTTGTCAGTTCTAAAGCACCATCAAAGCAATCCTGAGCAATAGTGCAAACACAAATAACTGATGAGACCCTTCACTGTTACAGCTTTAAAACACTCAAAGAGCTCCAGCAAGATGATTATTTCAGTCAAGTAGATTCCCTTTGTATCACATATAGACATATACATGATACATATAGCTTCTGTAGATAGAGTCAAACTTTGAGTTATATGTGACCATTTCTGCTCAAGGTTTAGAGAATATAATGAAACAATAGGAGATCAGATTCCCTGATACTGACAGAAAGTAGACCTGAAAGATTTGTCCAGGTGTTATTGCTTGTTGGAAGGAAAAGTGTCTGTTAAAAAAAAAAAAAAAAAAAAGAAAACCAGCAACTAATTTCAGAACAGACCTTTGCATGACAGTCCTTAGGTATTACTGGTTTTAAGATTATTTATCTTGTGAAGGAAAGTTCTACAGAAATTTCAACCAAAGTTTATATAGCTGTTTATATTTATAAAGTTATTGTAGCTGTTTTTTCTGTAATCAATAAATTGAATTTCATTTAAAAAAGCCAAGCACCCTTGCAAGCAACAAAATAAATTCTAAAGAAAGTAGAACCTGGAACTCAATGTAGAATTAAGAGTGATGCCTCCGTTCTTCCCACAGGGCTTTATGGATAATTTCTCATTAAACACATCTATTAACAGACTAAAGAGTTTGTCGATGACCTGAGATGATGTGGTGCTGTTCTCTTGTAACTGTGTGTTTGCAAACATCAAATAAGAAATAATCCTGTACTGTAGAAAGATGGATGACAATAATTTTCTTCCATCCTGTGATCTATGGATAGACTTGGTTAAATTTCCATTGTAATCTTCACAAAAAGCAGTTATGTTGCTGAGATTCCTTATGGTTTTTATGTAGTATAATATATTAGGCAGCTGTGCTTGACAGTGTGATGATCTAATAGTAGAATAGTTCTGAGAGCAGAAAAACTCTTTGGTTTAAATCACACCTTTAACATTTTAGTTGTGACCTGGATTGGCTACTCAGTTTGCTCATTATATTACCAACATTGACTGAATGGACCACATATGAATGTATACACTTAGAAAGAAAATGTCTTGATTTGAAATCTGTATTTTACTAGCTATTCTTTCTTACAAATATAATGCATCAACCTAAAAATGTGTTGCGATAGTGCTAGAGAAACATTAATTCCACTGTTCCTTTAAAAGGCTTAAGGTTAGTTCTACAATCAATGTTAGTTCACTGTAACTCTGTCAGCAAGATCTATGCAACTGCACGAGATAAATATTTGGCCCCAAGATTTTAATAAAATAAAATGAAAGTTAAACAAAATACTCTTATCTGAACAAATTAATGCATTTACATTGCAGGTTTGAGTGCCTTTCAAGAGTCTTTTAACTGAAGGAAGAACTATAGGTCCAAAACTCAAAGAAAAATAAAAGTCAACTATTTCAAGGAGTAAAGTAGCCATTTTAATTTCTGTGGTGGGTTTACCCTGGCTGGGTGCCCAGTGCCCACCCCTAGTCCCTCTANTGTGAGCACTGATAGTCATAACAAGGGTGTGTGTTATCAACACTCTCTGGGTCCTAGGGCTGCCTGAGGGCTGTATGGGGAAAATCAGCTCAGACAGACCCACTACAATTTCATATTCAATTGTTTTAGCTGAATTGAGTTTACCCCTTAAAGTCCCAGCCTTGGGAAAAGAGCAGCTTTTTCCTCCTGGAGGACTCTAAATTTGGCAAGAATTTATCATTTTGCAAGGTTTGTGAGAGAGCGTGTAATAGTTTCCTGACTTCATATCAGACCTAAACTTCTCTAAGTCTTCCCTAGGTCTTCTTGACCATAACTTTAATTTGTGCAAAATTTTACTGAGAAGAACTTCAGGCAGTAAGAGTATTTTCTTCATACTGTGGTTATTTTGCAGTTTATTATGTTCCACAATTTCAATCTAGGTAACACGGTGACATTTGCAGTGTGAAACCAAGACAAGTTATGCTCTATGTGAAGCCCGTTTTCTTCATTCTCTAGACCAAACTCTTCCTTTTCTCAGATTTGGATTATGTTCTAAGTCAATCAGAATGAGGAGATTTTATACTGAGTTTAATGAAACACTGTAATCAGACAACCAGCACATTCATGTCATGGCACCAGACGAGCATTCTTGCCAGCGAATAGGCAGTGAATTCAGCCTTGACTTCCACCTTGGGCTAGCTAGCCCTGTTTTGCAGTGCAAAGTCAACATGAAGGTTTGCGTAGTTTAAGATTTTCTCCTTCATTACATCTTTTTCATCAATATATGATATTATCCTGTTGTCACAGTCAAGAATGATGAAATCCATGGCCTGTGCATGTCTAAGGATCTTAATACTATATATGCACTGAGAATACCTGGCATGGGTGCTCGCTCCTTTTTCCTTGAACTAACACCATCATTAATTTGGAGTCTGAGGACATTTGAGAAGGCCAGTGTGTTTTTCTCAGACATTTTGGATGCAATGCTAAGTTTGGGAAAAGTCTTCTATAATGACTAGATTTTGTGTAATTAGAGAGATGGGGTAAATTTGGAGAAGCTTGAGTACACTTATATGCTGGATTAATAATTTTCAGAGTTGTATATTTGATTGTCTTGTACAAGCACTTAGAACTTGGAATAAGTGTTTATAAAATATATCTAAAGAACTTTGTAAATCCCTACAAAGAAGAATAGAAAACCATTACTTATAGTAAAAAAATTATTCTGATGACACTTATATGAAAAGTGATATTTTCTATACCCTATTCCAGGATACAATTTCAAACATAATTCCTATATTACACTGCTCTTTAAAAGATATGAAGAAAGTAAAGATATCCCATCTTATATAGTTAAACACACACACATATATATGCATAGTATGCACATACATTTATTTAAATATAAAATCTCAGAATCATAGAATGTAGAATCAGAAAACCAAAACAACTTCTCATTCCATGATTTAAATTTTAATTTAAAATTAAAGCCTCCCAGTTAGTTAATAATTCAAAGAAGCAGAAAAGTTTATTGCAGTCAGTCTTTACTTGAAGGCCTATTTTCAGTTGCCTCATCACACAGTAGTTAAGTAAATGGGTCAGATCTCACTGTAAGAAAACCCACTCTTTGTGACTGACTAGAAAGGAGTCTAGACAATTATTTTGAATGTTAATATCTAAATCTGGACAGAGGAGTCCTATTCCAGAAGTTTAGTTCAAAGTGATTTACAAAAGCTTAACCATTTGTGCACTAACAAGCCTTTTAAGAGAGATTAGGCTGTGTAAATGGGACTCATCCCACTTAGCTTTGGATGCTTAAAATTTAAACCTTCATATCTGTGTTTGTTTTTTTTTTTAATGTTCTGATCAAATAGGATTCAATTGGGTGCCTTAAAAGTGATACTTGTGTTCCACTGACTAAAACACAGATTGGTTAACTTACTCAGGTTGTACATGCTTTTTGGTTAAAACTTATCCCATTCGCTAAATCAAAGTCCATAGAAACGGTTGCAATACTTAATTAATCTGAAAAAAAGAAAAGGAAAAAGAAGAAGAAATCTCCAGGAGGCAGTATTCTCCTTTTAAGATTAATATCTTGAATGTCCTTAATTTGCTTTAGTAACTAAAAGCAGGCTTTGAGAAAGTTAATGATTAAAAGTTATGTATTTAAACCCATGGCTGAATCTATGAAACACCTGCTAACTGCATGTTGTTTTGCATGCAAGTAAACTTTACATCAGACACCTTATTTTCCCTTATTTCAGGGAAAATATGGAGACACCAATGAGTAGAAGTTTTGATAGAATCTAATAGTTGAAACATCCCTAAACTGATACTACGTCTTTGTCCCTTCCTTCCTTACTCTGTCTTGTAAAGTTTTTCTTTTCATGCTTGTGTCTTAAGCTTTCCTGTTGCCTTCAACAAATTTTGAATTCTGTGAAGTAACAGAAATCACCTGTACTTTGCAGACATATGAACACTCTGTGTTTCTATGAAACGTAGTATACATTTGGAATCTTTCTTGATTTAACTCTACCAACACATACTTGCATTGTTCTGCCATAAGACCTTTCCTGAGAAAAGACTTCAGGAGACTGGTAGCCTATTATATGTTCTATTTCACTGGTTTTAAGACAAAATGTTTTATGGGCTTCCTATTGCTGTCTGATTGTGTTTACATGACAGCAGGAAAAAATAAAACAAAAACTTTGTGAAATCATTATTACTAAGGAGCTACATTTTGAATTAAACAGTACAATTATCACTGTTTTGTCCATGTAACAATTATTATATAAGGTTACTGATCAAGCATAGTGATTTTTTTCAAAAATGCAACAGGTGAGATGGATAGAAGAAATATTCCTCAAAGATCAGGTGAAGTTTTCAGCTACTTAGTCATAGAGACCAGAAGAGATGAATTACTGGTTCTTGTGCCAAAAGATGTGTTGACTTGGTGCTTAGGGACAGGGATAGTGGTGGACTTGGCAGTGTTAGGTTTATGGTTGGACTCAATGATCTTAAAGGTCTTTTCCAACCTAAATGATTCTATGATTGTTGGTGTAAGCAATTTTTCCTTGGTTCAAGCTCCTGACATTTATTCTCTCCTCCTAATCTCAAAGTGACTGAAAATTCTTAGAGTATTTTGAATATTAGAACCTCAACAGAAATTAAAATCAGAGTAAAGGTAGATAGGCACCTTTCTGAAATATGAGAAAATATAATGAAAAATGTTATCCTTGTAACCCCCTTACCTGCATTGATGCTGTCAGTATCAGTGAAATATTTTTGCTTCCAGATGACACTTACTTTCAAGCAGATGTATAAAATACAATGTTTCAGAGCTCTCATTATGGAAAACAAGTAACTTTTATTCATCTGTTTGATGACAACCCAGCACCAGGTACATTAGTAAAATGTATTACTTATTCCTTATTGCTTCCTTATTACTATCTCACAGAATAAGAGGAAACCATCATTTAATCAAACTGTTCATAAACTAACATTTTAACTACTTATCTCCTAAGGTGTAGGGATCAATTTGGAAGGGGACACAGAATTAGTTCAGTGTGGATTTATCTCTGTTCCCTTAGAAATATTTATTCACAATTAGCATCCTCAGAATTTAAAAACCAAGGACTGAGATATTAAAGGCCAAATACACACTTACAGAAATGGAGATGCACCTGAACAATCAAATGTAGGACAGAAGTAGTAAACCAAAAACAATCTGCAAATGTTGTAGTTTAAGCAAGCCCAGCCGGTACTAAGCACCATGTGGCTGCTCACTCCTAACCCCCTCCAGTGGGATGAGGGGGAGAAGATACAACAAAAGGGCTCAAGGATTGAGGCAAATGACAGGGATGGCACACTCATCAATTGTGGTCACAGGCAAAACATAGATCAGCTTGGGGAAGCAAAAGCAATTTAATTTAAAAAACAAAACCACCACCAATTTACCAATTGAATCGATTGAATCAGAGTAGGACAGCAAGAGACAACTGCATCCAAAACCATCTTCTCCCCACCTCTACCTTCTTCCTGGGCCCAGTTCTATTCCAAATTTTCTACCTCCTCCCTCCAGCAATGAGGCATGGCAGGGAATGAGGGTTGTGGTCAGTCCGTCTCATGTTGTTTCTGTTGCTCCTACCTCTCCAGGCAGAAAACTCCTCACAGCCCTCCCTGCTGCAGTGTAGTGTTCCTCCTACAGATGACAGACCTCTACAAACTTCCCCAATTAGTGTGGATCTCTTCCTCAGGTGGCAATCCTTCCAGTGACAGACTGCTCCATCACAGACTTTCTTCAGAGTCACGGACTTCTTTGGGACCAGTCTCCTGCTCTGCCATGGGGTTCTCCATGGGCTGCAAGTGGGATTCTGCTCCACTGCTGATCTCCATGGGCTGCAGAGGGTCAGCCTGCTCCCTCACCATAGGCTGAAGGGGAAAAGTTGTTCCGGAGTGACTCCCCTCTCCTACCTCAGTGCCCTCATATTCGTCTCTCTCTCATGTCCCACCTCTCTCCAAAACAAAAGAGCTCCAAAACAAGAGAAGTTGTCCAACAGACTTTTCCCCTCTGTTGCCACAGAGATGCTGATTGGCCCTGCCTTGGCCAGAGGCAGGTCTGTCTTGGAGCTGGGGGAGCTTCTTACAGAAGCCACACCAGTAGCCACCTCCCCTAATACCAAAATCATGCCAGATACAAACCCAAAACAACAAATAAGCAAAAATTTTGGAAAAAAGAGAAAAATTTAGCTTTTGCTACTGAAGTTGGTGTTATTTCCACTCCATTGGCAAAAAACATTATATCTCTATGCCAAAATTAAGACCTCCAGCTGTTAGGTTATGTTGCTTAACATCAACTGTTGGTACATGCTGGACCATAATCCTATGACAGAATTACAAAACACAAATAAATTATTCTAGGAGTTTAGTGATTAAACACTTGATAAAAATCTATTTTCTTTAATAATTAAGATAAGTAGCTTGGGAGAGATTCAGAGTCAAATGAGAGTTTATGAATAACACCAGTCAAGACTTCTATAATCTTTTTTTTTACTTTGGGAAGACTGTAGCTTCTGCTGTATCATTGCTATTATTTTTCTGTTTGTTAAATTGCATAGAACTACCTACTTAAGCTTTAAAGAGTTGAGAGTTTCCTATCTAATTTATTAATATCCTGTGTAATTTATGAATAGATGCTTCTTTATTTCATGATGAGCACAAAATGACAAGATGAACACTGTAGGGGAAATGGCAGGCAAAAACTTTAGTTTTGAGCAACATTGATATGAATTATAGGTAGACTATAACAGGAGATTTCCATTTTGCAGGCCTATAGCTAAAGAATTGCAGCTCAAAGTGCAAGGTTCGAAATGGTTGGTTTTGGAAAAAACCCACTGCACTGATTTGGCCAGCTTTGTCAATGTTCTATATGTTGAGCATTAGTAAGACTAAGTTTTAGCAAATATGAATCAGCACTGCTCTTTCACAATGTAATAGCAAAACATTTTCAGTGTTATGATGTTGAAAGAGGTGATTCAGAATGTAAAAAGCTCTTCTTTAAAGTATTTTTGGGTTCTGAATGGTTACAATTGTATGTATTTCAAATTCTTATTTCCTTGTAGAGGTTTATGTATGGTTTTCCTAAAACTAAATTTTCACTTCCTGAACTAAAACCATAGAGAAAAGTAAAATTTCAAAATACATGGCTCCCAAACCTGCAGTTATCATGAAATAACAGATGATACTGCCTCCAACGTCTATTTGCAAATGAGAAAGTAAATAACACCAACTGCAACTGGTTCTTTAGATAATTGATTTGGCAGGTCCTCATCTTAGTTACAGATATGTGGATGGCTCAGATTACTGGTATCATCTAAGTGATTTAATCCAAATTTATTCTGCTCTTTTGTGTATTATAGGCCAACTGGTTAGACCATTACAAGACACTTTTTGCCTGCCATAGAGAGGCCTTTATGAAATTATTAGCTCTGTTCTTTTGCCTGTGAGACCTGGGGTAAAACCTGCCATTTGAAGTTCTGAATTTTATTTAATCATCTGACTCACAGTGCTATCTACTGTAAAATGTAGGGAGTTACATGACAATATTCTTATTTTTGAAAATATTCTCATCTCTGGTTAAAAGTCAAAAACTAGGAGTTACTGTGTTTGTTGATATGTGTTCCAGCTATTTAAGTTGCAGCCACATGTATAAGAAATTATTGATAGCAAGAGCTAGCTTTCACTTGATTTTTTTTGTGCTTTGCCTCAATTCCCTCTTCAGTAGTTTTTAGAATTGCCCCTGTCCTGTTGTTGTTGTTACTGTTTTCTAGTTGTAAGAGACTTGTTAAAGCATGAAAGATGGGAATATCATTAATTCTAGCTCTCTCTTCTTGAATTCATGTCAAGTCTTCAAAAAGAAACAAAAGCTGCAAAGTTTTTGACTTCAAATTAAGACCTGATATGATGTGCTTGTTGTCATCTTCTTCTCACTGTTCATTATAAATTCATCCTGTTGAGATAAGAATTTTCACTTGATTTAGATATACTTCCTGAAGGACTCCTAAAAGGGTATCCAGGTTTGGAAAAGGACATAAATCTCTTCTCTTTTTTATCATGAAATACCAAACTAGTGCCTCCTCTCTGTTAGGAGAAAAAGAAATACACACTCAGAGACTAGAAAGTTTCTCAGCTTCTGGGCTGCTAGCTCCCTTCTTCCTCAGGCCAACACCAACCTCAGCAACACCCCCTCAGCATACCTTCATCATCTATTTGCTCTTCACCATCTCGAATCAGCCAAGGAGGAACATACCACTGAGAGAGAGCTCAGCAAGCTGCCCCCAATAAGAAGCTCCTCCAACTAGCCCCACCAGGAACTCTCTTCCACAGGAACTCTCTTCAAACCAATCAGCTTCTTGTTTCTTCTTTCAAACTGGTTGGTTCCTGGTTAATATAACTCTAGCCTCACCCACCACCCCAACCACAATCACCTGGGGGAAGGCAGGGCCTCGCACAGGTGGGCCAGGTTCTGCCTCTGAGGCCTTGGGGAACAAACCACTTGGGGAACAAAACATGTTGCTGGGTTGTGACTCATCCATAGGTCAACTTCAACTTGGGGCCCACAGCTCAGACCCCAGTACTTCAGCTTCTCTTTAGACTGGACACTGGTTTGGGTAAGTTTGATCCTCTGTGTTCTCAAAGCCTCAATGTTGATCATTTATAGACATAGAAACAGGCCAAATTAGGAGTAACTAATTAGATTGGTTGAAATCTGTGAGTTTAAAATGCTTTCATAACAATGCTTTGCATGATGCATGGTGTTAAGGAGAATCAAACTTTCCTAAATTATACAAGAATAGCTTGTGTGGTTCTTTTTGTCTTCAGAAGACTTCACTCCTTCCGGCAGTTGTCCCAACATAGTGTTTTCTCTCAGCTTTTGAGCAACTTCAGTAAGCTTAAAATAGTTTATTTCCTTTCTGATACATATCTTCAGTTCCTTCCTTCCTCCCAGCAAGAAGCCTGTCAACTCAGGGATATTTTTTGGTTTCTCTTATCCTTCCTGATTTTCAGTTTCTGGTTGAGGTTTAGCTTCTGCTCTTTACAACACTAGTTTCATCAACTCTTGCTCATCCTGCCCTATCTCTCAGAATACTATGTCCAACAGCCTTTTTTCTCTCAATGACTTTAAAATTCCAGTTTCAGCAGTGTCAAATAATGAAAAATAAGCTCTCCTTTGTCTCTTTCACTTCTAGAAGATTTTTTATGGACAATGGATTTCAACAATACATTGAAATTAAGCTATCAAGATAATTTTCAAGGCTGTCCAAACCTAGGACATCAAGCAGTCTTCATAATTGAAATGTCATTATCATTTCTCAGCCTGTATATGGGTACTATCATGCTCTCCAGAGGAAGAGGGTCCTTGCAAAGCCTGAAATGGTCTCCCTAAGTCAGATCCTAATTTGACAAGGTACTTAAGATATATTCAAATTGTGCTGACTATAGTGCTTAAGCTGTTCTCCCAGAAGCTAAGACTTCTGTTCCACTAAAAACTCCAACTAAAGTGAAACTTGTTACTTCTTCCCATCAAATGAGATAGCAAAGAAATTAAGGACATAAAGGTGCTTACAAATGCTTAAAAGGTGAAAAGTATACAGCAGTTGAATTACTTAATTAAGGTGTTTATTTTTACATATTATTTGTGGCCCCATTACTTCATTTACAGTTATCACTGCTAAAGTAGGTCGTTATTCTATTCTGATTTATAATATAATGCTGGGGTATGTGACTTCCTATCTATTTAAAATGCATATTGTAGAGGAATATGCCCCAGGGAGTATTTTCACATACTAGAAATGGCTTTCAATATCTGATAAACTGCTTAGGTTTGAATAGTGGAGCAATTTCCTTGCCTCTCCTGAAATGGACCAACTACACTTTGTATAGTCTAACTCAAATAATTTCAAGGTAGATTAGAAGCGTAGGCTTGCTTTAGGTGAAATTCACTTTCCAAAACCTCAAAGAGATTTAAACACTGCACAGATCTTGCAATTGTCCCCACACTAGTGAACTTTAATTTTCTATTCTGAGAACTTGAAGTCGATGGAGCACCATTTAAGAGTTGTATAATAAGTAGCTAATACTGAGGGCTAAACTACTGTGTGGCCGCCACCACAATTAATACATGGTATATCATGCCATATATCTGAATCTTGACAACAGATTCTTGTCAATTTCTAAATCCCAAGCAAAGGAATGAGATTAATTATAATTTATAAGACTATATAATAGATAATGGCTGCATATTTGAGGACAGAGCCCTACTCTCAGCTGTATATCAAACAAAAATTTCACCTATGAATCCTATTTATATTATTACTTCAAGATTAGGCACTTGGAACACTTCTTTTTAATGCAGCCTAGGATACCGTCAGCCTTCTTTATCGCAATAGCACATTGCTAGCTCATGTTCAACTTGGTGTCCACCAGGATCCATGGGTGTTTTTCTGCCAAGCTACTTTGCAGCTGGTTAGACCTCAGCCTGTTTTGGTACATGGAGTTATTCCTCCCCAGCTGCAGGACTTTGCACTTACCTTTGTTGAATTTTTTGAGGTTCTTGTCAGGCCACTTCTCCAGCTTGTTGAGGCCCCTCTGGACAGCAGCACACTCTTTGGGTGTATCAGCCACTCCTCCCAGTTTGGTGTCATCAGCAAATTTGCTGAGGGTACACTCTACTCCGTCATCCAGATCATTAATGAAGATGTTGAACAATGAAGTATTAACCACTGGATGCAGTATTGATACTGCAAGTTGCTGGCCTCCAACTGGACTCCATGTAGCTGATCACCATCCTCTGGGCCCAGCCATTCAACCAGTTTTCATGTCTCCTCATCCAGCCTATACATCAACAGGTTCTTTGTGAGAATCTTATGGGAAACAGTATTGAAATCTTTACTGAAGTTGATGTAGGCAATATCCACTGTTCCCTCCTCATCCACCAAGCTATTCACTTAATTTTAAAAGTTTATCAAGATGGTCAAACATGACTTCCCCTTAGTGAATCCATGCTGATTACTTGGAGTGACTTTCTGTCCTTCATGTGCCTGGAAGTGATTGCATAATACTTCTTCAGGTGTTCAGAAGATGGTTTCAGAGAGAGGAATAAACTCATCTTTATATCCTCTGCAGGTAAGAGGAAGAGTAATGAGTCTAAGTTGTCATAAAGCCATTTAAGATGAACATTCATAGAATCATAGAATCATCAGGGTTGGAAGGGACCTCAAAGATCATCTAGTTCCAACCCGCCCACCATCAGCAGGGACACCTCCCACTAGATCAGGTTACATTAGAATCCTTTATAACAATAAGGATTGATAAGCCATGAAAGCCTTCTTGGGAAGACTGCAAAATATGGCAGTCTACTGGAGAATATTGTACACTGTATTGTGACTGGCACCAAATAAAATAAAATAAATTGTCCAAGCTGTGCTTCTATATCCAAAGGTATTCAAACTCAGGGAAAGTTTTTGTTCTTTTATGGTACATAGTAGTGTTATATTTTAGGCCTCTTGGTAACGTAATACGTTTTTGTGTATTTCTTAAACAGTGAAGTGAGTCAACATGTAAGTCTTGGGCCAGTTTGTTCAAATGTAAGATATTAATTCTAGGGTCATAATCTGAAAAGGCTCTAGACATTCCTGCCTAAGACCTGTCAGTGAAAGCCATCAGATAAGGCCATCTTGCTAGACAAAATTGTCAGACATACAGATCAATGAATTACAATGACAAACATCACGTCTACTGTGTTACACAGGCCAGTACTTTTAAAATTAACAATAATATTCAATGGATATAAATCCCTCATCATTTATAAGTTCAATTATGTATATGATCCATCAAACTGACATATGGATGTAACCTATGGCTCATTGTCTCCCTCAAGTGGATAATACAAGAACAGGGATTTATTCCTTCTAGACAGATTTTTGGGGTTTATTCCATCCCGTTTTGAATCATTCTTCTGTTTGAAGGTACAAGATTTGATATATGCTGCCAGCTTCACCAGAAGTATGAGTATACAAAGTCATCATTAAAAGCTGTGAAGAAACAAAACTTGCGAGGATTTTCCTCAGCCAAATTAATGACAATTCCATCTTTACCCATGAGCTGTACCAGAAGTCCTTATGCTGTAGCAGTAGGACACAAGTTTCCTGAAAGACCACCCAATGCTGTTCACAACTGCAAGAGGATAAAAAAACAATGGAAGAAAACAATATTCAGTTGTCTGCAATATGAAGCCCCAAAAGTTTGCTTCATTGTTTTCTGTGACAAGGTACAAGCTGTGAACGTCATCTTGACCAAGTATCAGTGCTCAGATTTGTTTCATTAATTTGGACAGAAATTATTCAGGGCAGTTAAAACTCAGCATACAGAATCCTTAAGAGATTATTTTGGTTGGGTTTGGGTCTTTGTAGCTCTGGCATTTTCAAAAAATTTCATGGAAACTTTTTAGAAAGATCTTAAAATCTGTCAGTGTTTACATTATCATCGCTGACCCAAATGGAAAGATAAAGAAGGAAAGAAAAAAAGTATTAAATATTCAGATGTACTGAGTGCTAGTGATAGATTTCTGTGGGGAGAGAATTTATCTGTTATTCTTATGTAGTTTCATTTTGGAAGGCTTAAAGGAATTGGGCTGTAAGTTTACGTTGTTTCTAACTTTGGGGTGTAAATGCACCTAATGGAGTGGGAATATTATAAACCTAGATTATTTAATTCTATATATTTAGAAATAATGCTGAGAAAAACAAGAAAACCAAAAACCATTTTCACAAAGATCTTTGCAAATTTGTTTATTTTTTAATGAGGTGAAATTCTTATTGGGACTTATAAACCTTGTTTTAAATAGCTGATGAAAAGATGACACGTATATTCTTATTTGATAAAGTTTTAAATTAAAAAACAAACATCATCTATAAAAAGGAACAAGCAAGTAAGTTTTGTTTTGTTTGTTCTGTTTTTCCTGTAAGAGTTCGAGACCTTGTGCAACAAATTCTCTTTTAGGCCTGAATATTGACAAAGTGGGCCTGTGCTTCCCTGTGTGCTTCTTTCTGGAGGTCAATACTGATAAAATTCAAAGTTCCCACAGTGTAACTTGAAAGAAATGTAACAAGAAACTTTATCAGTATTGAAATTATGCGGTTTTGCAGTAGTCAAAGACTGAGAAAAGAGAATCCCAGAGTGTCTTCCCATTATGTCACTGACTTACATTGTGATCTTAGGCTTCTTGTTCCAACTTTCCTGCTCCAACTTTCTTCGCTTGAATAATAATGAGACATATGCAAAGTCCCTAAATATCCCAAGTGATACGTGCTGATAACAGCATTGGTGACATTGGGAACCTCTTTCCGTTCTGAGGGTGGACCTGATACTGTGTAAACTGTTGTTGGCTGAGGAAAGCATTGAGGGTTCCACGTCTGGACAGAAATGTAACCCAGGCAACAAGGGAAAAAGCTCTTCATCGATGTAGCTGAGGTGAAATAATTACATGAGAGTATTACACAATCTGTCTACAATATTAGAACCATTCTGTGGACTGAAATGCCACACCTCTTTTCTTCCTATGACTGCCTTCCTTTCATCTTAGAAAAAAACACCTTTGAGTCACATATTTTTATATTTACCTTGTTCTGTGTTTGCACTCTGGTCAGAAAACTCTGGATGATAACAGCGCAAACACAGTCAGTGATAAAAAGAAGAGGGACTGCTTGCACATTTGTGCATGTGCACTGCTTGCAGAAATGTTTGCTCATCCGACCTCACACGCTTCCCACTCTTTGCTTGCCTGTAGCGTCGACCCGCTTCGCCTTCTCGGAGATCCCTTGATCACTCTCGTGGCGATCCTCGCGATTCCCTTCCCTTCTGCAGAAGCTCTCAGAGCTCAGCTTTCCGCAACATTGTACCGCTCGGTTGCCCCACAAGCAACCCGCTTACTCCTGGCAAGGCACCTCCTCCCCAGCTCCCTCTACCTCCTAAGGTGGCATGAAGCGCTTTGCTTTTGCAGGGTTTTTTTACAAGAGTTATCTCCGTTATAGCTTCAGGCAAATGAACCGACTAATGAATTTTCTGTCAGCCATAGAAGTGTGCTGCAAGTAATTAAGGGATGTGCTCTGGGGCCGATTAAGCTGCAAGTCACAGCGGCCAGAGCCCAATCGTGGCCAGCCCGTCGCAGTCTGTGCCGCCTGCGCTCTGCTCTACAATGGGATCATTGACTATTTAGTTCCTTCGCACAACAACTCTGCTGTTTACTTAATTGTAGGAGCTTTTCAGTCACCAACCCTCACCAGCCCCATCCCCATCCCTTCGATGCTCTTCGACACCTCCGTATCCGATAACCAAAGGCTACCTGGTTGATCTCTTGGGCAGATGGAGCATAGCAACGCCTGAGCATTCTTTGTGGGGTGCGGGTAGCGCTCCCCCGCGGATGCGGGAACGGGAATTTTTCGTGAGGGAAAGGCAAGGGGACGGGGATTTTCCTGTCAAACTGCACAGCACGTCTGCCCGGAGATGAGACCTCGGGAAGGTTGCGGGGTGGAGGGGAGGCGCAGGGGAAATCCTGCAGCGCTTCAAGGCATGTCCGAGCCGCGAAACAAAATCGGGAGTAGGGGAGAACAAGCAGACGCCTGAGGGACTGCGGAGGCGAGCTCGGCTGGGCGAGAGAGGAAAGGAAATGGGGGGGTGGGGTGGGCTGCATTTCACAGCCTAGCTCGTTAGGGAGGTGTTGGCTCTATGACAAGAGCCCCATTCCCGCTGCGTTGCCGCTTAGGAGTGAGTCGGGAGGGGAGCGGGGCAGAGGCGTTCGCGGCTCCCACGGGGAGTGCTCGCCCTCCTTGCTCACCACATCCCTCCCCCCGGACTCCCTTCCAGCCTGGATGGGGTGAAGAAGAAGTGTCCGAGATAAGTCCCCGCTAGTCCAGGGAAGGAGCAGGGATAGGCGGGCTTCGACATGAGGAAGGAGTTGAGAAGAAGCCGAAGGCACCCACACTTTTTTTAGCACCCCCGTAGGCTACGATAACTGGGCTCCGCTCGCCCCCGCATCCACGGAGCAAAATGGGGACGGACAGCGGTCGCTGAGTGCTGTTTTGCAGGCGGCAGGGTCCACCCCCCCACCCCCTCCATGATTACAAAACGGGCTTGGGGACGCCGATTAGGAGCTCGGACTTCTAACGCCCTGAAAACTCGGAGCCCGGCAAGCTCGGGTCCCTCAGGCGATGGCGTGGGGGAGGAGAA